>CM034151.1:267760709-268330641 GCA_019776745.2 Taxus chinensis | reverse complement strand
TTATTTTGTGGATGATTAGGAAAAGGTTGTTTGAAGACGTTAAAGGGTTGATTAAGTGGTGCATTAGGATTAGCCACTTAGAGGTCACTAGATTCTATGAGTTTTTGGACGATGTCTTTAAAAGTAAAAAACTTCTCAATGTTATGACCACAAACTTGATGATATTTATGGTAGTGTTCCTCACGATACCATGCTAGCTTGGGTTGTGATTCGTCAAAGGGTTAGATGGAAGGAGGGCAAATGAGATAGACCGTCATTAAATCTTCAAATAATTCACTATAAGAGTCCTCTAGAGGGGTATAGTTAGGAGGTAGTCTTTGATATCTTTGCAGGGGCTCCATGTGAGAATTAGATATAGAGGAATACTTAACCACAATGGCGTTAACGACTTTCTTGTATTTTTCATCATGCGTGGAGGACTTAGTGAATTCAAACTTGGGTTTATTAGATTGAAGTTTAATATGTCCTTTCTCAAGGGCACGAAGTTCAAGTCTGTGAGCCATGGTAAATACCTCTTTACATGTTTGGAATGATTGAATTTGAAGAGTAGAGGAGATATTCTTCACATAAGACCATGAGAAAAGTTCAATTGATTCATTCTGTGGAAGGGTGAATGATACTTGGTTGATTATGCCCCATAATGCTATGATGAAATCTGTAATATATTCGTCATCATATTGTCTAATTCCATAGAGGTCTGTGATAGTGATCTTACATGCAATATTGATAGAGAAGTGTTCTAGGAATAGTTTCATGAGTTGGGTGAAGGAAAATAATTAATGTTGTGGGATTTTGTTGTACCGATCCAATGCGGGTTTTGCTAACGACATGGGGAACGCATGAAACATAAGGTCTTGATCATGGGCAATGAGGTAACATGAATGTTTGAAAGCGTAAAGGTTTTATTGTGGGTCCTCCTTGCTATTGAACTTATAAAATTTTGAAAATTCCCAATGAGCAGGATAAGGATTTATGGGAATGGATAGATTGATAGGTTCGTTACATATTTCTTCATATGAGAAGATGGTCTTGGATCCCATGGTAGCGACTTCAATATTTTCCATTCTACTCAATAATGCTTGCATGGGATCACTAGATGGATGGGTTTGAGAAGTGGAAGGATGAGATTGTGATGCATATTAAGTAGATGGATTAGGTGGTTTATAAGGTTTATATGTTTGAGGATGAGTGGTTGTTGGTGGAAGTGGTTGATAAGGGGAATGCAATTGAGGGGCTGCGATTGAATGGGTTGAGATGAAGGTTATTGTTGGGAAATGAGGATGTGATAAGATTGGTGAGATTGAGTTGGTTGTTGAGAGATGGTAACATTTGATTGGTTTTGTATAGGATGAGTTGGGATGTAAGAGATGAGTGGTTGGGATACCTGGGTTGATTGATTGGGAAGTCTGTAGCGATAAGCACCTTAAGGAGGAGGTTGGTGGGTTTGGGTTGATTCAGAAGAATGGGGATGTGAGGTGATCACATTTGTATGGACATGGGAAGTGGAATTGAGGGGAAAATTTAAATTATGTTGTTCGGGTGTAGGAGGGAGCAAGTGAGTAAAAGGAATGATAACTAGATCGCACCAAGCCAATAACACATATGTTAATCAAACACCATGATCAATAAGATGAAAGTGATTCACGAAAATAACTTTACATAAAACCTTTGCAACAAAATGAGCAACAATATCATATATTATTGTGTAACTCAATGAAATACAATGAGAATGGGCCTTGCTTATCTAGGAAAGGAATAACAATCTAAGAACTAGTCAAGGTCGTAGATCAAGCCATAAATCAAGGAAAGAACTAGTTAGGTACATAGATTTAGGAGAGAACTAGACATCAAGGATCTAGTCAATACCATAGATCAAAGAAAGAAATATACCTAAAAACTAGATAATATCCTCCTAATATCTAAATAAATAAAAATAAATATCAACACACATAAGTGGGTGAGGATAAATACAATAAAGGTAAATACAGTACCTAGGTGAACATGAGATAAGGTAAATACCAACTCTAACACCCCCCCCCTCAAGTGAAGCTAGGGGCCAAAATAGAAGTGACATGTCCACAGTATGAGTCCCGATAACTAGGACTGGTGAGGTACTCATGTACAATATATCCATGAAGAAATCTCGAACCAAAAGAAGGAAATAATCCTGCTATAAGGAAAGAGAAAGAAGAAGAAGAAGAAGGAAAATGTTCTTATGAACACCCCCAAAGAATAAATTTTGAAACTCCAAGCATTCCACACAAATCAAGGTAGTGAGGTGATGTAAAAGGCTTCATAAAGATGTCCAAAACCTACAGCTAAGTTGGAATCTACTCCAAGAAAAGAACTCCATCCTGAATGTGCTGACGAATGTAATCCTACTATAAGGAAAGAGAAAGAAGAAGAAGAAGGAAGATGTTCTTATGTGTTGACTCGAAAATATGTCGCTTGGGCAGATTTATGGATAAACGAGTCAACAGTGTGCAGGGCATAGCCCCTCTTTGAGTCAGCAAAGTGAAACTGGTTTATTGCTATTCTACCAGCAGGAATCTGTGCAAGTCTCACAATATTCTGCCTTCGGGGGTTTGGGATCTCATCCCAATAGATGGTGTTTCCAACTGCGAAAAGAAAGGAACGAAAGTAGGGGATGAAGAAAGATCAGATCCGAAAGGAGAAAAGAAATGAATTCCAAAGCAGAAAGGTCAAAGGGTTATGTTTTGGGATTGGTAGTAAACAGAGCCAAACCTACTTGCATAAACGAATAAAGCAATACTGATGAATAAATGACAAAAAGTAGAGATAGATCCAACAGAACAAACACATAGATCTGACATAAGAAAGATCAGATGCCCATAACACACATATTCAACACAAAGTCTTAATATTTGTATTAATATTTTTTCTGTTACAAAAAGTACAAAGCCTTTCCTCCCTACTTCTATTTTTCATCTAAAAGATATCCACCCCCGAATACAACAAGTATTCGAGTATTTATAGAAGAAGGAGAAGAAGGAAGGCAAAAAGGAACCAACCACCTATTTACATAATATCTACAAAATATCTCAAAGTCATGTTGACTTTTGACAACTTGATGGATGACATCATCCCATGGTGCAACATGGATGATGTCATCATTTGTGCCAACATACTTTAGACATTTACAAAAAGAAATTCGAAGAAGAGAGAGAAATTATTCATCGTCGTCGTCCCGCGGCTGAAAGGGGGTATCCTGCTTCTGCTGCTGCTCAGGTGACAAGATGTGGAATTGGGCACAGTATTCCATGAACTTGCTGATCATGGGCTCTAGTTGATCCTGGGAAGGATCCTTGTGTCACTCACTGATAGCCTCGCAAGTCTCCCGCTCGTCTGTGAGCTTCTCTGGGAGTTTGGAATATTCATTCTCTGCTTCTATTAAGAACCCGATGAAGTCCCGACAGGCCAGCAGGTTATTGATGGATTCTACGTCAAAAGTGACCTCTGGCCCCAGCCCTTGCGAAACGATCTCCTTGAAGATCTGGATGGTTTCGTCAACCTTCCTTAAGGTGAAAGAAGGAGTAAGAAACCCTGGAGACATCGTTAGAACAATTTGTTCCATCTGATGCATTGCGTCCAGGGCTTCTTCCTTTACCTTATCAATCTTTTCGAGGATGAATTCCAGTTGATCCATCCGGTAATCCAGAGTGGAAAGGATTTTATTGAGGGCCCTGGGGTGACCAAAAACACCGAACTTGACCAGATCTTCAACTGAACAGTCGAACATTTTTTGAAAGGTCTCATGTTGTAGCCTAGCATGGTCCAGCTCTTCGGATATGGGTCCTGCTAACGCATGGAGTTCTTTTTTCACCTTGTTGATGTTCAGATACAAATCGGTGAACTTGGCAATCACTCGTTCACTGTCCTTGAGGATCTGGCTCCTCCAGGCAGAAACTGCCATACCCTGCTTGCCGATCTTTGCATATTCATTAATTTTATCCTGACTCAGAGGCTCAGGAGTTTCGGTGGCAGTTGTGGGAGGTGCACTGCCCATCTTCTGTAAGGCATGGAGCAGATGTTTATTTTTTTCTTTCAGTAGCCTTTTCTCTTCTTTTGCTTCTTGAAGCTTCTTGCAGAGGGTGTCAACTGCAGATAGGGCCTCTCCCTGAAGGCTTTCAGAAGACGTCCCCATTGTGACTTGAGTCACTATGTAATCTGTCGAAGACAGATCCTTTTTATCTTTCAGAGGATTGGGGTATGCGATCTCCATTACCCTCTCTCTCGAAGCACTCTGAGAGAAGCGTGTGATAGGATTTTGCTTCTTGGCCCCCTTTAACGGGATAACAGAAAATTCCATCAGTGCGATGGGAAGTTTCCTTTTCTATTGACTTAGGTGCTGGGAGATCCAGGTTGGACTTAGGGGAGAAGGACCAGAAACAGAGAAGGGGGTAGCTGCAGTAGTAGAAGGGAAAAACGTGGAGACACGTGGTGGCGGCATCGAGAGGAAAGCCGAGGAAGTGCCCACGGGAGGAAGGGATACTGCAGGGGAGGAAGTCATAGGAAGGGAAGGGAGCTCGGAGATGAGGGAAGAAATGGAGGGGGAAAGCTCCGCGAGAGAGGAGAAGATGGATGAAGAAGCAGGAGGAACAGTAGAAGAAGGGGGAGAGGACACGACCAAAGGAATGGTCGCTTGGGTCACTCGAGGAGGGGAAGGAGGAGGAGGAGAAGGAAAAGAAGGGACCTCAATTGTTACAGTTGTGGCCACATCCTGAGTGGATGTGCCTATGGGAACATCTTCCGCCGCTTCTTCTTCTGAGCTTTTCGGGATTACAACCCGTTCTTGTGAAGCGGAAGGAGGGCTTTCAGGAGCTTCCTCTTGGGTGGAACTGGATTCACCCTCTATTCCTTTTCCCTTGCCTTTTGGCTGTTGTTTCGACCAAGGAGGTGCGTTGCCTAACGGAGAGGTTGTGAAATCGACTCCGACGTAGATGAGCCCGTTCATTCGGCACTAATGCTCTGTTCTGCGCAAAGTTTCCTTGACTCTCTCCTCGATTGTTTGAGGAGCTTTGGTTCTATCAATCACCGTGAAAGGCCAATCGTCCCCATTTGTATCAAGATACACTTGATCAACTTCTTGCTCAGTAGTTTGGTAGCCTTTTGGGACGATGGCCACCCCGTACTGGATGATTTCTGCTAAGGCCAAGCGGGAATGATCCTTCCTCCTGAGCTCAACCTCATGATATATGTCGATGTAGATATCTTCGATCTGAGGGATGTGGATCGGGTCGAGCTTGGCCCTTGGCAGACAATTCCTTGGGTCGAAGGTGGGTCTTGCTGGGAAGTTATGTTTCAGATTCAGTAGCTCCAGTTCTACAAACATGTCTTTCACCTTGTGGTGAGTGAGACACGTATACCTACCCACTGTGAGGGGGAAAGGAGTTCCACCCTTCTTTCTCTTTAGACACTTTTCATGGTAAGTAATAAGCTGCCTCAACAACTCTAGCAGAATCAACTTGGGACCAGCATATCTTGGCAATTTAGTTGGTTCCCCCAAGAAGTTGACTGCCCTCAGATAGGTGAATGTGGGGAATTGAGTGAACAAGGCCCCCCACTTCTCGGTAGCTGCTACAATACTCTTGGTCGTGCGACCATGAGTCATATTCGGCCTCAAGAGGCAGATGATGCCGTAGAAGAAGGCATCGTTGATCTTTGTGAACTGGGGAATACTATTTTCCAGCTTCAGTTCTGGATAGTATTCATAGATCTTAACTTGGGGCCAAACCCCACACCGCATCAGAGCTGGATAGTCTCTTTCTGAAGCCGCAACATAGACCACGTAGGAGTTCATATAGAACCTCCCCGTTGTGTTAAGTTGTTGTAGCTGCTCGGAGATTGTGCTGCTTATGATTTCTTCCCACTCAAAGCGTTGATCGGGCACATTTTTGTTCATTGTTTCTAGGTATCGCAACATCCACTTGTGAAAATAATGGGCGTCAGGAAGCCCAAAGACTCTGCTCAGGAATGTGATGGTGTCGCTGAGTTCCTCTGAAAAGTCACTACGATGAATGACTTGTGGCCACTGAGTCACCACCTTTTTGTTCTTCAAATATACCTCATTCATCAGCTGCATGCACTGATCTTCATTGTCGTCCTAGGCCTTGATGCAGTCTTCCCGGCTTATGGCCACAAAGTACCGGTGGTGAGGGATGCCGAGCATTATTTCAAAATGGTGGGCAGTGAGGTTGATTATAACCTCACCCTTCTCATTGTGGACACATCTTGTGTCTTTATTGTAGCATTGGGCTAAGACCATCATAAATTCGTTGTTCACGGCGCTACTGGGATTCCACTCCAGCAAAGTGCAGCACACTGCCTATCAATTTGTCCATCCATGGACTTCTTGTGACCTTCTGGTTCCTGGCCCAGAACTCCTCCATATCAATGTGTCTGAGCTCTGAGTCTCTGATATCTAGGTCACACTCTGCCTGGGATTCGGGCATCCTGACCCTCTGATATTTATACTTCATTTCTTCTTCTGTGAGTTTGGCCTTACCTTTAGATTTGGTAGGTCTCTTGCTTGATGTTGACATATGTAACTCTGAACTCAGTTGCTGATCTGCAAGGAGAAGAAGGGAAACACAATTCAGGAAGGTCATGTTAGCTGTTTGATCTTCCATTAAAGCGTTGACAGAAAGAAGAGTTAGCAATTTTAAGGCCTCAGGGTGCAGGGCGCATGTACACTGCAAGCTGTAGGGTTAAATGGTAAGGTGCACAGGAAAGGGCTGCTGCAAGGGATAAATCAGCGCCAAAAGGGCGCATGGCGCATGGACACTGCAGATTGCATTTTGTTGTTGTAAGCACAAGTGCGCCTGCGCCATGTGTATATATTTTATAAAGGGCGCAAATATTTTTCATGTTACATGGGTACAGGATGCGCCAAAGGGCGCAGGTATAATGCGTGTAACATCATTTTTTTATACACCATAGGAGAACTTGGCGCGGTGCATGGAAGGTCTGCATAACATGATGTCGTTGCAACAATGGATGCGCCTGTGTTTTAACAGTTGTGCTTTGGCGCATATGATTTGAAGTGTTGCATATATGCAGGGTGCACCAAAGGGCATGGGTATTAATGATGCAACAGATGCATTGAGTGCACCAAGTAGGGCGCAGGGAAAGTGATTGCAACAAGCGAAGGGAGTGCGCCATTAGGGCGCAGCTGTTCATTATGTAACACATAAGGAATGTGCGCCATTGGCGTGACTGGTTATCATGTTACAGGGGTGACATATGTGCCAAAGGAGAAAAATAATAGTGCCTCTTTTCAAGTCATGATTCTTTTCTTGAGGGATTTGCATGTGGTTAAGCTCCTTTTTAAGGGTTCATTGGGTTATGAAAGAAGCTTGATCAAAGAGTTCCAGCAAACTTTTTAGGACAGAGTCCCCTTTACCAGTAGATCTGGAAAGAGGGGGGAAAAAGCATGGGTAGAGAAAAACAGCAAGGAGGATGGGGAGCTCATGTTTTGACAATCTCTTTTAACTCAATCCAAACCAGCAAGCAGCCAATAAACAAAACACCAAACACAGAAGCAATGAGGACCTCTTACCAGGATATATAACGAAGAAATGTGCAAACGGGTCCACAAAGTGATTTGAAAATGACAGGGCAGGTGTGCTGGCAGGTACAGAGAAAAATCACGTGATTTGTGTCGGATGACAATGACAGTGCAGATGCGCCTATATATAGGCGAGGGTGGTAATAAATGCGCCACCAAATTTTTCAAGTGGTGCATGAAAAGCACTGTCGACACAAGAAAACATGCGCCCTGTGGTGCATCAAAACGCTTGCCAACACAAAGTTATGTGCACCTTTGGTGCACCGAAAGTCGATGTTGATACAAGGAATATGTGCACCCTAGGCGCACCAAAAAGTGGCGCAGCAAAAGTTTTTTTGACATGAAGGCACATGCGCCTTAGTCGCATGCAAGGAAGACTCAACAAAACGAGGCGCACCAAAATGCCTGTTGACACGAGAAAGCATGCGCCAAAGGATTTAAAGGGGGTGCATGAAAACTTGATGTTGCATAGTCATTATGTGTGCCTGACCAAAAAGACCAAAAAAATGGCTAAGTTCAGAAAACTAGATTTCCCGGGGAGGGATTTTGCAACGTTCCGAACGCAAGGGGTCCCTGACAAGGGACCGGAAAAAAAATTTTGGTAGGGTTATCCATAAAATTTCCCTTGCCAATTTTACGGGATAACATTATGAACACCCCCCAAGAATAAATTTTGAAACTCCAAGCATTCCACGCAACTCAAGGTAGTGAGGTGATGCAAAATACTTCATAAAGATGTCCATAACCTACTACTAAGTTGGAATCTACTCCAAGAAAAGAACCTCCATCCTGAATGTGTTGACGAATGAAGTGGATGTGTATCTTGATATGCTTGGTCCGTTGGTGCTCAACTAGGTTGCGAGAAATGTGAATTACACTTTGGTTATCACACAAAAGTACAGTCGGTGATCCTGTGGGAATCCAAACTCTGTCAATAACTATTGAAGCTAAAGAATCTACTGACTCGCTATAACTGCTTCCCTGTACTCTACCTCTGAAGATGAAAGTGCAATAGCCTGTTTCTTTTTGCATGCCCAAGCAACTGAAGAAGAACCAAGACAAAAAAAGATAGCCATAAGTGGAACGCCTGTCATCAACGGAACCTTCCCAATCTGAATCTGTATACCCAACCAACTGAGTAGAACCCCTAGTGTATTGTAGGCCAAAGTGGGAAGTTCCGTGCAAATAACACAAAATCCTTTTAGAAACCTGCCAGTGACTACTATGAGGAGAATGTGCAAACTGAGATACAAGCCCTACTACAAATGAAATATCAAGGTGAGTATGGGTCAAGTATATGAGACTCCCAACTAACTGCCTATACAATGTAGGATCAAAAATTTATGTGGTACATGTGGAAGTAAGAGTAACTTCAGACTGAAAAGGAGATGGAATTGGCTTGCAATCAGCCATATCAAAGTGCCTAAGAAGATCATGGGTGTAATTTTTCTGACTCAAATGAATCCCTAAATCTGTCTGAGAAATATGCAAACCAAGGAAATAATGCAATAGCCCAAGATCTGTCATGTCAAACTATGTAGAAAGATCCCTCTGATTACTCTGAATGTGGGAAGAAGATTTGTTAGTAAGTTACAAATCATCAATATACAAGACAAGTATCAAAATATCCTCACCAACATGCTGGAGATACATTGTATGATTGGAGTGGAAAGGAACAAAACCAGTAGATAGAAGAAAATAATCCATCTTCTCATACCAAGCCCGAGGGGCTTGTTTGAGACCGTAGAGAGACCTTCGGAACCTACAAACAAGAGAAGAATCCTGAACAAATCTATTTAGATGCTCCATGTATATTTCCTCTTATATATCTCCATGTAAGAAGGCACTCTTCACATCCATCTGGTATACAGGCCACCCCTGTGATGCAGCAATAGCAAGTACAAGGCGTATAGAATCGATCTTGGCAACAGGTTCAAAAGTCTCAGAGTAATCAATACCTTAAACTTGTGAAAATACCTTATCTTATGATAAGTTTAGAGTCCCCAATGACTCGTAGTTGTCTAATGTTCCATGTAATAGCTAGCTTGATGTCAGCGATGAGTGCCTCATACTCTACAATGTTATTTGTGCATGGGATTCCCAATCGAAATGCTCGTTATATGATATCGCCGATTAGAGTGATGAGGACCACTCTTGCTCCGGATCCATTGAAGGTGAAAGATCCATCAAAATGGACTTTCCATTCAACGGATTCTTCAATATACATCATAGATGCATCTGGTAAATCTAAGCACAAAGATTTCATTCTTGGCAGAGGAGATTCTGCCAACTGATCAGCCAGTACATGTCCTTTTAAAGACTTCTGATTCACAAACTCGATATAAAATTCACTCAAGAGAATTATCCAATTAGCCATTCGACCTGTGAGGGAAGGTTTGGATAAAATGTATTTGAGAGGGTCAACTTTGGATATGAGTTTGGTTTTATTGTTCAGGAGATAATGGTGAAGCTTTTGGAATGTGAAGACAATTGCTAAGCAGGCCTTTTCTAAGGTGTGACGGAGATAGTAAAATTCTCTCTCTTTATGTTCTAAGTTGTATTGAGCAAGTGATGCACTAATAGCAAACTGGGTAGTGGAAATGTATAAGAGGAGAGGTTCACCTGGGGTAGGCAGCATGAGTATAGGTGGGATGACCAAGTACTATTTTAGTAGTGTGAAGGCCTTCTGACAGTCAGGTCCCCAATTGAATGTGACATCTTTCTTGAGAAAATGGGTAAAGGGATGGCACTTATTCGTAAGTTGTAAAATAAAGCGAAGGATTTCCTAAATTTTTCCTTATAGACTCCTTAATTGCTTAAGAGTGGTAGGTGGTGGCATTTCTGTGATAGCCGTAACCTTTGCAGGGTCTACTTTAATCTCTTTTTGTGAAATAATGAACCCTAGGATTTTTCCTGATAAGACACCGAAGACACATTTCTTAGGGTTCAAGCGAACCTTATACTCTCATAAACGCTGAAAAATATGCCTCAATACTCCAGGGTGTTCTCTTCTACTCTTGGATTTCGCTAGGATGTCATCAACATAGTCTTCCATGATGTCACTTATCATATCATGGAATTGTCATGGCCCACTGATAAGTAGCCCCAGTGTTCTTGAGCCTAAAGGGCATGACTTTGTAGTAAAATGTTCCCCAAGGGGTGATGAATGTTGTTTTATGTTGATCTTCTTCTACAATTCGTATCTGGTTATAACTTGAAAAGCCATCCATTAAGGAAAACATTTCATAACCAGTTATGGAATCAAATATCATGTCAATGTTAGGTAGGGGAAAATCATCCTTTGGGCACACCTTGTTAATGTCATGGAAATCAGTGCAGATTCTTATGCCAACAGGATTTTTCTGTACTGGGACTATGTTAGAGATCCATTCCGAATAGTCAATAGGTTTAATAAAATCAGCAGCTAACAAATTTTCCAATTCTTCTTTGATAAGGAGCGCCACCTTAGGATGCATCTTTCTCAACTTTTTCTTGATTGGTTTGGCATCTAGGTGCACAATGAGGCTGTGCACAACTAGCTCTGGGTCCAAACGAGGCATATCTGCCTATGTCCATGTGAATATGTTTGTGTATTCTTTTCAGAGCTCTACAAATATATTTTGTTCCTGAGCTGAGAGTGAAGCTCCCAACTTTATTATTCTAGGCTGCTCCTCTGAGCCAATGTTGAGGTTGATTGTTTCCTCAACAAGCATTTTAGAAGCATCTTCCATCCATGTAGGATCAAGGGGAAGAGTAAGATCAACCTCCTGCGATAGCTCATGATCATCTTTAAATGGATAAATCACTTCATCGCTAGACTTTTTGTTTTGTATGTCTACGAGTTTATCAAAGAGTTTGTCACTATGAGATTTTTGTTTATCCTTTTTTCCAGGTTTCTCAAAAGTAGATGTACCTTTATTTGTAGCCTTATTATTCAACCATCCACACATCTCTGCTTCTTCCCTGAAGTGGGCATAGGTGTCTAGTTGAATCTTAAATCCTTTCTTGTGGTCTCCAGCCAGAATAAAATCCCTGAGTCCCATGAACTCTGAAAATGCCTCATCATTTTCAAATAAATCCAGGGGCACTTGAAGTTGTTGATCCCAATCTATGAGTTCAGGATATACAAGGGCTACTTGATATTTTTTAAGGGGATGGACTCGAATAAGTTAAGGACCGACGAATTTGGGAATAGATTCGTGGAGGCAAGATCCTCATAGAGGATACATTAGGAATCTGCGTCACTATCAGAATGAGATGAAACGTCCTCACGTTCAGAAGAGTTGGCATCATTCTCAGAAGGTAGATTGTTATGAGGCTTTATCCCAAGGCCATGTTTATCAAACTTAAAATGAGGGATGGGAATAGGCTCTAGTCGGCCTTGTGCATTAATGTCACATCCAAACCCACTATAGCCCATGAAAAACATCATGCAGGGACCTTTGATGTAGTGAGGTGCTTGATTGCATGAAGCCATGGTGCCTTCTGACACTCTACTGGTAGGATATTCTAACATTTTCTTCTCAGATAGGAGACCAATATGGACAATTTTTCCAATGGTTTAGAACATTTCTCACAAGTGCTCTTGAATTGAAAATAAGGCTTACCCCTTGTCCTGGGGGATACTGATAAGTCTGATATCAACAAAGTCTATTCAAGAGTAAATGGCTTATTTGGGCCATACTTTGTTGATGTTTCCTCCCATGAAGGGAATGGGTTTACTAATGAAATAAATTCCTGATTTTAATGCATGAGGGACTCTGAATCTATCCATTTTTTCATAGCTTTTGTCTATAGGGGGACAACTACATCTCTAGAAGGAGACTCATAAGCTGCACGAGAAAAATTGTGCAATGCCCTACAATGTGTGAATGGTTCTGGGTCACCCAAAATGGTAACCATCTAACCTTCATGACATAACTGGATGCACTAATGAAAATTTTATGGAATAGCTTACATGGCATGGATCCATGGGCGCCCCAGGAGCATGTTGTATGGAAGGTCCAAGTCAAGGACATAGAACGTTGTGTCATGACACGTTGGGCCTACCTCCATGGGAACCACTATAGTCCCCACTGATTCTCTTTCTTCATTGTCATATGCTATGATTGTGATAGTATTAGCTCCCAGCTCTATTTCTGAACGGCCAAGCTACGTAACCAACTTCAAAGTACAATTATTTAGACCAGATCCCCTGTTTACAAGTACTCTCTTGATTTTACAACAGGTAACCACCACTTCGAGATACAAGGGTAAGTTATGTTCTAGGTTTTTATGCGAGATTGTAGTATGATCAAAATTAATATGATCATTGGATTCTAGGCGCGCCATCATGGCTTGAAGGTTCGTGGGGTCTACATTTGTGGAAACCCTTGAATTTTGCAAAGTCTTGTACAATATGTTCTTATGGGCATTAGAGATCTCGAGGAGATCGAGAATAGATATCCTAGGAGGTATTTTCTCTAACTGATCTAGTAAATTATATTGACCTTCCTGAGGGATAGGCACAGGATTTGGTATGACTAAGCGGGCCCATCTTGTCCCTACTGCGTAGCTCTTTTCCAAAATCTGGATGGTTTTGATCTTTTCATTAGATGAGATAATACATCCAATGAGGGAATCATAAGGACTATCATTTGTAGGGTAAACATAGGTAGCAGTTCTATAGTCGTTGGAGGTTTTCCCTTGATCTGGTTTCCTTTTCTTTTTATCTGCATGGTTAGGAAAAGGTTCCTTGTAAACACCCATTTTTTCATTTGGACATTTCCCAGACTCAGGGGGAGAATCCACAATGATATTTCCTTCCTCAATGAGGTCTTGTATATAATGGCGTAGTCTCAAACACCTATCCGTTTTGTGTCCTTTAACATGGTAGAAGTCACAATATTCATGATCTTTGAACCAAACCAGTTTTGGAGCATCCTTTGGGTATGGTACTGTTGTAGTTGGATATTCCACAATTTTTGCATCATCCAATTGTTTTAGGATGGTAGATAAGGACTCTGTTAAGGATGTAAACATACATTTTGTAGGTGCTTTGGGACGAGGTCCTTTCAAAAGCTTTAAAAGTGGGCCTGTCTGTATGGCTTGGACTCTCTTTTCATCTGTAATGCCATCACCAACAACATGTTTATTCTTATTAAAGAATTTAGGTTTTTCTGTGGATTTGGCTTCATGTTTGTTTTTAGTGATAGGTTTAAGCGCTCCCTTGGCAATAAGGGCTTTCTCAATTTGACCACCTTTCTCTGTAACTTCTTAGAAGTTTGAGCCACAATGCATTTGTAAGTGAAAGGCTATTTTAGGGTTTAAGTTAGGAACAAATATGCTCACTAACTATTTTTTGGTAATGCACAAGGAAAACGACTGGCTAACCCATGCCATCATTGTAAAATCCTTACAAATGTCTCACTGGGTTTTTGTTTTGTATTGCATAGATCGTTCATTGTGATGTCGCTTTCCATATTAAAGGAGTAATGCCTTACAAATTTTTCCACTAATGCAGGCCACGTTGTAATGGAGCCTTTGGGTATGCTATAGAACCATTCCAATCCCACGGCTCCTAGGCTGCGAGGAAAAAGTCATATTAAGTAATTATCGCTATATGCGACCTCTTGACAAGCCATGTAAAAGTATTTTATATGATCATGAGGATCACTTTTGCACTTACAGATATCAAACTTGGGAATGGTAAAGTGTTTTGGGAAAGGTTGTTGTAACATGTCCTTATCAAAGGGGTAAGGGCATAGTTCTTCATACGAATATTTCTTATTTTGGCCTAAATTTCCCTGTTGTAATGTAGTAAGCATATCTTTCATAGATTTTAACTCTTCTTGAATGAGTTTCTCCTTAGTAGGTGACATTGGCCTTTGTACCTAAGCTACCTTAAAGGCATAGTCTATGTGTGGATCAAATTAAAACTCACTAAGTTTGTTTTTGTCTTTGTCTTTGTATATGTTTCTTCTTGAAGAGCCTAGGTTTGTTAGTTTCTGGCTCAACTTCAAGATATTTTTTTGGAGGATCTCCTCCTCAACCAGGGGGTCCTCTTCTTCATCAAATTTCAAAGGAGGGGAAGCTTTACGCTCAATTTTCACTTTACGTGAAGCTTTATAGTCAGTTTTTCGTGATGGTTCTCCTTCGATAGTGGCCTTATGTTTCCCGGAAGTGGAAGCATATCCCACATCAAAAGGGTTATCTGTGTCTAAGATGAATCTTCATTCTCCTAGGTTAGTTTAATGACCTTTGTTTCTTCTTCACACTCATGCGGAAGTTTAGCTCCTAATGCTAAGACTCTTGCAAGTACTTGATCTTTATTATAATATAGGAGTTCATCAAATCTATTTAGGTCTAACCTCTATTGTTCTCTGGAAGAGTATGAATCTTCTCCACTATGATCAATTAATAGCTCTGTATCTTTGACTTGAGAAAAGAGAGGTGCTAAATTGTTGCCGCTAAATGGGAAGGTTTCGAAAGGGTTTTCTCCTATATCATGTTTGTTTGAATTGGTTGCCATTTTTATGATTTTAGGCATCACTATCAGACGTTTATATGTAGCTAGCGTGACCCCTAAATGTATGGTTTCTACAAGCCACTTCAGATAATGTTTGAACTATACCAAAGTGTATCCTAGATGTAGTGTTATGCAGTCTTTTTAATCAAGGAACACTCATATACACACCTAAATGTAATGATCACCCAATTTTTTATTACCAAGCCTAAGCCCTAAAAATAGATAGTGACAATACCATACCAATATGTAGGTCAATTTAGAACTCTAAAAAGGCCTAAGTATTGACGTGATGTTAACGCAATCCCTCGACAAGGTATATTTAAGATTAGTTTGAATTCCAATGAAATCCAAACCTTCTAAAAAATGGAAGTCGTGACTAGATATAACGTAATAATGTCACCAGGATACATTAACCGAGCAAGCAAGGTGTTAGTACCATGACAACTTGATTATGATATATATAAGGCGTTATCAACACTTTTCAAGAAGACTTAGATGATGTTGAAACCGAAACCAAGTGATAAGTATAACAAGGAGTTTCAAATCATGTGAGCAGCGTAACCGCGTAATAAAGGGACTTATACTATTTTCTCATGAAATTAGAACACAATATAAGTACCAAGATCGTGAGCCTAGGATGTGAACAAAAATATCAACTCAAGAAGAGACAAAGGACAAACTGAAATCACAATGGTGAAGATGATCTTGAAATCAAGTTGGAAGGACTTTTATCAAAGATACAAAAAGCGTTCCTGTACACTTTAGACATTTAACAACCCATCCGCAAACATGGATGGACATAAACAGACAAAAAATTGGCAAGCACTATCTCTGATAAAAATGCGTGAGGTATGCACCTTTCTCACCACCAAAAAAAATGGGTGGTGAGAATGCAAGGGTATAGATCAAAAAGATGAAAACAAACCAAGCGCCACTTGGGAAGAGTTTCTCCTCATCCGAAGATAAGAATAAAACTAAGCAAAAGTGGGACGTAGTTTAGTGTCGTGATGAAAGACACTTAGATCAAACTCACAAGGGTTTTTTGCCTTGTTCGAAAAATAAGGTTCAGACTCCAGATGAGTTGTCACTTCGTGATGGCTTGACACAACAATGGACTAATAAAGTGGGCTCCAAGATAAAATGGCCTCCTTAATAAGTTCTCTCAACTAGGTGTTACAAAGTTGTCTTAAGCTAGCGCGATTTACCCAAATAGTCCCTTGCCTATCTTGGGAGTATCTCGGCTTTACTTTACCCCCTTCGAACACAAAGGGTAACTAATGCATCCATGTGTGCTCTCCCTGGGGTCGCCATACGGAAAACCGGTAAATCTATCTCACAAGGCATATTAGTCAAGTGGGTAAGCAGAGCGCTTCCTATTTCATCCATGAGGTTACTCAGCAGTGGATTACTTTAGGGTTCCTGGAACCACCCCCATTGTTATAGCTTAAGGCATTATGCCAAAGGGGTTATGTTCCACTTGAAAAGATAGGGATGTACCCTTTTTTGAAACAGGCAATACAATGTTCTGAATATGGTTTGTTTTTTATCTTGCTTAACTTAATGTGGTTTTAAGTAGCACACAATTTGACAACCTGCAAGAGCATGTGTATTAGAAGTTTTGCATTTTGGACGTCTTTCTTCTACAAGCGTTGGGTCCTGTATACAAGAATTCTTTAGATTCTTTAGTAGTTTTCCATTTGTAAACTTAAGAAAGAGAATTTACACTTTGCTTTTGATTCCTAAGATCACCAAAAATGCACGAAGGAAGAGCATACACAATGTGAAAATTCCACTAATATAAATCGTATGGAAATCTATTTCACTTTTTTAGCATCATAGATTTTCTTTTTTAAAGTATGACATAAAGTTTTAACAAGTGTTTTTGATCTCCAAGATCGCCAAAAAGGTGCGAGGAGAGAGCATACACACTTTACAAGATTTATTCAAGCTAAGAAATGAAAACACTTAAGCTATGCAAGTTGAAATAACAAAAAAAAACCCTGCAACCAACTTATTAGTGTCACAAAACCTTTCGAAGTGTTAGAATAGTCAAGAAAACAATTTTTTAGACTTTAAGATACATTAGAAAATGACTAGTTACCTAATAATCTAAACCATAAATTTTTTGTAGGTCAAAATCCTAATTTTATAATTTCATTGTGTATTTCTCTTCAATACCTTTCCAACGCAACAAAAATGGATTCGTTTCAAGCTCGGGAGAAAAATTTATGGCCTCCAAAAAATTGTTAATGATGCCTGCGCTAAGGTTTGGGTGTGTGCGCCACAGTTAGTGTACCTATGCCACAAGTAGTGCATGTGCTTCAGGGTTATTGTATTTTTGCCACATTGTGTATGTGTGCCAGGATTAGTGTACCTATGTGCCTCTGTCAAAAAATGATAGTCAGTAGTGCCTGTGCTAGTAGAAAGGTGTATGCGCACCCTTCCCTGTAGGAGGTTAAAAAAACATGAGATTTTTCAAACAAAATCTCAAAAAATGTCAAAATTTCATTTATTTGGTTCAATTTCCGCAGCACTTTACCTCCGTCGATCCTGCAAAGAGCACAAAAGCAAGACAATCCTAGCTAAACTAGTTAAGAAACCTGATTTTTAGCCATTAATACAAAAAGCTTAGTGAAATAAAAAAACTTGAACTAATCTAAAAAAATTTGAAAAACTAATCTAAAAAGCTTGAAACTATCCTAGAAAGATTAAAACTAAGAAATAATTAGAAACTAAAACAAAAAGCTTCAAAGTGACTCCATTAATGGAGGATGGACTAAGTGTCCCACCGGGCATGCCAAATGTGTTCAATGAAAAGTTACAAATGCCATGGATTTGGGGTAAGAATCTCTAAAGAAACCACAAAGGCTTTTAGAAAACTTATCAATGGACCATCTGATAATAAATGAGCAAGTTTTTCTTCTTTGCATACATTAATTTGAAGTAAACAAGCAAACTAAGAAAATGAAGCTAACCTCTATTCTTTGAAAGCTTGAAATAATGAACCTAAGAGGATCTAAGCATTCAGTTATGTGTTTAAGAGAAATATATCTCCCCCTTAATGGCTTCAAGGCCAATGGATCTTCCCATTTACTCCATATTGGTGCTATAAAATACAAAATCAAATGCTACTAGCTCAATGGAAGAAAATGATATACAATCTAAATCCTAAACTAAATACTATAATCTGTGCTAGGAAGAAGAGAAAATTCTTAGGAAATGAGGGAGGGGGTATAACCCTATTTATAGTTTTTCATTTGGTAAATGGAAGGCTTTTGGGTTCATGTGGGACTAAAAAGGGAGTCAACAAGTTAATTAGCAAGTAAAAGTAGGATTTGAATAGGTTTAGGGTAATTAACCTAGGTTAGATTAATTAATCTCGTTTAGAGAGGATTAGGGTTTTGGAAGGGTTCTGGAAGGTCTAATCAACCCAATGAAATGGATTGATAGTCCAAGGAGCTAATAGAAGCAAATTAGAAGGGAATAAGAAACTAATGTAGTCATAATGGGCTATGACAACTTGTTTAAGTGGTTTACAAGAGGAAATATGACAAAAAAGATGTTGTAAGAAGGGAGTTAGATAGGTCTAACTAGCAGTGGGCCATCAATTTACAAGGGGAAGAATAGGAAGTGCAATATTAGGAATAATAGTGCATTGATCAAACTACAGGTGTCTACAAATGTGAAACAAATTAGGAGGAATGAGAAC
The DNA here is from genome assembly GCA_019776745.2 of Taxus chinensis. Classification (NCBI taxonomy): domain Eukaryota; kingdom Viridiplantae; phylum Streptophyta; class Pinopsida; order Cupressales; family Taxaceae; genus Taxus; species Taxus chinensis. Next base: position 268,311,837 of record CM034151.1, on the reverse strand, counting down.
CAAAAATTGTGTAGTTTGGTGATTATGAGGGATTGTGGAAGAATATTGGTGAGGATCAAGCTCATGTTGGGCCATGACAAGTTCATTCATAGCTCTAGGGAAGAATATGAAAAATTAGGATGTAAGGACTTGCGTAGATTCAGGATTTGAATGGTAGGCATAAATTTGTTGCAAAAGAGGTCCATCAATGGGGAGGTTGGTATACTTGCGAAGGAGATAGTCATGAAGGGAAACCAGATTAGAGTCGAGGATCTCTTGGAATTCCACACACCCACGATGTATGATAAGAGGCCCAAAAGCTTCAATAGAGGTGGCGAAAGGGGGTGTTGCTGGTCTAGATGGGATGGAGTGATGATAAAGAGAGGGATTAGTTTCAACATGAGTGCTAGGTTGGATGGTTTTGGATTCTTGAAGAGAGGAAATGAGAACCAAGTGTTGAGTAACTATAGAAGAAATGACCAAAGAGGTGGAGGCAATGATAGAAAGAGTGGAATTTTGTTGGGAAGAGATAGTGGAGATAGGAATGTTGTTGGATGACATGCTTTGTTCCTTTTGTCTCATTTGGGAGTGTGTAATGACTAGCATGAAACAAACAAAAAAAACAAAACTATGATGTTTTTAATTCATCCAAAAAAGTCATGAAACAGAGTTTTGATTATCTTGATTATTAAAGATGTGAAAAAGAAATGAAAAATGGGATTGAAGGGAGCTTATGATATGGCCGATCTATGGATGGTTTCCAGTAGTTTAGGCCGGAGTACTCGATATAACTGAAGGTACACAAGTCCTGAATCTGTGTTGGTGTTGGTACGGGGCTTGATATTGGGGCCTACAGATGAGGCTAAAATATGCCTCATCAATGTGCATTAATACTCTCTTTTTACTCCCCTTTTAATCAAGTTTTTCTGCATTTCATAACTTTTGTTTGATCTAAATATAAGTTAGGATGTAATTGTCCATCTTTTGTTTGATTTAGTTCAAATGTCTAAAAACTCTATAATTCCTAACAAATTGTGTGGAAATTCAGTTTTTGGAATAAATAGGTCATATTTGGTCAGGATAAGCAAATTATGAAGTAACCAACACCTTTTCGAGGAAGATGGCCAAAATGTGGCTTAGCTCTACAACTCTGTCACTTAGCTCTGGAACTCTATCACTTAGCTCTAGAACTCCATCACTTAGCTCCAGAACTTTAGTAGTTAGTTCCGGAAGGTTTCCCTTTGGTTCCGTAACTTCTCCAAAGTTTCGGAATCAATGGGAATCTCCTTATTCTATCAAAATTCAGTTATGGAGCAAAGAATGGGCCTTCCAATCAGAAATAGACCAAACAATTTTCTGGTTCTTCATACTCCAAATATACATATGTAAGACCAACAACTGTATATCCAGATAGTTTTCTAAATTTCATATCTACTTTGGGAACTATTTCAGTTTCACTAGAATCTGTAGGTGGAAAGACAACTATTGAACACTCATGATTGTAAATGCATCTTCAGATGGAAAATATATATAGAGAACTAAAGATAGATGTGAAAAGAGGAGTTAAGTTTTGTAAGACTGAATAATTCAATAATAAGAATAGCCATTTTATTTTGAGAGAAACATATTGTGTTAACTCCTGATTCAAGGTGGAGCAAGGGCCCACTCCTCCAAGAAAAAGGATCTTCTCTTTCATTGGTATTTATATTTTCAAGTAATTTGTATAAATTTGTTATTTGGAAATTCTGAAAGTACTTTTGATTCATCAATTGAAATCTATTTCGTGGAGTTATTTATTGTCCACGGTGTTTTAGTTACATTCTTATTTCCTTACAAGCATTTTAAACAACATTTTCAAAGTATGTTTATTTCCAACAGTGTGTTCAATTCTGCAAGATTTGTTCATTTCAGCAATGTGTGTTTATTTCAGCAAGTTTCTTATAGTTTAGCTTTAATAAGGCTTTGGCCAAGAAATCTTAAGACACTTTAAACCCCCCAGAAAAATAAAAATAATAAGTATCTACAATCAATTACTAGTTCGCTTGAGACTTCACTTGTTGCATATAGCTTCAGACACACCCCTAGTTTTAATATGACATCAACCATGAGTTGATTAAATGAAGGGAATAACTACACCCATCATTTTTGGTGTCATTGCCAGGGAACCACTAGTTAGATTTTTCTAATTAGGTGTCAACAAGAAAAATAATCACACATCTAGTAATTGAAAAATCTTCCCTACGTTATCATAAAATTTATGAGTAGACCAAGAGACTCAAAGGGTAGATTTCTCCCAAAAATATCTCAACAAGAATTATCAACATCCTCTAGTTCAAATAAGGAAGTTGAGCAAGAATTAGAAGCACCATTGTCCTATGTTAGATAGGAAGAAGAACTTCCACCTTTGGAATTTATGGATCAATCACCAGAAGGGGGTGGAACCTTTAGAAGAAGGGTTATATCCCAAGACTCATTTAGAGAAAGTTTCGATTCTCAATTGAGCAGTCAACCTCCTACTCCTGACTTCTCACCTTCACCAAAGCAGATCACATACCACATTGATTGGGAAAAATATTCAGAATATATTGCAGATATGGCTCAAGAAGCTGAAAGAGAACCTGATAGGACTTTTACTTATCCAATTCAGTTGGAGGATGATGATACACCTATGAAGAATATTTCACCTGCACACTTGCCCACATTTAGAGGAATGTCGTCTGAGGACCCTGACCAATTTTTGTTTGAATTTAAAGTATTATGTCAAACCTATGACTACAAAACAGATAATCAAAAACTCAAGTTGTTCCCATCTACTCTGAAAGATGCAGCAATGAGGTGGTTTATGGGATTAACATCCAATTCCATTACCACTTGGGGGAAAATAAAAATTGCCTTCTTAGACAAATATCAGGACTATTGTAGAGGGAGAAACAGGAAGGAAGATTTTTTTAGGATCAAACAGGAAGAGGATGAAAATTTGGAAGATTATTTAGATAGATTCCTCTTCATAAGTAAAAGGTGTGGATTTGTACTTCAAGAAGAGCTAAGAAAAACCATTTTTCTTAAAGGTTTGGATGATGAATCTAGGGAATCCCTTAACTTAATGGGAGGTGGAAACATCAATCAATTGAGAATGAATGATATTAAAGATCTTTGTAGAAGTTATTCAAGAACGAGGGGTGGACCCAGGAAAGGAAAAACTATATGAAAGGTATGAATCTAGACATGAACAAACTTATGGATGAACTAGCAAAATTTAAAACAGATATCTTAGTTCAATTAACTTCAACCATGGATGGATTGCAAGCCAAAGAAAATGCTAATACTGAACCGTTAGCTATGTATTGTCCTAGATGCAGAAAGAAGCATGCAATAAGAGATTGTCCTCTAGATAAAACAGAAATATGTCTTATTTGTGAATCTAGGGAACATGAAGTTAATGTTTGTTCTCTTCTTCCATTCATAAAAAATCATCTTAAACAAACCAGCAATTCATCCACCACAGAAGAAGTAAACTTTGTCCAGAGACAAGCTAGCTAGGGGTAGTTCATACCAAGATCTATTCCTAATCCCTGGATGATGCCATGGGAGGCTCAGACAGTACCAAAAAATTGGGGACAACCCCCTTAGGCCCCTCAACCAACATGGAATCCCCAAGATTGGGCAAGACAAGCTTGGTATGCTCAAGGACACCAACAACCTTGGTCTAGTCAAGGTAACCCTTATGCTTGGTCACAACCTAGTAGGAACCCCAATAACTATGCTTAAGGGAAGACATATCCCAACCAGCAACAACAAGCCATAATGGGTTCCCCAACACAAGGTTCACAAACTAAAAATGTGGTTCAAACACAAATACCAGCACAACCAGTGGCTAATCCCAAAAATAAACAAACAACCCTATTTATGGAGTGGAGAAAGAAAAACTGGTTGATCTTAATGCCATGGACTGTAAAGATATTCAAACTAGATCTAGAAAAATAATTAATAGTCCACCTGTTATAATTACTGAGATGTCAGATGAGATTGAAACCCCTAGTTCAGTTATCCCTAAGGTTGATGAAAAAGAAAAAGAGAAACAACCAGATAAAAATTCTATAGAAACCCCTTTTCAAGAAACATTTAATGAAGTTATTGAGACTAAGGAATCTGAACTAGTGCAGGAGTTGAGGAAATTAAATATTTAAATGCCATTGTTACAAACAATCAAGGGCATTCCTTGAATTAAACAAATTAATCAAAATGTTATGCTTGAAAAGACCTAGAAGGAATAAGTAGTACCCTAGGACTATTAAGGTAGATGGGAAACTTGCTGATTTATTAGCAAGAAAATTCTCACTTCCCAAATATAGGGATCTTAGAAGCCCTATTATTTCTATCACTAGATAGGGAAAAAACATATACATGATGTTTTGATTGATTTGGGAGAAAATATAAATGTTATGACAATAGACACTTTGAAAACATTACCATTGATATGTATACAACCTACTAGCACCATATTGCAAATTGCAAATCAGTCAGTAGCTAAACCAGAAGGGATCATTGAAGATGTTGTAGTCATGGTGGAGTCATGGGAGTATCTTGTGGACTTCCTTAACTTACGACCAAAAGATAAAACACTTGGTTATCCCATCATTTTGGGAATACCATGGTTAGCTATAGTTGTTTCCTTAATTGATTGTAGATCAGGTGATATGACCATCTCTAATGGTAAGAGTTCTAAACAAATTTCCCTATATCCTTCTACAAGACCTTTTATTGATAATCAGGAACAATTATGGGTTGATGATCCTGATACTAATAAACAAAACTTGTCTTCTTTGGCTATGATAACATTACAGGATCATGTATGGGAGGTGGAGAATATTATTAATCACCCATTGAGTGATCACCAATTGTCTTTGGAACAATCAGAGATAGTTTCGAAACCTTTAAACTTAGTTTCAGAACATTCAGACTTAGTTCTGGAACCTTCCGAACATTTAGTTTTGGAACATTCATACTTATCTCCAGAACCACAACAATCCCATGCAGATGTAAATAATTTCTCTCCAGAGGAACGTGAATTCTCTTTGGGAGGGGCGGAAATAGCTATGGAATCAGTAACATTAGTCTTAGAGATATCGGGAAACAGTAAGGAATCTCTGGAAAACGTCAGTGATGAGGAGCTTGACCAACGTCAAGATAAGTATCATAACTCTGCTTACTGTCCTTTGTCTAGTATTATTTCTCAAGGGAAATTTAGAGACATTTTTACATATCATATGTTGTTACCTCATTCATGTCCACTAAACACCCTAATGGAACCTTTTCAACAAATCAGTTCATCACACACTGGAACCAAATAAATTGAGATTCAACCAGGTAAGATTTTGAACATTAACAACTGGTTGGAAAATGATCAAGAAGCTAAATTGTTTGATGTTTTGAAATGTCATACTAGAGATTTTTCTTGGGACTATAAAGACATGAAAGGAATCCACCCAAGTATTTGCACCCATCACATTTATACTGAAAATGTTAAACCAGTTAGGAAACCTCAGAGAAGGATCAATCTAGCCTTAAGGGACATAGTCAAGCAGGAAATTGAAAAGCTATTACAAGTAGGCTTTATCTACCCCATCTTAGATAGTCAGTGGGTGTCTCCTCTTGTAATTGTGCCTAAAAATAATGGAAAATGGAGAATTTTTGTTGATTATAGGGAATTGAATAAAGCTACACTTATAGATTATTTTACTTTACCATTCATAGATCAAGTTTTAGACAACCTCTCAGGTAAACAATAATTTTCCTTCCTAGATGGATTTAGTGGATATAACCAAATTAGGGTGGCTATTGAGGATCAGGAAAAAACTACCTTTACTTTTCCATGGGGTACCTTTGCCTACAGGGTACTGCCATTTGGATTATGTAATGCTCCAACAACTTTCCAAAGGGCTATACTAGCAATTTTTGTAGATCTAACTAATTATTGTGTAGAGGTCTACATGGACTGATTTTATTGTGCATGGAGACACATTTGATGATGCCTTGAAAAAATTGGATAGAGTATTAACAAGATGTGAGCAACACCATTTGTCTCTTAGTCATGAGAAATTTTTGATGATGGTTGATGAGGGAATTGTTCTAGGACATCATATTTCAAAAAGAGGAATTCAAGTTGACCAAGAAAAAATCAGGATTATTTCAGACTTACTTGTTCCTCAAACCCCCATGGATATCAAGTCATTCTTAGGACATGCTGGGTACTATAGGTGTTTTATCAAAGATTTTAGTAAAATTGTTTCCCCCATGTTTGGTTTTCTTACCAAGGATTGTGAATTTCTTTGGGATGAAAAATGTCAACATGCTTTTAAAGAGATTAAGGAAAAACTAATCACTGCCCCAATACTAAGAGGACCTAATTGGGAGAAACCTTTTCACATCCAAACAGATGCCTCAAATAACTCAATTGGTGCAATTTTGGGACATAAAGATGAAGAGGGAAAATGTATGCTATTTACTATCTTAGTAAAAATATTACTCCCACTGAAATAAATTACACCACCACTGAAAAATAATTTCTTGTTGTGATCTATTTAATTAATAAGTTCAGACATTATATTATAGGGTACAAAATATTTGTACATACAGATCATTCAACAATTAGATATCTAATGAACAAACCAGTGGTTGGAGGTAGGATAATCAGATGGTTATTACTTTTACAATAATTTGATATTACTATTGTGGATAATCCAGGAAAATCTAATGTGGTAGATGATTTCTTGTCAAGATTAACCACTATAGGGGAACAAGATCTAATTAAGGACAAATTTCTAGATGAACAATTATTTGCTATTTCAGCTGATACACCATGGTTTGCTGACATGGAAAATTATCTTGCAACAAGAAATTTTCCTCCTTCTTTTACTAAGAAACAAATGAAAAGCTTAATCAAAACAAGTGCACAATTTAAATGGATAAATGGAATGTTATTTAAATGTGGTCCCGATTTGGTTTTATGGAGGTGTGTGAGAAAGGATGAAATTTTTGACATACTTAGGGCATGTCATGATGAACCAAGTGGAGGACACTTTTAGTAAAAATAAAAACCCACAAAATACTTGGCACTAGCTATTATTGGCCATCTCTGTATAAAGATGTGAAGAAATACATCAAGCAGTGTGATCCCTGTTAGAGGATGGGACAACCAACTTTTACTAGTGAAATGCCTCTGCAACCTCAAGTGGTGATTGAACCATTTGAAAGGTGGGGGATAGATTTTGTTGGTCCTTTTAGTCCTCCTTCATAGGGAAAGGAGAACATTCTTGTATGTATTGATTATGTAAAAAAATGGGTAGAGGTGTAAGCTTTAACAAATGCTAATGAAGATGTAGTTTCTGATTTCATTTGGCACATAATTATGATGAAGTTTGGTGCACCAAGAAGTATAGTTTTAGATCAAGGCCCACAGTTCATGTCTAATATGATCTAGGCCTTTACAATGTACTATCATATCAATCATAGGAAGTCATCTCCCTATCACCCACAATCCAATGGACAAGTAGAAGTGACAAACATGGAATTGGAAAACATTCTCACCAAAACAATTGAAGCAAGTAGAAGAGATTGGGTGAAAAGGCTACCTGAGGCTGTCTGGGATTATAACACAACTTGGAAGACTACAATAGGATTCTCACCATATAATTTAGTCTATGGGAAGAAGCCCTTGTTACCCATTGAATTTGAACTACAAACATTGAGGACAACAACTAAATTGGGTATTGAATTAGATACAACACAAAAGGAAAGAATTCTACAACTCAATGAATTGGATGAGTTGAGACTGGAAGCACTTCAACAGACAAAGATAATCCAAGACCAAAGGAAGTAGTGACATGATACACATATCAAGGAAAGGAAATTCAAGATAGGAGATTGAGCATTACTATTTGATTCCAAGTACCAACAATTCAAAGGAAAGTTGAGAACCAGATGGTTAGGACCTTATTAGACTGAGTAGATATATGATAATGGCTATCCATTCAACTATTTCCCATTGATGGTAGTAGGGACACTTTTGGTCAATGGACACATGCTAAAAATCTCTACAAGAAGCCTCCTACCAGGGATGAATTCATGAAGAAAATTGAAGTAGACAAGGAATTTGATCATATGGAAAAACCTGGTTCTTCCAAAATGATCAACTAATCAGATGCAAGGATCTAAAATAAAGGGAAGGGAATGAAAACTAGTTAAATGGCGTTCTCTCCGCCCAAAAAAAAAAAAAAAAAAAAAAACAAAATAAAAAAGAAAAAAATAAAAAGGGAAGGGAATGAAAACTAGTAAATGGCATTCTCTTCCCAAAAAAAAATCTCTCAAAAGGCCAATTGAAAACCGGAAATGGTGGTTTGTCTCATCAATAATTTGCTAATTCAAATAAAATGAACTTCTTTGGAATTACAACTATCTTTTCTAACCATTTTTTCTCACTTTTTTTAGGAATAATGAGTCATCAAAGAGGCTAGATTACATCAGCAAGGACAGGGTAGTTATGTCTTGATCTTATTAAGGGTTAAATTAAAAGTTTGCATGTGTGATTAGACTTGATTTAAGTTGGTGATATAATGAGTATTTATTGCACATCATGATTAAAGGGAAATAATCTTGAGGTGATACCAACTAAATAAATAAAAGTGATGACATATTATTAACGAACTGTCATTTAGGTGGAATAAAAGAAAATTGAGAATAGTTACAGAAAAAATTCAAGGAGGTAATAGTAAAGTCATATTTAGAGTTTCACATCTAAATATAGTAGTTCCACAGCTAATTCCAGTAGTTCTGCAACTATCTCTTGGAAGAAAAGGGGTTTAAAAGAAGAAAAGAATTTGAATTGTGCTCTTGTCCATGGTTATCAAAAATAAATCAGAAACAAAAGACGATACACAACTTCTTGCAGATGGAAAAGTAACAACCATTTTTGAACAGGTAGGTTGGCTGGAGTTCCTGAAGAAATTGTCAAAATACAATGATGAACTGGTGAGAGATTTTTTTTTGAATTTGGAACAATTTAGGACCAAGGTTAAGGGCATTATAATTCCCTTTACTGTTAATATAATGAGCAATGTATCTGGTGTACTAATTGTAAATGTACCAAACCCTGTAGGGGAACTCTGAAAGAATTGGTAGAAACCTTAAGACAAGAAGGTGAACCTTAGTGCCAGTATATTTATACCAGTAAGAAAGTCATAAAAGGGATCAAAAGAGCTATCCTGCCAAAACCCTTCGACAGAGTAGCATTTTGGGTGGTAAAATCCTTGACATGCGATGGCCAATATGGGGTTGTTGGAAGGGAAGTCCTTAAAATAATGATATATCTTAAGTATGGGGCAAAAAAGCAAGAGTATATAGTAAATATTAATTGTTTCCTCTTCGATTCCATCCATACCATGGCTTAGAGATATTCTTGGGGAGTAGGGATAGTCAGACACCATGGATCAATTCATCTGGTCTGTCAACATCATTTTCTCTCTAAGAAAAATGGGGAGGAAAGATGGGAAAAATTCCTCCACAAATTCATAAAAACTCTTGATATTATTAGAAGGGGAATACCAACCCCTTTCTCTCCTAAAATTAACTTAGAAATTGATCCCCCTGATGATTAGAAGAAGGAACCAAGTGGGGTTAAAACACCAAAAAGGAGGAGATCCGAAAGGCTGATAGAAGTTGCAAAATCTGTTGTTTCTTTAAAAGAAAATCCTTCCCATTTAATAATACCAGAAGAACCAATACCTATTTATGATAGTGATAGTTCACCCAAGATGGACTTTGGATAAAAAATCAGAAGAAGTTCAAGAGGGAAGCCCACTTCAGGAAATGTTGAAACTCCTAAAAGAAAAAGAATTCATAAAAAGTCTAGGGAAACTCATCTAGAAAATATTGAAGTACATGAGGATTTAGAGAAAGAAGCTACTGATATTCTTGGCAACATGACAACTTCTCCTCCTCTACAAAGTCAAACTAAGGAGTTGGAGAGAGAAGCTAAACTATTGGAAGAGAAAGACTATTTTCAAGAAATGGATGACTTAGAAATACCGTCACATGAGGAGGAAAAATTGACATCTTGGAGGTTAAAAGGGAAATTCCCTTTGACAGAGGAAAAATGCTCATTCCCTAAGGAATTCCCAGTAAAAGAAGAAAAACAACAATTGAGGCAGGCTCTATTCTTGTCTAAGGAAGAACTTATAATTAGGAAAAAAGATGAGGAATTGAACTTCCTCAAACAAAAATGGGAGCATAGAGAAATGATTATTGAATAATTGAAAACTTAGCTAATAGATAAGAATGAAGAATTAGCATTAGTAAAAAAAAAATGGCTAAAAAAGAAAAAGAATTATAACTGGCTAGTGAATAGAGTACTATGACAAAAGTATATTTAGTGGATCAAATTGTAAAAACAGAGCTGTCTTACTTGCCACTCAAACAATTATGGGATGATACCTACAGAGAGCTGAATGAATTAAAATTATCAAATCAGGAACTAAAAAGTCAAATAGAAAAAGAGAAAAAGGAAAGGGAAGAATGGGAAGAAAAATTCTATAAAAGCGAGGATGAAAATTTCAAGTGTTTGGAAAAAATACAGATGGTCTGTATGATGAGTGAAAAATTACTAACATGTAGAAGACCTTCTCCTGCATACAGTGTCTTCCTAGAAGAACAATTTATCTTGTGGCAATTATTGAGGATTTCATGTGGCCTTCCACATAAATTGAAGGATGAAGAAAAATTCATGGCAGAAAATTTCTTTGGCCAATCTAGAGTCAAAGAATCTTCTTTGTGAATTTTATCTATGCAAATTTATGTTAGGAAAAAAAAAGGTTTTATGATTAATCTTTATCTAGGGGAAAGCCAACTTCAGGCATTTGTTTCTATGCTCCAGAATTAGATAACCTGGAAAGAAAGGAATGTTGAACACTTAATAAAGGCTAGCTCATCTAGCTTTTGTATGGGAGCTCATTACAGGAAACCATATGCATTTTTAATACATTTCAGGTCTCATGCCTTTAATAGTTGATTTAAGGAATATTACATTGCTAGCCTGCATTAAAGTATTGATGCCTTCACCTCTTATGAAGAGAAAAAATTTGAGGAAATTTATGATGGATGCCTAAAGAGATGGGAATTCCTCACTGTAGCATTAAGAAGAAGAGAAGTGATATCTCCCAAAAATTTAATATGGAGTCTGGAAAGGGCTAGAACTTTGTGTACACTCATTCCTCAAATTTGTGAAAAACACAGGGGTATGTGGATTGGTATGAGAACAAGCCCTCCTCTCCTTCATACACCCATGTCTCCATGAAAGAATAGAGAACCTCAGGATCCCAATTACTTTGAAGATTGGAAAAAAAATCTAGAGAAAGGATCATGATACATCACTTTTGAACAGAAGCACTAAGACATTCAGTTTCAACCATTTGACCTTAGCAGTCAGTTGGAATGTAGAATTCACAATCCCAGTTTTGAAGAATAGGGTTTATAAGATTATTTACAAATAAGTAAGCTTGGGGGAGATGATAAGGTGAAAATATGCCTCATCAATGTGCAATGAATGATCTCATTTTACTCTCCTTTTAATCAATTTTGACTGCATTTCGTGGCTTTTATTTGATTTAGTATAAGTTAGGATGTAAGTTTCCATATTTTGTTTGATTTAGTTCAAATGTCTAAAAAATCTATAATTCCTAACAAAATGTGTGGAAATTTAGTTTTTTTGAAAAAACAGGTCAAATTTGGTCAGATAAGAAAATTAGGAAGAAACCAACACCTTTTCGAGGAAGATGGCCAAAATACGGTTTAGCTCCAGAGCTCTATCACTTAGCTCCGAAACTCTACCACTTAGCTTTGGAACTCTGTCACTTAGCTCCGGAACTCCATCACTTAGCTCTGAAACTCCAACACTTAGCTCCGAAATATTTACAGCTAGCTCTGGAAGGTTTCCCTTTGGTTCTGGAACTTCTCCAAATTTCTGGAATCAATTGGAATCTTTTTATTGTATCAAAAATTGGCTATGGAGAAATGAACGGGCCCTCCAATCAAGAACATACCAACAAATTTCTAGTTCTTCACACTCCATAAATACTTATGTAATACCAATAATTATATGTCCAGCTAGTTTTTTAAATTTCATATCTACTTTGGGCATCATTCAGTTTCACTAGAACCTGTAGGTGGATTGACAACTATTGAACTCTCATGATTGTAAATGCATTTTTGGATGAAGAAATATATATAGAGAACCAAAGATAGATAAAAAAAGGATGATATAGATATACAGACATATACACAGTTAAGTTTTGTAAGATAAAACGATTAAATAATAAGATATCCATTTAATTTTAAGAGTATCATACTATGTTAACTCTTGATTTGAGGTGAAGCAAGGGCCCACTTCTCCAAGAAACACGATCCTTTATTTTATTGGTATTTATATCTTTAAGCAATTTGTAAAAATCCATCATTTAGTAGTTCTTTAAGTAATTTTGATTCTTAAATTAAAATATGTTACATAAGTTATTTACCGTTTGTGCAGGTGTTTTAGAGTACATTTTTATTTCCTCAAAATCATTTTAAACAACATCTCTAAAGTATGCTTATTTCTAGCACTGTGTTTCATTCTACAAAGTGTGTTTATTCTGAGTAGCATGTTTAAATTTTGTAAAGTGTGTTTATTTCCAGTAGTGTGTTTAATTCTGAAAGATTTTTTCATTTCAGCAATGTGTGGTTATTTCAACAAGTTTCTTATAGGTTAGATTTATTAAGGATTTGACCAGGAAATCTTAAAGACACTTTAAAGCCACCCCAAAAAATAAAAATAATAGATATCTACAATCAATTACTAGTTCATTGAGATTTCTCTTGCTGCATATAGCTTCAGACACACCCCTGGTTTGAATATGACATCAACCATGAGTTGATTAAATGAAGGGAATAATGACACCCATCAATAATTAGGTCTTCTAACACTTATATTGCCAAATCTGGAGACTTTCATGGATTCCAAGGGGTGCAAACAATTTGTAGTTATAAAACCACTTGATTCTCAATGCATTCTCTGTAAATATGATTTGTTTCTAACTTTTCCTTTAATTTACTCATTTTCTCCCTCAACCATGAATTTCTATCATACTGCTTCATATGAACTTCTAGAACCCATAAAAGTAAGACCATCTCAAATGAACAATATTTTAGTTTTAATATCTCAAATGTTTCCACCAACACTACATTAACATATTCTAATGTTATGAGAACTCTTTATATTATTAAGAAACTTAAGCATCAATTTCTTACTTAAATCCTCCTTGATTTGACCTCATCATCCTCCAAGAACACTATCATAAACCATCTTGAGATGATGGTACAATGCATCAGGAGTCACTCATAAAAAGATGACTACATGGATACGTTTTCATCTCTCCTTTATGAATCTTGAACTTACTTTGATCCATTTGAAACATGACACAGTGACACCTAATTAAATCTAAAGATAAAGGAACAACTCATTTGACTCATATAAAGATCAAGCAATCGCTTTATTACTTGGACAATACTCCAGTAGAAGATGACTTAATAACCTATATACTCAAAGTTGCATCTATAGACTCGCCAAGATAGAATGGGTCAAATTCCAGGCATACTTCATGAAGGTTGGACAAGCTTTTAATCATTTAACATATTCATAGACCTTAGTCGACTTAGTAACAATATAGACTTAGAACTCATCTTTATTAGAGTGTTTATAGGTACCTTTAGTACTTACCAACAACGATCTAAACACCGACTGTAGAATAAGAGAAAACTTCTTTACAACGAGCTACCATGAACTGTAAATCAAGACCTATTTTGAGACACCAACAATGGACCCTTAGTAGCATAGATTGATGGGTCATTCAAAATTGAAAATGTCAGTCCTATGACAGGGCAGAAAATTCCTAGGACTTGATGTCAACACAATCATATACTCTGATAGAGATAACATGCAGAATCTGACCTGTAACATATTCTTATCTTGAACAGTCAAATAGATACAATCCAAACTTGATCTTAGAAACTTAAACAAAACATGTACATGTCAATGATGACCTTGGAGGACTACATAGGCCTCATCCTTAACAACTCCTAGAGTACTTCAACTGAAAAAACGATATGACCTAATATACCTCTAAGGATCCTATTAAAGGCATATGAAACCATGATGATTCTAGAAGTGACAATTGAAAATCTCCCAAGACTTCTAGAGCTCAATCTAAAAATCAGAGAGGATATCCTTGCTGGATCTGATTTGATACCTTAGAGACTCACTCAGTATGGGATCATGGGTCACATCATGACTCTTTGTGGGCTGATATATGGTTTGATCCTTATAGGATGGGAGGGATATCACGCCTTGCATTTTTATCTTGCATACCTGAGAAGGCTTTGAATAAATCTCATTTATGTTTACCTTAGGACCTTGAAACCTTTGATATTTCCTTCAGTAGACATGGTAAAAATTTCTAGCAACATGACCAACACCAATACAATTGTAACACACACTTTAACTCTTCCCTTTAAGAGTGACCTACAACTATGATCTAAGGTAGATGGCAGCTACAAACAGAAATCTAGCAATATGACCTTTCTCATTGCAATTTTAGCATACCAAACTCTTAGATTTCTCACTCCTAATATATCTCCATCGATTGACATCTAGGGGTAATAGTCGGCTTTATAGGGTCGACAATGACCCATATGGGTCACCGCCAATTGTAAAGATCCATCCATTTTGGGAGGTGGAAAGGTGATGAGATCAAGGTAAATGATTTCTCATACCTTGAGGCATTTGACTGCCTTACTGATTTTATCTTCATATTGTATTTGATGAAGAATTCCTTCTTTTCATCCTTGATGTTTAGTTCAAGGGTGACTTCCTATTAAACAAAGGAAAAAGGCAGGCGAATTTATTAAATGTAGGCCTAAGAAGCAGAAAATGGAGCCCTCTTAATGAAACCAAAACCAACTCTATCACCTGCCGAATTAATTCAATGGTGACTAGGGATGTAATGGATCATCAAGATATTTGGAAAAAATTCTCAAATGGGATTAAATATGAATTTTCCTTGCTAGCTGCATGTATGCATAGTTGTCTCTTGAGGACAGAGAGAGAACTTCTTGTTGAGGGGTAGACTGATACCAAAAATTGAGAGTCTATAGTACTCATTTGCAGTAGGTTGTGTTTTGTAGGTTTTCTCAAATCTATGTAACAAGGAATTCGGCCTTCTCCGGAGGTTTATCTCAATTTTGTAAAATCCACATTGTAGAGATCATCTCATGTTGCCTCAAAATCCTAGATCCACATGATTCACGGAAGGGTGAAATTTTGAGCTCCAATAGAGGTACAAAAATTACAAAATAGTGAGACACACTTGTGTGCTTTGACCCACCCCTAAGCTAAACATGCCTTGTTACGTTAATAGGTGTGTCCAAAAGAAGAAATGATGGGGCCTAATATTGAAAGCATTTCTATCAACTACGAATCTTAAGGTTATCTATTGTTGATTATAATTTAGACGACGAGGCATGAAATGCCATCCTACTACCTTGATCCCATGGGAGTAATGTCAGTTGGTGGGTTATCATCTCAGCAAACCCCCTTCCAAGCATTTTTCTGGAAAAAACTTGTGTTGACCTTCACGTTTCCAGGGCGGACTTCACCTATAACATGCACAACTAGAAAATCTATGAGCCCCACGGCTTGAACTAGATGTCCCTCGCTAAATGGGTCTCAAGTGTTGAAACAAATATTTTAAATTAAATATAATTAAATTTATTTTTCTTACAGGTTTTATAGATTGATTTTTAATTGTTAAGTGTACATATCTCTAGACAGTGTCACAACTCATAATTATATGGTTACACAATAATTAAATTATGGACATACAATAATTGTCTGAAAAATATTGCCATACAATTTGAGGTCCCACATCGAAATGTCAATGCCATAAAATTGTGGATCCCTTATCAATAATAGCTAAATAAAATATTTCAAATCACATGTTTGAATGGCAACCGGTGTCATGAATAGCCACAATAATCATGAATTCATTTATGTCATGTATTGTTGGAAGGAAAAGTGATGGTGTACATGATCCATGGGCAATTACTATTTTCTCATGTAAGCAACCTCTCATTGTATCCACACCATACATGTTATGAATAAAAGCAACAAGGAATCAAAAAAGCCTATAACTCTTTATTCTAAATCCTCTTATTCTTGTGCTCACATGACAAACCATTAAACGGCAGTGGTTTACGTTCATAATAAAAAAATTGAGTACGATAAAGGAAAACAAAGCCATGTCTTTTTGAATGATAAACAAAAACATAATTATACTAGTGTCAAGTCACGTGTTCAAACCTTGACAATAACATTACAAAAATTTCCCTCCACACGCACAAATGAATCCCCATATGATTTACAAAAAAAGGTTTTTGTTTGTAAAAAATCTAAGAAAAATTTTTGTCGAGGGCAAGGATATGACCAGGGTAAGATAGATTTTAGAATGAATTTTTGTCTCATATGCGCATGGATTCCATGTGCATTTTATCACTTGTTGCACCATTTTTGTAAATCATATGGTAGGCATTTTAGAGGCACCCACAACATGGGTGAGCAATGTGACTATGGAAGAGATGTCTTCAAATGCTTTGAACTAATGAATTTGTCTGGAACAAAAACTGACCATGTAACTTCATTTTTGTTTTATGCATTTCTAATAGGAGTGGGCCATGTGGGAAAGGGGAAATTTGTATGGAAACCCATTTTTTTAGTTTATTTTTACATGTCACACTTCCACTTGTAAATATGGTTTCATGGATGTTCATACCCTAATCCAAAGCTATGTTAATGTTCATACCCTAATCTAGAGATCTTATTTTGGCATAACATTTGGGCATGGACACTAATGAAAATTTTTGGTGGGAACGAGCTATGGTGTAAGTAGGTTTAACCTATGTAGAGGGTGGAAGGAGGCAAGATGGTGTGTGTAGATGATGGCAGAGTCTGGGAGATGATTGTGAGACTTCTTAATTTTCATAGTGTGTTCGCTCAATTTTTTATTATTGCTTTAGCATTTGACTTAGCCATTGATTTGAAACGTAGTTTGAAAGGAATGTGTGTACAGATCCCTTGCTTTGGACTTTTTTCCCAGCTATGTATATTTTTCATATAGGTAATGCCTACTTTTTGTCCCTTTAAAAAAATATTTGAAAGGAATGTGTGTATAGATCCCTTATTTCAGACGTTTGGCTCAATTGTGCATATTTGTTATATAGGTAATGCTTACTTTTCTCTCTCTTTTTAAAAGGTTTCAAGGTTAAATTTAAATAGAAAAATTACCTTTTTCTCAACAAGTATACTCATTCAGTGTTTTTTATAATGAAATTATGGACATAAAAACCCTAGGGTTTGTGCATTGAAGGTGTTATGACTTTGGATAAGAGCAAAGGAAGGGCGTACAAAAATATTTGAAAATGACATGGGAATTCAAAGTTTCATTGCAATGTGCAAGCTAAAAACATTTGTGTTATGTCAATTAAAACTATACTTAATTTGGGACGGTATCACCGGTAATCTTAAGTATTGGGATTCAAAAAAAATCTTGTTGTATGCCAAAAATATGCAATGGAAACCAAAACAATAGCATAGTTTATATATTATGGGTTGTTAAATGTCCTAAACCACAATCTTAAACAATATTGTAATAAAGAACCTTCTTAAACTTTGTGATGTGAAATGGAAAACAAAAAATGGTTACATCTATTAGGCACTACTTTTAAATCAATTATACATTGAGATGAGTTGCATTAAGTCTCCTTTTATATACCATGTTTCTCTTTTGATGTTGTCAAATGTTGGTTTTGTTTTGGTCACTAGCAAGCATTCGTTGGAACTACTCAAGCCAAGAGGTGTAAGAAATTACTCTATTGGATTTTCTTATAAGGGTTTGAGTTTGGGTAATTTTATAAGATACTTGAAAATTCTCAAAACTTAGGGAAATTTCATTGAGAGACTTAAAAGGTCACATATTTAACAGAACATTTGAACAAAGTAATGAAAATAAGATCCAATGGCAAACCTCCAAATGCCTTACAAAACTACTTAGTCAAACAATAGAGATCATAATGAAAATTTATAACCATGAAAAGAAACCAAAGATAAAAATTTCATTTCCATATAAACTTTTCGAAGTTTACATCAAGAAAAAGCCTTTCGACTCACCTTATAAACTTCTTAACCACATGTGTGATAAACATATTCCTTAGTTTAATAATTCATTTGTTAAAGAGAAACCTATTTTATATAAAACCTTAACTTTACCTTCGATTAGGTTATACTCTAATTAAATATATATTACTCAAACATTTGAATGGAATAAATACTTTAACATATAACCAAACATCAAACTTTGTACAATTATAGGATAAACAACAAAGATCATTTTATTGAAATAAATTTGGAATACATATCTTTGAAATTAATCAAAACAACAATATTTCCCAAGGGTGAACCAGAGCCAAGACCACACTCAACGAGGTTCAGACATGAATTTGCATTACAATGTAATAACTGCATTCACTAGACCGGGTCAGAACACTAAGGGGTGCACTCTATGTCTCCTCTCGGATCCACTCTATGGACCCTATCTCGTTGTTAATCAAAGTGTTACAAGTTTTTTTCCTACCCTTGGTTCTCTTTGCATACATTCCTATTTCTTATTCATTTCCATAGATAGGATTATTCAAATCATATATTATACATTCACATATTGCATGTCCCTTATGAAAGGTGATTTCCATTATATAAAATATTCCATGAGGTCCCACCCTTTCATGTACCTTTCCAATACATTAGACACACTCGTGTTTTTGGGTTTACATATTTTATTTTTATTTTCACCAAGTTATCAATATATCATATAATTATTCTTTAATTGCTTTTAACTTATTTATTTTATTATTTTTATCTATTTTTTTTTTTCACGCCGTACCCATATAACTCTTATGTAATTATTTAATAACTTTATACTTTCACCCCTTAGACATGATTTAAAATAATTATTCATACGTGGGGATTTAGTCATATAAAATGTATGTAGAGGAAAATAATCAAGTTTACTAGAAATAAAAAAAGAACCACCAACGTTTAATTTGAGATTTTGAACTACGTCCAAATGCAAAATCTTTAATCACGATAACTTTTTGGGTGTTACTACCTCTACCAACTACAATTTGCTTCATTGTTTTACATAGTTTACTTTCTAACCTTCAAATTTAAAAATTGTCCAAATGCACTTGATTACAACTTTAGCATCTTAACTTTAAGATTGCATATCATAATGCCAAAGTTAAGTTCTAATGCAAAAAAGAACAATTTCTAATCTAATGTAATACATGCCATAATAAAAAAAATAGATACCATGTGACCTTGTCTCTATAATGTGATGGTTCGCATTCCATTGTCATTCATGCCAATTATTATTAAAAAAATAGCCTCCTCATAAGCATGAAATAAATAAATATTGTTCAAACTTAATTACAACATTTTGAATCGTGCCAAAAGAAGCATGGCCATACTTACTGACATACAATTATCTTGTTTTAATAAAGTACTCTAGCCATATTTGTTGGCACATATTTATCTTACATGTCAAAGAAATCTCAAGACCATGAAACAACTCAACCTAAAAAAACCCTTAAGCACAAATAATCATCCAAGGGGAGCACACGTCTTAGGCTTCTAGGAGTTAAAGAAAATAAATTTTGGTTGCCTCATACCCTACACACATGCACCGATTGGCTCAGTGTAAAAGCCCACATTTTTATTATGTCATGCAAAAATTTACTTTGATCTATGCATATGAAATGGACAAAGCTTCTGACAATTTTTTATTACTTGGCATAGTTTTATTGGTATATTGAAACAAATGCATAATATAATTATCCGAGTTGTTGGGTGATTAGGTTTCCCTCAAGAATAAGAAGGCTTGTTGGTTAGCTTGGTACAATGAGATCTGAGGTAATGTGCACAATCCTTCAAATTACATTCTCCCTAACATTCACTGACACGAGACCTGAAACCTTTGTTTTTGTTGAATGTCGCTTGTCATAAACCTACTCATGTAAGATTCACAACCTCCTGAGTCAAGGAAACCCCTCTAAAGACATTCTTGCATAAATAGCCTAGTAAGTTTGTAGTATGATGATGGTGTCTCCACATGGTTGTTTGATCCATCGCAACAAAACACAACACAATCATCATGCCATTTCATAAGAACTCATCGTCGTGTACATGTCAATTGATTTTCAATTTTCTTTTTTATTCAACATATTGGGTATGTTTCATTTTTCAATTTATGAGTTGAGTTTTCTACAACACTAAACCTAATCAGGTGGTTCTTACATTTGGTGAAACTAAGCCAACGGTTCATGAGATTTTCCATGCTTATTGCGTGTTCAATGATTGTGTTCCATAAGAAGTTGCCTCCATGATCTAAAGAAAAATATAGATATTAGTCAAAGTCAACAATGGTTAGCCACCTTTGATTTTAAACCACTTGCATGTACCCTATTGGTGTCTCCATTGAACCGAAGGGGACTACTACTAACCCTCTTGAGATCTTAGGAGGGAGATGCTTTAGGCACTCCTTTTGATGTTATTGTCATTAGAAGAATCAACAATGTACCACAAGGGTTAAAACATTAGCAAGGTCTCAATTGAAAGTTGGGCTTGCATGGGCAAGAAGAGAGCCAGTCCATGTACCACTTGAACTATATCTCTCATAAAAAATAATTGGGGTAATTCTAAGAACCAATCTATAGATCAAAGTGTATATAAATTGTTGGGTGGTGTGTTTCATGTGGTTTTCAAGTGACCCCTACCTCCAAATGTCCTAATGGTCACTTTAAGGTGTTGAAATTATTGTTTGCCACCACTATCCCAAGCGCATTGGGTGTTGGCTTTCATTTGTTCGATGACTAGATTTTCCAAAATATGTTAATTTATTGCAATTTTTCCTCTTTTATCAACTTGGTTGATTCTTTTCTTTGTGTGGATTATTGAATATAAATGTTACCTCTTCCACTGATGTTATGAGAGGAATCAACAAGAAATTTATCTTACTTCACTGAATCTCTACACCCATATTCTCCAATGTTACTATATACAAACAAGAATTGCAGTAACGTGGATTGTCATATGCTTTAATAAAATCCAAAGTTTCCATCTTGAGAAATTTATTATCTAGTAGACCAAAATATCCCTAGAGGGATTTCACTTAAAAACCACTAAATATATGAAGATTTGCAACAAATGAAATTTCTATTTTTTCTGGAATCAAACCAGCTAGGGTAGCGAAATAAAATTTAATGATAACTTGCAAACTATTCATCAAAAACCCACAAAATTTTATAAAGAGCTTGCTACAATGATAGTAAACACTAGAAAAAAAAAATTGGATTTTTCTGATTAATAAATGAATGACAATAATTTTTAGAATGCCCTAAATTGTTGGAAACTTCAAAAATTCATATCTATGCAAATACAAGTGATTAAAATATGATTTTCTAGAAATAACATCTACATATGATATAAAAAAGATCCTAATCTTCATATCAAAATTTGAACTGCTGGAAAGCCCCTAAACACAAGCTACATATCACTAGGGCTGATGTCACCCTCTAGAAGTGGCTAAAAATTCATCAAAATGTAAATACTGAGGGTAATCTAATTTGCAACCCTTGAAATTCCTTCCACTGATACTGAAGAAAAGCCTCTGAAACCCTTTGCAAACCCTTCCTGAAATCTCTGAAAAATCTACCTGGATATCCGCTCTAAATCAGCTCAAAAATAACAAACTAGGGATCCTTCATCACCGAAGAGTAGCCTACTAGCTAGGAGTGGATTTCTCACCACTGAAAGTAGGGTTCATGTGGGATTTTACTCCACAAGCAATAAGAATGCAAACAACAGTTGCTTAGTGCCAAAATATGTGTGAGTGTAAGAATGAATCCTTTTCTCCCCCAAACGCTTCCTTTTATAATCTTTCATTACCTTTTTCAAGTTTGGTGCTCCATGTGGGACTAAAAGTCACTTAAGTGACCCCAACGAAGGAATATAATATAAAGTGCCATGAGCCCCCCTTAACGGCAAAACATAACATTTATTCCCACCAAGTTGTTTAATACTCATGCCAACGAAAAATAATAACAAATAAGTAAGGTGGTAATAGTCATCCATAACCAATAGCCTCCAGCGTCGTTAGCCCCTTGGGTATGACCAAGGTTAAGACTAAAAAAGGCCCTTAGTCCCTCAATCAAGGAATGGCGACATTACAATCCTCCCTTCCGGAATTTTGTTTGTCGTCAACAAATGCAAGCTAGGATGTTGTAAAATATGCTCTCCCTCTCAAGTAGCATCCTCAAGTGGCAAGCCTCTCCACCGCACCAAGTATTCCTTGATCACCATGTTCTTGAGCTTCCTCTATCTCACCTCAAACATAGATTCTAGTTCCAAGACCAACTTTCCCTCATTGTCCAATGGTGGTAACTCCGTAGAAGGCACAATATGTTGCCCTAGTGCCTTTTTGAGGCATGAAACATGAAAAACATTGTGTATCTTGCTATGTTCTGGAAGTTCCAGCTCATGCAACTACTCCAACCCGTCATCCTATCCTTTATGGACAATAGAACGGCGGCTTCAGCTTCTTAGCACCGCTCTGCTTAAGTGAGAATAGTCTATAGGGCTCCAATCGTAGGAAGAATAAATCTCCCACTTCAAAAGACCTCTCTACTCTATGTTTATCTGTATAGATCTTTTGTTGATTTTGTGCTTCCTAAAGGTTCTCCTTCAGGGCTCTTAGAATATCCCGATTCTCCTATAACCAATCACAAGTTTTGGGAGCACGACTATCTGATAATACTAAATCTGCAAATGACGTAGCATCATACACGTACAATGCCCAAAAAAAAGTCATGTCAATGCTCATCTTATAGGTGGTATTGTAGCAATACTCATCCATGTGTAGCCATTTGATTCATGCACGTTGATGTCTTGTCACATAACTACGCAAATAACCCTATATCCACTTATTAACTATCTTCGTCTTCCCGTCAGTCTATCGGTGGCAGCTAGTGTCAGGCGTCAACTTTGTACCCGCAAGTCTGAAAATCCCCTACCAAAAGGTGCTCATGAAGATTTTGTCCCTATCACCCATAATATTTTTAGACAAGCCATGAAGCCTAAAATTGCCTGTATGGAATAAATGAGCCACCGCTGATGCCTTATACCCCTTAGGAATAGCAAAAAAATGGGCATACTTGGTCAATTGATCAACTACCACATATATGCAATCACGCTCATGAACTGAGCAAAGTCATGTGATGAAATCCATGGATATACTCTCCCACTTCTGCTCGGGAATGGGAAGAGGTTGTAGTAGTCATGCTGGGAAAGAATGCTCAGCTTTGGTTTTCCTAGCAAACCCCACACTCTCTAATATGATTAGGATGTCATATTTCAGCCCTTTCCATGCAAATATTTCCCCGATATACCTTTAGGTCTTAAAATATCCAGGATGTCCAGCTAGAGGTGTATCATGCAGTGCCTGAAGGATTTTCTCCTTCATCTTGGATTCTGGTACAAGGAAAATCATATCCTTGTAGTATATGAGGTCATCCAAGACTCTGTACCTATCATCTTGTATAATGCCATCCATAATCTCACATAAAAATTAATTTTTGGAATACTCAACAAGTATGTGAGCCTTTCAATCTGTTGAAATTTCAGACATAGAACTAAGCATAGAGGTAAGGTGAGGCCTCCTAGATAATACATCAACAACATTATTCTTACCTTTGGTGTACTCTATGTCGAAGTCATATGTTTGTACCTTGTTCACCCATCTTTGTTGGCAATCATTGAGATTCTTCTGCCCCAAGAAGAACCTCAAACTGTTGTGATCCACATGAACCACGTATTTGCTGCCCATAAGGTATTGTTTAAATTTGGCCAAAGCATGCATAATGGCCAACATCTCCTTATCGTAAATTGAGTACCATTTCTCCACAAAGCTCAATTTTCGACTCTCATAAGCAATGGGGTGTTTATCCTGCATAAGAATTGATCCAATGCACTCACCTGATGCATCACACTCAAGTATGGATGGATGAGAGAAGTCTGGCAATGTAAAAATGGAACATGAACTCATCACCCCTTTAGTACCCTTTCTCCACAAGGCTCAATTTTCGACTCTCGTAAGAAATGGGGTGTTTATCTTGCATAAGAATTGATCCAATGCCCTCACTTGATGCATCACACTCAAGTACGGATGGACGAGAGAAGTCTGGCAATGCAAGAACTAGACATGAACTCATCACCCCCTTGAGGTGATCAAAAACCTGTTGTGTTGATTCTAACCAAGTAAAATCCCCCTTCTTGGTCAAATCTATCAATGGTACAGTCAATCGAGAGAAGTTCTTCACAAATATCCTATAGTATGTGCATAGTCCCAAGAACCCTCTCAGTTGTGTCAATGTTCTGGGTGGTGGCCAATCCAATATTGTCTATATCTTTTCTCTGTTAACCTTGACTACCCCTCCACCAATCACATATACCAAATATAATAACTTTGTCATACCAAACTCACACTTAGAAGCTTTTACCTATATCGAGTTAGCTTATAATATGCCCAATACCTCATCAAAGTGCCTAATGTGATCCTCCCAAGTCCTGTTGTAGACCAATATGTTGTCAAAGAAGACCAATACAAACTTCTGCAAATCACAATTGAACACATGGTTCATGCAAGATTGAAAAGTGGCTAGTACATTAAACAAACCAAATGGCATCACTAGAAACTCGAAGTGACCATAATGGCATCTAAAAGTTGTCTTATGCACATTCTCCTCTTTGACCTTGATCTGGTGATATCAAGATCGCAAATCTATTTTTGATTTTTTTTGAAAAATAGATTACCCCTTGTAGCTCGTCTAGTAGCTCATCAATGCATGACATTGGACACTTATTTTTTTGTCTTTTTTTTCAATGCATGGTAATCTATGCACATCTGCATGGTTCCATTCTTCTTCACCAACACTACTGAAGAAGCAAAAGGACTAGAACTAGGTCAAATATGTCTCATGTATAGTCCTCTTTATCTCATCCTTAAATTGTTTGAGATGACAGTAAGGAGTAGTAACCACATGCATGTTGTGCTCAAGCTCATCACATGCTCAAATCCCTTATTTGGAGGCACGCCTAGAGGTATGTCACCAAAAACTGCACTATGCCTATCCAGTAGGCCCTGGACATCCACATGATACTTTGGTTGCCCATCCTTTGACTTCTTGGTCAAAATCAAGAACTATACTACCCAATCAACCTCATTGTGTCTGTGATCCTCTTAATCCTCTTGGTCGCGACAACCATGGGTGCATCTATAGATAACCCTCGCAAAATCACATTCCTCCCCTCAGACTTCAACTTCATCTCCATCATCTAAAAGTTAGTTTGGAACTCACCAAGAGAATGGAGCCACTGTACACCGAGAATAAGGTTGGTCTCTCCAATACCAACAATATAAAAGTCATCGGTAACTGTATAGTTACCCATCGTAATGCTCAACTGTGGGACTCATTGTGTGCACCTCATAGACTCTCCATTGGCTACAACCATGTTGAAGCCCTCAAAATCCTTCGCTTGCAATCCTCGCTTCTCAACCAATGATACATCAATAAAGTTATGGGCGGCCCCACTACTCACTGACCCCGCAGAACTCCTCTAACCCTAAATGCCTTGTACCTCAAGGTACCAAACAAAGTGGCAATAGTTTCTCGAGGGAATGTCTCGTCCTCCTGTTCATTACCAACACTTTCCAAAGCCTCTCCATCTCCATTCTCCAATCCCCGAGTATCTAGCTCCTCATCACCATCACTCTTCTCGAAGACCTCTATGAATTGGGTCTTTCCTCTCCCTTTGTCGTTGTGTCCTGGAATCCAAGGTTTGGGGTAGTCGTAACATAGTTTATTTCGCCTCAACTCATCTCTATCCTCTCTCGATATGAATGGTTTCTTAGTCGTATCCTACCTGGGTGGAGGCACCTTCTACTAGAAACCATCAGGTCTAGGAGGTGTCTTCTGCTATACTCAAGGTGGAAACCTCAAATTTGGAGTAAATACCTCCAAATCATGTGCTCTCTTAATAGCATTATGCAATGAAAAAGGCTCAAATGCCTTCACAAGTCTTGTTAATGCATCTGTCAACCCAACTATGAAAAGTGAACTCAATCTCATCTCTAAAACATCAAGAACCATTACTGACAACCTCTGAAAGTCTTCATGCATGGGACTCAAGTCAAAGTATGTCTTCAACTTTTGAAACCAAGATTACGTTGTACACTTCTTAGACCCATCAAAGTGTGGAATTGAAATTTGTTCTAATCTCCTCTGTAACTCCGGAACCTGAGTAGTATAATCTCTCTTGGCCCGCTACCGATCTTCATCTTGCAGTACTCGGAAAAATACATGTTAGCCTTAAACCTTTCAATTGAGGATTCACATTTCAGCCAACAAGTCTCATCATCAAAAATCTTTGATTGTTGTCCCATTTGTGTATTTTCTGGATCTTTCAAAAATGTGAACTCATGCACACTTGCATGTGTATTATGGGAATGAGGAGTGTTGCCCGGAGTTGCTATTTTCACCTCTTCAACCTTGTTGACCCGTGTTACTATTTTCACCTCTTTCTGCATGATTCTCAACTCAGCTTTGCGTTAATCTTTTGGTGAGCTGGCTCAAATAAATATTAGTGGTTTCCTATTGTTTAACCATATTCATAAATAATTTTTTCATCATTTCTTCGGTCAACTCATCATTGTCACCTATTTTCTGCCATTCTTTTTACGGTGTATTTCTCTTGGAATAAACTTTCATTCACACTGAACACGCTAGAGGAAAGTCGAATCTGATACCACTGAAATATCTCTAGATGGATTTCACTTAAAAACCATATTATATAAAAATTTGTAGAAAATAAAATTTCTAAGTTTTAGGGAATTAAACCAGCTAAGGCAATGAAATGAGATTTAATGATAACTTGCAAACTATTTATCTAAAACCCACAATTTTATAAAGAGTTTGCTATAATGATAACAAAGATAAGAAAAAAAAAATTGAACTTATTTAGATTAATATATGATTGCAAGTAATTTTAGAATGACCTAAACTGCTAGAAACTTCGAAAATTCATATATATGCAAATACAAGTGATAAAATTTTGATTTTCTAGAAATAACATCTACTTATGATATAGAAAATATCCCAACCTCTAGATCTGAAATCGAACACCTCAAAACCCCCTAAACATCAGCTACAGATCACTAGGGTTGACATCACCCTCTACAAGTGGCTAAAAATTCACCAAAATGCCTCTAACAGCAGCGCCAAACTGTCGTAAATGTTAAGGGTAATTTGATTTGCAACCCTTAAAATTCCCTCCAGTCATACTGAAGAAAAAACTCTGAAACCCTTTGTAAACTCTTCCTGAAATCTCTAATAAATTTGTTTGAATATCCGCTTTGAATCAACTCCAAAGTAGCAAACTAGGGTAGATCTTTCACCACAAAAGAGTGCACTAATAGCTGAGAGTGGATCTCTCACCACCGAAACTAAGATTCTTTTGGGATTTTACTCCACAAGCAATAAGAATGCAAACTGCTTAATACCAAAATATGTGTGAATGTAAGAATGAATCATTTTCTCTCCTAAATGCTTCCATTTATAACTTTTTATTACTTTTTTCCAAGTTGGGTGCTCCATGTGGAACTAAAAATCACTTAAGTGACCCCAACGAAAAAATATAACATAAAGTACCATGAGCCTCACCCCTTTAACAACAAAACATAATATTTATTCCCCCCAAGTTGCTTAATACACGTGTCAATGAAAAAATATAACAAAAAAACAAGGTGGTAACAGTCGTCCATACACAATAATCTCCAACATCGTTAGCCCCTTGGGTATGACCAAGGCTAAGACTAAAAAATGGCCCTTAGGCCCTCGCTGAAGGAATGGGAACATTACATAGACATTGTCATTTTAAACTTTAAATATGTTTTAAATATTGAATGATATACATTGCAAAAAACAAACCAAAAACTATCACTCTAGTATTTAGTGTTGAAAGCAACTCTCTCCCCCTTCATTTCTTCAGTATTATAATTATGTGATGTCGTCAACGAGTGACTCAAATTATGAACATAATGGAGACGATGGCAACATCTCACCCAAGCAATACTACCAAACAAATATACAATTTCTATTAATAAAATTAATTAACTGATTGCGGCAAAATCAATGACCGTCTTAAATATTCATTTAACCTCCAACGAAATCCATCATAAATAATTGTAGCTTTAAAAGGGTACTGAATCAGCAAATGGTTCACAAGTCTATATCCTGAAGTATTTTCAATCATCAATTATGCACAATTTAAAATTCTCACTGATTTTTCTCCTTTTTGGCAGAAGTAATAATTTACTAATTATTTCAAACTCATAGCACCACCGTACTTTCAGTAATGTGAAACCTAAACTCCTATTTTACATTACTCAACTGACTTATAATCCCTGATAAATACACATCCATATAATCAATAAAGCCTTAGATTCAATTTTGTTAAACTGAAACAACAAATCTGATAAAGGATGATGCAAACAAGCTGCCATTGTAATGGACTTCTATGCAATCCTGATGATTACTCTATTTAAAAGTTGGCATTCACAATGTTAAATGGCTGATTAAAAATATCAATGCTATTGGAAGCACTTGCAATCCAAGATATCTCAACATTTGCTAAGATGGAAGCGATACAGAATTTCTAAAGTTCTAGAACATTATCAAGTAAAATCCAGGAATGACATATTGTCCAAGAAGGTAGAGTAAATGGTGATACAAGACCCTCATAACAGAGGCTAAAAGGGGAGTTAATAACAAAATTGTACAATGACCAACCTGAAAACTATTTATTTTGCATAACAATGCCTGATAATGAGAGAATTCACTGTAACCTACCTACAAAGTCAGCATCGTGAGGTAGGTACCAACTAACTAGTATCATACGTATGTGCACTGCAAACCCATGCAAATTGTCTCATTCTAGCATAACATTCCAATCAATCTGCTTCAGTAGTAAGGGGTATTATGCCAAACAATGTACGTAACTCAACTGCTAGATTTTAGACTGACAAGAATGTTAGAGTCGCTCAAGAGAATAGTCAAATTGACACTCAAGGTCTTAAGTGCCCAATGTGCCATCAGATTACTCTATTATTCTTTGTGACAGAGCAATTACATATAGTTTGCTTGCACCTAGAAGCCTTGCATAGCCATAATTGTCGTTAACCCCTTCAAGGTGCACAAAATCCTGGTATATGATAATTCGAGAAACAAGACCACAATATTTAAAAATAGCTACACCCTGCCCTCCTAAAATTTTGCACTTTTGACATTGCATTCCACAGTGACGTGTACATGCCAAAATTGTTTGCAACTCAAATTCTGTTTTTGATTTCAATATCCCCCTCCCACCATGCAAAAAAACGTGAAGAGATTGTTAAAAAAATAGACCCCTGTGAATCTATAGCATGCTTCAATGCACCTGCTCCTGCTGCATTTTTCTTACAGTCCTATTCTCAAGCAAATGAAGCAGAACAGCTCTTTGGCCTACTAAGTGGGCTCCAACAAGGGCAGTGTCAATTTAAGTTTGTCTAAACCATGGTTAGGTCATAGAGAAAATACACATTGTCGCAGATCTCCTTTTTTCCTTGTGAACATGGACATATTATTCACAATGAAAATATCTGAGAATGGGCCTTACTGATCGGGAAGACTCCAAAACATATGAGATAAAGAACCTGCATAAGACAAAGAGGTCATCCACTTTCCAAATGCATAATCTGGATCCGGTCTACTTGGTTGATATAAACATTGAGTTTTCATAAACTAAATTTTATTCCATTGGGACTGGGTCCTTACTATGTCAAATGGGTGCCGTCCACCTCGCTGATCCAATAAAGTACAGAAAAGCAACGTGCTATGACTAACTGTGCATCACGAAACTCATTCCATGGAAAAGCCATTAGTCCAATTTGGGTAGTCTGAGCTCTTCCAATGCATTTGTTTTACTGAATCAGCTTGAAGTCCCATGGAAATCATAATTGCTAGTGCATGACTAACATCTGCTTATGATCTCTTTTCTTGTTGAGTCCAAGCAGTGTTTATTCAGCAACACCCAAATGTGCAAACATTCGGCCATCAGTGGCTTCCCGCATGAAGAATCTCTCAGATAGGTTGGTAGGCCTTTCAACATGGATATTCGGAATGGTTGTTGCCAGAGGGTGCCCATATTCCTCAAGCCTACTATAAGCTTAGTGATCAAACAACTACGTGAGCTTCCTATATATACTGCAGATCACATGTTGATAGTCAAGAATTTCCTCCTTTTTTGAGCCCCCCCCACCCCTGTCCCCCCTCAAAATGGTATGTTAATGGTGTGGGCCACACTGAGCAGATATAAATCAAGTAGTGGGATCACGGTCCTGATGGGGCATGAAGTCACAATGGGTGCTGGCCCCCTCTCTGACCAACACAAGTCTCCACTGCAACTGATCACTACCACTTGATCACGAAGACATCATAATAATCACCATTGATCATTGGTTTCTTCCTGTGGTTTTAGTTTGGATATCTTGGTATGTGGGATTTACCAAAGTGATGAAAATAGTTATGGAAGGGACAGGGATAATTGCTAGTGCTGACTAACATCTCTTGTAGCACTTTCTTCTTTTGCAAGCTTCGGTCAAGCCACTACAACAAATTGAAACCTTGGAGTTCAAATGAAAAACTCAACGATTGTGATGGATGAGCTGATGCCTTCCCTCTGATGTGAAATCGGTGGATCAGAGGCCTGATTTCAAACTGAGGTTTTGAAGCCTGTATATGCCTAGGTTTCAAACAACTGAGGATCTGAATATCTAGAATGCAGACCATGTTGATAGTTAATGTCTCCCTGACATTGGCGACAAGAAAGGACTAATATTTTCATATCCAATGTTTGTTCAGGTTCCATCCCCAATCAAGGGAATCTTATTCGATCAGACAATGAGACAATCTGATCAATGAGTTCGAACGATTTCAAGCGTAGCTTAGAACAACTGGAGTCTTCAGGAGCAATTGAATGCCAAAATACATATTCTGACATTTATGCAGCTCACAATCTATCCTTGACTATAGTCATGCCAATACACTTGGTAGCCAATGGAACTACCTCTGGAACCACATTTCAAGACAACAGTAAGAAGATGTATTAGACTTAATAACCATTGAACAAACTATGACTTGACTCAAATTAAATATCTCTCAAGTGAGTGGTACTTGAATGTTCGAATCACCACGATAAGTAGGCAACAAAGCAAGTCATCTAATGTCAGAACGTGCTAAATATTATTATAATTTGATTTAATACGATGTGCTGATCCAGTTATGGCTTCAATTAAACCCTATACCAACTATAAATTCAAAAAATTATAAGATATCGGGAAAACTGTCCAGCTAAATAATGTCAAACAAACTCCTTATAGCTTGTACCATTAAGTCAATATTTGTATGCAATTTCATTGCAACAACTGGGATGTAAGATCCATTAGCGAAGGATCTCTTAGCGAGGTAACAGGCATTGTTTGGCTGGAAATCATGAGGCCATGCATGGTTCTAAGAGCATGATATTGAAAAAAAGCATTCTGGAGATACATTTGACAACATGATAGGACTGTCAGCAGGTGTAAACTGTGGATTTAAGTTAGGGACAGTCAAGGCAATACAATCTGAGGAGGCCATGGTTACGTCCTCCAGTATGGGAACAATTGATACCCCTAGGCTGAACATGTATCTGGTACTGGGTACTGATACTCCAAGGGTACATCTCCCCCGCCTTGAATCCAAACGTACCCGATAGCGGATACGTGGGGGATACGCCTTTTAAGGCATACCTACCTTTATTCCCACGTATTGCAGTTGACTTCAATCAATGCAAAATAATGAACCCTAACATCAATCAATGAAAACCCTAAAACACTCATAAACCCTAATACAGCAAATCAAACCCTAAGCGCATTTTAAAGGTCTACTCACAAACTTTGGGATTTCTTCCAAATTTACGTACAGACAGGATTCCATCTGCAGCCTTGCACTAACTTTGCAATATTTGATGGCAAAGATGACGCTTCAAGGGAGTTCACAAGGAGCGGAGAGTGGAGCTAATGAGAGTGGAGCTAGCGCAAGTGGCACACAGGAATTTTATTTTGAGGAAAATCTAGATGATATATTCTAGATTCATGTTGACATGATATTCCTATATCGTATGTATGGTAGCCACATGATCAATGAAATGTAAAATCTTAAGTATATTGTATGTTTTAAAATTTGATCATTGATTCTAGTATATTTTTCAAGTTTTGTTTGTATTCATGTTGACATGATTTTCCTATATCATATGTATGGCAGCCACATGATCAATGAAAATGTGAAGTCTTAAGTATATTGAATGTTTTAAACATTGATTCAAGTTTTGTATTACTATTTCAGTTTTTTATGGACTAAAAAATGAGTAAAACGAGTATATATATATATATATATATATATATATATATATGTATGGACGTATCCAAGATGTATCGTATCCAAGGGTATTTTTAAAATTGACGTATCCGCGTATCGTATCCGTATCCAAACCGATACTCGTATCCGTATCTTGGCAATGTAGATCTACATTATACCTTCAAGTCTACTATCTCTACGTGCAACTGTAACATTATATGAAAGAACGGCTCAACATATAAAATACCATTATAAATAAGAATCAAGTTACATGGCATACATATTCCTCTCCATGGAAAACACTTGTATAGTAAATCTAGTCAAACGTTAGTTGCAAAAATCATAATAATTATGAAAACCAAATCACTATAATGAAAGAATTAAGTTGAGAAAGCAAAATGGAACTTCAGAGTACTTAAATTTACAAACAAAACACTATATAGTAGGCATGGAAACACTCTTTAATAGGGCGATCTTTAAATTAGAAATGGTGATTTTCCTAGAAATGGTGATCACATGCATAAAGAGCAAAATGGAACCTTCATTTAAAAGCATCCCATTTTTTACCAGTGGAAAAATTTAACGGTAGGTACATTTCAATTCATAGTGCAAGTGATGTTCCTGAGAATCCTGCACAGGGCAAGGAAAGGGCCTGAAAGGCCCATCACCATAGGCTATAAATATTTTCAGTACCACCTAAGGGTAAAAATAGCAGATCATAGTTTAGAAGGTCTCTGCTAGTAATTAAACAGTCAATATATTAGTATATAAGTAACGTGTTCCAATAAAAAAATTATGTTCACCTATCATTCAGCACTAAAACAATCTATATTTGTTCTATTAGCTGATATATGCAATGAACCTCTTACATAAAGATAGCAGCAACTTGATTACATCTAAAAGTGGGTTTGTGATTTGAAGTTCATTTTTTTGAGATATATCCAATTTTTAACCCCAAACAGATTTATCTTCATACATGCAAATTCTTATTATGAAGTATCGAGAAATTACCTCCTATTATTTACTTGAAGATGTAGGTGATGTGCCAATCATATGGAAGTGACACTTCCATCTTTGAAGTTCAGCAAATAAGAAAATTCAGTAACAAATAATTCAAATAAAACATTCTGCAATCCCTTAAAATAAATGGATTGACACATTTTTAAATAGCTTTTCAAAAACCCAACGTACCCTTCTGCACAAACAGATTAAACTTCTTGTAATGCTTTATTTGAAGAATGCAATAGAGAAGCGCAATACTGGATAAACTGCTTAGTGTTCATGCACCATAATACCAATAAAAAACCTCTACCTCATTACCCAAGGTAGACATAGACAGGTGTCCCATGTTCCAAACACAAATAATTTGGAACCTACTAACAAATCCCAGCATCATCTTTAAGACACCATAGGGCAGTCTTATCTGTTTTTATTAGATAGAATTTCCAGAATCCAATGTACCCTGCTGCATGAGCTGACTCAAGTTCTTGTAAAACTTTAAACCATAGTTTGAAAACTCAAAATGTGAATACTCACGGGAAAAAAAAAAGTATTTTTTGAATAAACTCACGCCAAGCCTGTGACGAGTGTTTGGACAGTACTCGTCGCGAGTACTCGGCGAGTCCGATACTCGCAAAACACTGAAAATACGCAGCAATGCAGAAAATACAAGTTTTACGCTGCAAAAACAAGGTTTTCCTTCTTTTCAAGCCCACACATTTTCATCACACAGCATTTGAACATCCTTTGAGTGAATAGGAGTTAGTTTATACCAGATTTGAAGAATTTAGAGTTTCCGAGTTGATTGTTTTTTTTCCCAAGAATGTAGTTTTTTTCAAAAAAAATAATGTTAGGTTTCTAAACATGATTTACAGTTTTAAATGCATTCCATCAATTCCCATAATTTTTATTGGTGATCTACGCCAGTTTTCCATTATTTATGAACAAAATTGTTGGTTTTTTCTGGTATATAGGGTTCAGGGCATATGTTGCATGGTTTGGGTTTGCTTTTAGTGTTGTTTTTTGTGTATTTGAACATGCTACAGGTTAGCATTCAATGGCATCCACCTCCATATTAACCTCAACAAGTGGAAGCCATCCCCCTAGAAGCAATGACCCCACTTGGAAGTATGCCATTTGTGGATGGACCATGGGGAGTGTGATTTGCACACTATGCTCGAAGGTGGTTTCTAGAGGCATTGATCATTTTAAGTACCATATTGCCTGCATTCATGTCCACAACATCACACTATGTCCCAATGCCAATAGAAAAGGCAAAATGA
This sequence comes from Taxus chinensis, assembly GCA_019776745.2. NCBI lineage: Eukaryota > Viridiplantae > Streptophyta > Pinopsida > Cupressales > Taxaceae > Taxus > Taxus chinensis. The sequence continues at coordinate 268,276,843 of CM034151.1, read as the reverse complement.
CAAATGCAGGCAACCTATGTTGCCAAGATATGGGTATGGGTACGGGTTCGATACATGGATACGTTGCTTTTAAAAAACCCTTGGGTATGAAACGTCTTGGATAAGTCCGTATATATATATATATATATAAAAGATTAAAAAATATATAGATATAATATATATACACATACTCATTTTACTCATTTTTAAGTCCATAAGAAATACAAAACTTGAAAAAATATAGCACAATTAATGTTCAAAACATTCAATATACTAGAGATTTTACATTTTCTATGATATACGAATATTGTATTCCTTTGTGTTTCATCCATTTCCTTTGAGATTAATTTTTTTGTTGCGAAGGTGGCCATAAAAGATGTATATAGTGAGCTCCTAAAGGACCTATTTAATGAGATTGACTCCAACCTGTGAATGATAACTAAAGAGGTCAGTCCAATGGTTGGTTCTTGCATTCATATTATCCAAATTCACCTTCTAATCCTCCTTAAGGATGTAGGAAGGAGTCAATGTTGTGCCTTGGTAGTTTCTGGGAAAGGATGCTCTTTGAAACTTTAAGCTATGCAATTTGCGGCTCCAAATTTTTCTAAAATTATTGAAGATCACCTGAGATTTGATCTCATAAATAACTTGTACGGAGGCCTAGATATATGTACAAATATGAATAGCTTCTTTCCTTGGCCAATTCATATCCTTTTAATATTCTCCCAAATAATTACCTCAAACATTTTTGACATCCTTTGAATATTTTCTCTTCAATAAACTAGAGGCATTTTAAACAATCTCCAAGTTTTCCTTGTGGTTGCCATTGCCCTCCTAGTCTAGTCCTCAATAAAACTGAAATTTGTTTGAGTCAAAAAAATAAAATAAATTTATAGAACCCCCCCACTGCCCAACCCTGCAGTTACTGATACATCTCCGAGATACATCAAAACATACCCGAGACGTACCTAGTACATACCCAGACACACTCGGGTCGTATCCATTGCCATGTACGTATCCAAGGGGGGGTACGGGAGGGTGGGGGGCGAACCTTGGTAACATATGTCAGGCAACAGTTGTAATCGTTAGACTCTCCATAAACTTCCTTGTGGTAATGCCCTATTGAGGTCGTCAATAACAACCATTATTCTTTTCTCAATAGTGAAAACAGAGGTAGCTATGACAAAAATTGTGGGCTCTAGTCGTGGTCCCTGAAAATTTTGATTAAGCACATGTCGCTCCGCCATTTCCATGATAACCATAGTTGTATCATATACAAAAAAATATGCCCTGCTCTCTATAGAAGCACCGAGATGGGGGAGCTCATCTCATTGCATCCTACACATACCTTTGTGTCCCATCGAAGTACATTAAATTGGGGGATACTTGATAGTGGCCTGTTGGGAGTAGCCATTTTACATGGTCTGTGGCTCTTTTGTTCCTAAAAATATCCTTGGACCACACCCACTTTGATGTCACAGCCAAACAGGGTGGAACAAGTTTGGTGCACCAAAAAAGAGATAATGACATAAGCGATTTTTTGGTATTACGACTACTTTCCCTTCTATCGTGGCTCAAGAGCCTGTATAACCTAGCATTTGGTAATGTATTGACAATTGCAGAGGAAAGGGTACAAGGCAGTCTACCTCCAAAAGCCTTAAATGGAATTCAGGTTGCTTTAGAATTTCTGATCTGCAGATGGCTCCCAAACTCAATTTTGGATGAATAAAAGAAACAATGGTGAAAATTCAGATGCACCATTCTTTTAGATGTGTGGACGAATGGAAGGAATCACACCTGCATCAATTTTTTAGTTTCTTCCAATGGTGAGATGGTTTTCTTAAGTCAATTGATGTTACTCTGTAACATAGTAAAGTAAAAAATTTGAAAATGCTACGAGACAGTTGTGCTTAGAGGAGGTAAGCATTGAGAATGTTGTGAAAGATGTTCACCAAAAATGCAGTAGCAACATATGTGGTGGCTGGGAATTGCTTGAAGTTGCAGGCATCCATCACTTTTTGGACCCTTACGTGGGCCCATATGCCTTGACCTTCTTTTGGAAGATCCTGCAAAATTCTGATAAGGTGAGGCTAGTCTGTAATGAAGATGTTAGGAACATTGCAAAATACATTTAGCCAATCACCTTTAGGTTTGTGGCTTGATGGGAGATCACACCAAGGGGAAAGAGCTTGTGCAAGGGTGTCACAAGGTTTGCAACTAACTTCCTAACGTTGCAAAGTATTTGTAGTTTGTTGACACTGTTGAAACAAATGTTTGTGATTCAAATGCATGGCTAGACTCAACATATTCAAAGAAAGTGGATGGATCAGGGGATCCTTGCAAAGTATACGGTTTTTAATGATGTCTTTGTGAAAAAGAGTTGTAGAGATTATAAGAGGTAACTTGTGAACTTCTTATTTAAATTTCAATTTAATTCCCATTATTTTCAAACCAAATTAAGTATGAGCATTTACTTTAATTATAAGTTCTGCTAACTCCAATCTTATTTCCATTGGTGGCTCTCTTTGGTGATAGTTTTGGTTGCTTGGTGCCATGGGGAACAAAACCTAATGGGATACATTTATGAGGCCATGAATAGGGCCAACGAGACCATCCAAAACTAACTTACAAGGTAGTAGAGACAAATTTGATCCTACTTGGAAGAGTTAATTGATTGGAAGTATGGAACACTTAACTGCCACTAACCCATTCATCGCTAGTTGAGTACTATCTCAACCACAAGTTTTTCTTCTTTGAGGGCTTCACAATACATGTTAATGAGGAATCATGGAGGGCCTCTCAACACACATTGAGAGGATGACAGCTTGAGGTTGAGGTGAGGGACCTCATTATTTTCGAAGTTTTAAAATTATAAGTCAGGCTAGGGAATAGGCTCTTTACTTTGCAAAACACTAGCTATTACTGAGGGACATCGGGCATCCTAATCACCGAGTAGTAACAAAAATTTAAGTCTTTACTTTGCATATTACAATGTGATTTCAGAATTTACCCGTTGTTAGAGGACTTACAGACCTAATTTGAAAAGTATTTTGTATGTTGTAAAATGAGCTAATGTTGGCCCTATTGAGGGTTCTTCATTGCTTAAATTTCTACTAACCATGTGAAGTCGATGAATATTTTCAGTTTTTGCAGGGGTCAGTCAACTAGTTGATAAAAGTCATAAGTACTTATACAACCTCAATGATGCCATCTTGTAACCATGTCGTAGCCACCTACAACCCAGCTTTGCCAATATCTTTACAATCATATCTTTTGTGATATTGCAGAAGAGAAGCTACCTTCAATACACCTCTTGAAAACACACTTCCCTTCTCAATGCTCAATACGGCGCCTGTGGGAGCATTGCAGCCTTCCTGAATTAATGTATAGAATATAAGATTATTGTGATATAGTAAAGCACAAGCAGCCAATTACATATTGTCTTTCTCCATCCAGTGTTAATAATGTATGTTGCAATATGATTGCAAAACCAAATTTGGCCATGATCCGTTGCCATATGTGACTCAAACTCTACATTTAGGTAGCATCTATCTATGTATCTACAACTAATCTGTTCCCTAGCTGGAAATCGCAAATGAAGAGCCTAAAGTCAATTCCCTTCAATGACAATAGAGTGTTAAGCCGGTTGTTCGAGACTCACCATCAACCATTGAAGAAATCCTTCCTCCCATTAAAGAGACCTCATCTCACCGCATATTTCAACAGCCAAGTGGATCAACCATAGTAGTCAACAAGGCTGTGGCCAATATGCTAGATGCCGAAACTAGTTAAGGATCAAATACGCCATTTCTAAATGCAACTCGAAGTCCACTATTTCTCTTTTCTATTGTCTTCAAAGCTTCTTGTTGGCATGTAAGGCATACTAGCCAATGGCCCACATTTAGTGAGGCCATTATAATAGTTCATGTGAGGTACTCCAAAACTATTAATAGAGGATTAAAGCGTCAAACCAATCCTCATTAAGAGGGGTAATTAACTCTAAGGTCAAAAATTAACTAACCAATATTCAGCCATTGGTTAATAACACCAATAGAAGCTCAATATTCCAATGCGTCTTCATGTCATTCCATGTACCGTAAAGGTTCTGGCAATGAAGACCAGTTAGTAGCCTCTCAAATGGGAACAAAGGTGACATTTGAGAGGATGAAACTTGAGGTTGAGGTGAGGGACCTCAATTATTTTAAAGTCCTAGAATTACAAGATCAGGTTAGGGAAAGGCTCTTTTTTTCACCACTGGCTATTAGAGGGAGATCCACCCAGAAACCGGGTAGTAAAAATTGAAGTCTTTACTTGTATATTACAAGTTTCAAATTTACAATTATTATTTACTTACAACCTTTTGATACCATCTTGTTTGCTGGTAACTTAGATAGGAAGATTGTAGTGGAAATACCCACTAAATCTTCTCAAAGTCTAGCCCTCCAATTATTTCATCTATCAACCTTAAGGCTTCTAGGTGTGAGCACAACTCGAATTTGTTTGAGGTTTCTCTTCCCCTTGTGTGAGGAAGCACAATAACAGTTCCCAGACTGTTAACAATGCCACATGAAATGTTATTTCATGCAATACAATCTTCGAATTTGTACATAAGAAAGGTGGATGACATATCACGAGAGCCTATTGATTTGGATTCAGATTGATCCTTATAGTGATCTGGATTGCATAGTGCAGAATATCCCCAAGTTCACATAAGACAAGATTGACTGATTTTGAGAGGTATAAAGCTATGGATGGTGGAGGTATCTTAAAGGAAGTAGTTTAAATTGAATTGGATGACATCATTGTGGATGATGTTGAACATGAGGCAGCAGCAGGCCCACGATTAATGTCAGCTAGTTATCAAGGTGGAGCCTTATGTTTGAGAAAATCATAACCTACCTATCAGGACCTCATGAAGCTTTGATCCTCTCATCAATTTTCCAAGTGGAAATCATACTCCACATGACTTTTGAAGGCAAGTTCCTCTAAATTTTTGGACTCTGCTAGGATGTCCCGCAATTTATGAAGTATGACTTTCAACTGACAATGATCATAAATTCATGACAATAGTCTATGGTTGGTGGTTGTATTACCATCCTCATGGGGGGGTCTGTTGTAATGCAAATGTGCATTCAGGTCTGAAATTGGAAACATTTCCCCAACAGTTTACAGGGACATTTGATACATTTTGTATAAAATTTAAGTTTTTTAGTACCCTTCTTAGCTTTCAAAGTCTATTTTTACATTTTCCAATGACCTCCTTAGATATGTTGTCGGTCAGACTCTAGGTGATGCAAACACAATAGTTTTGAACCCCCTAGGTGAATAGATTAGGAGTTCACTCAAAAGGATGGTAAATTTCGGGCAGTTGTGGAATCTTCACTGGTCCTTAATACTGGAGGCAATCAACCACTAGACCGGAACGGAGGCCAAACAATACGAAAGTGAAGTCCCATGATCTTCAGAACATCATGGAAATGATTTGGAAGATTCAGGAAGTGATTCAAAGATCCAGTTGGGTCAGTTATGGAGTCACCATTATGAGCAGTATTGGGTTTATTGACACGGATAGCCTAAGTAGTCAGGAGAGATCAATATGAGTTGCATGCGACTTCAGGGATGATTGACAGGATAAAAGCTTTTGTCATGGAATGCAATAGAAACCCAAGACTCGACAAAATCATTTGATGTTCAAACAAGTGAATTTCAATGACCTAGATAAGATGCCACATGGAATCATAGATATGCACCACACCATTTGCAATACCATATAACTGGTTTTTTTCCATTGCACAGCTAACGATTTTACAAAACAAAGATCCGCTTTCCTTGTTAAGGGTATCACCATGGAGGAATCAGACCTGGATGCCCAAGTCATTGAGGGATAAAAAGGCTAGCATTGAGTTAGAACAAGATCATCCTAGAACCCCTAGAGGCATCAAGCACCAGGTCCATTGGTAGAGCTCAAGTTTTGCAAAAACGTGTGCTCATAGCCAGAGTGCTCCTCTTCGGAGCGAGTGACAAGAGTTAGCCATGGCTTTAACAGTACACGTGTCAGCTCCATGGTAGCTTCATGTGCACAATTACTTGTAACCTCTTAATCAAGTGTCCCTCAAGCAAAGGGCTCACTTCCGAATTTACACAAAAATCACCTTTTACATCCCTAAAATTCTAAGTGGTGTCCTCATACGGTCTTGAAGTACTGAACAGTTGCAACTAAATGAATCTTGGGTCTGCCTTACCCAGGCTCATTCCCCTCGGAGCGCACACTTGCCCGTACAGTATAGTTTCATCTCTGACTTGCACAGACAATCGCAACAGGTTGTAGGGCTGAAGATTTGGTATACATGGCATCGTCCAAGCTTGTGCCTTCTCATTGGACCACAAGCAGATTCTTAAGTACAAGTTGGAAGGGTCAATTCAAGACATTGGGACATTGCATCCAGAGGATAAGGTCTGACTTAGGATACCGGAAACTTCCGGTTTAGGCGGCCATGGAGCATATGATGATGAGGGGAGTTTTGTGGAGCGGGAGCGGGAGCGGCCAAGAGACCTACATGCACAAGGGGCTGTAGCAACTGGCCGAGTACGGCCTGCGCCGTACCCGGTCGTTTCCACAGCGCCGGCCCGCTCCCTGGCCACTCCCGCATGCAAAAACCACGCGTTTTTTATTTTTTTTTTAATTTTTTTCCATGTTTTTAAAGGCGCACAACAATAAAAAATAATAAATTCTTCTAATCTAAAACCTAAAAGCTATCTCTAAACAATAAAACAAAAGAACAACACACAAACAAAACATAAAGCAAACAAACTCACATTGTGGCTCTCCAAAATTGCATTGTGCTTGTCTAGGGTTTGAGGAGTGTGAGGAGCTATTGCTAAGCTTATAACTTGTCTTTTATCTTGTCTTTCATATGCATAATATGTGGTTAATAATTAAATTCCTATTTAGAAGGCTGAAATTTATATATTTTTTAATTTTTATATAGTTTTTGTACTGCCGTATCCTACGCCATATCCGGGGTCAAAAAAAAATTTGCCGTTTCCGCGTATCGGATACCCCGCTCCCGCTCCCGTATCCAAAACGTTTCGGTAACTTAGGGTCTGACAAATGACATTTGTAGGTTCCACCGCAGTGGAAAGAGGTGTCAATCATGAAGCAGGACTGCCACATCCACATGCACTGGGTTGGTTCTCAACATTCTCCAGTCGCTTTGCGTAAAAATGGAGTTGTTTTTTTAATATTTTAAGCTGCCTGCTAGGTCACAGTCAACAGTAGTTGAGCCAGCTGGCTGCAGTGATAAAGAGATATAATCACCTGGCACATGACCCTCAAAATGGTGCAGGTTCAAAGGCCTGACTCTTCCCACACATCAAGTAGTATCGTCTCTTCCCATTATCCTTGAGCAGCAGACAAAAGGTGTGCCCCATTCCCTTCGGAATCACCTCGCCTAGAAGAAATTTGTGCAAGTGAGCTATAGCAATTTTACTCACCCTCAGTGTACTAGCAAGTGGTCTGCCAGACGCCCTGAAAGTGCCGACTGTGTTTGCTTCCCACTTCCCCAACTGGTCTAAACAGGTCGTTAATTCCTAAGTTTTTACAAATAATGATATCAACTTCATTTTACACAGGAAAGACCAAATAACTATGAACCGTCAAAAACTATAAAATGAATCTTGCAATAAACATTTCATTATTTTCCTTCTGAACTCGAGAAATAGAGAATATAAGATATCTAATGTTTTCACGGTCCATATTCTAAAGTAAGAGAGTTTACGGAAAAACTGTGGATTTTTTTTATCAGTGTTTTGGATCACAATCAGTGGTTTTTTTTCGGCCTGACAATGGATCATGAGGTGTGGTCTAAAAACTCCACGCACAGTTTTTCCAGAAACTCTCTTACCTAAATGGCTAAATATAGAATATATTTCTAACCCTCGGCACTTAAGTATATCAAACATGATTTAATTGTAATAATATTTCTTTCAATAATAATATATTTTTTGTACCTGATTTGCTAAACCATGGAGAGGCCCGGCTAAGCCATTCATACCAGCTGCAAATGCAAGATATGGATCTGCCAGTGGACTCCCAACCTGTAACCAAACCATTGAGAAGAATGTCAATAATAAATAGATACGAATAAGATTTGAAACACGATGACTTCAATAATACAAACGCACTACAGACTTTACACTTCATACACAATAATAAACCCTCTATTTTTGCAAAAAGCAATCCACCTTTTAAAAATGGTACCAACTCTATCTCAGTATATTTTGTCATTATCAATAACAAATTGTCAAATGAATATTTGCGTGCTATAAAGGACTGGGATATTTTGTATATGGCTTTGAACCTTTTTGGATGGCCCTCAAGCTAGTTTCTTAGACAAGCTGCAACCTCAATACTTAGACTAATCCAGTAGTGCATTCAAGTATTTTAGCTTATGTGCTAGGAGATTGCCTCGAACCAGATAGGTTTTATAATGTCTTAGGACTTCTTTGAGCTTACCCATTAACCAATATCTAAGCATACTGGTACCTTATTCTAGGTGATGGCCTCAATTCTGATACGTACAAGACACGCCTTGGTCATTGGACTTACCCTAGGTTGCCAGGAAACGGACACCGGTATGGGTTAAGTTACGGATTCAACACGCAGAAACGCCAATCTTCAAAAAACCTTTGGGTTCGAAACGGCATGAAAACGTCCATACAATATATATATATAGAGACACACACACACATGCACGCGCACGTACGCACACGCACACACACGTACGCACATGCACGTGCACGCACGCACACACACGCACAATAATAATTTTTCTCCATAAAAGATAAAACACTTTGTATGCATGAATGTTCAAAACATTCAACATAATTAATTTTTTATGTGCACATAATTATAATATAGATTCTAGAATATATCATCTCGATTCTCCTAAAGTACTGATGAAACAGAAGCAACTAGTTTTTATATTTAAATTTTTGGCGTTTAAAAAACAGCAGCACTGCTGAAACAGTACAGAAAACACCCCCCGGTGCAGCCTAAAATGGTACAGAAATGTCTGGGGTACAGCAGATCCGTACCCGGGACGCTTTTGGAATTTCGGAAAAGTTTCAGGCATGTACTGGGACCAGTACCAGTACCCAGTATGTCAATACGTGGGTACGCTGCCCTGGTTGGAGTTTCCGGGTAACATAGGACTTACCCCTACATTACCGGGGATTTAAAAATCAAGTTTTTTTATGATTATTTCTCAATTTCTTGCTAGCGGTGTTTCTCTGCCACACAAATCCGACATATAGTCTTAGTGTTGTAGACATGCATTGGATTTCATTTTCAAATTCTTCTTTTAAAAAAACGACAGGCTCAGAGAGTTTGTCCTCTGGACTCAGCACGTCTGATCAACATTGACCAGCCTCAGCAAGCCTTTGAGAGCAGATTCAAGCAGGTTGGTGAACTCTAGATTTGCAGCCTTGCCAAAGGTGACTCGAAAGTGCATGGATCAGCAATGATACACGCTGAGTGGGCTGACAGGAATTACTATGGTTTGAATGTTTTATAGAGCCCATTGCGCTAATATGATCTGATCCTATGCAGATGACTGTCCCAGAATAATGCTTGTTTTCATTTTTTTTTTTATGAAATAGAATTTCTTCCAATAGCTCAGAAAAGTTGCAAGACCATTATAGTAAACTGAAAGAGTTTTTTCATTGCATGGCCGTCTCATAAGCACATTCTATACCAAGCCTGAGGCAAATGCCTGGCTGCTATATTGATCCATGTGGCAGCTCTAATTCTATGGCCGACTTTGCAACACCAAACTCAAACCCATGGTTGATGCCTTCAATCAATCCTAAATACTCACTTTCTTTGCCAAGAAGGGTTCCACTATATAAAGATAGTAAAGCATATGTGAAAATCTCAGGATCTGTTTCTGCACATTAATCTTCCCTAATATGGCAAACAATGGACGCAGTCTGCGGTGAGTTTGGGATCTCCTCAAAGCCTCAGAACTTTGACCGATTACCCCGTGGGACGAGATCGATTATTTCTTCTTGGCACAACTCATCCATAATTGAGCGTAAGATGGATTGTGGTCCATTCCTCTTCCATGACCAATATGCCAAATCGTTCGCAGCCTGTTTTACCATTTACATAATTTATACACATATGCTTTGAGTTTCACTGGAGAAGATCAGATTTTATTGTTATAATTCAGACTTTGAGATACATTCACATGCAGGTTGTCCAGATTAATAAAATTCTAAATTACAGTTTCGTAATATACATCTTTTGGATTTACAGGATGCAATGATATTTCCTCGTTTAAAAAGATTTGGATTATTTATGATTCTCTTTCCATCTGAATTACCAGTTACTCCAATTGGCAGACCTCCTTATCCCTAGCGGTATTGATTCTAGTACTGTGTACTTGTCTTAGTCGAGGCACGTCCCAGGTCACACAATCATCCTGAGGTATCAAGATTTTGCATAGTGAAAACATAATAAAAAGCCAGTGCTGTTCTAGGTACTTGGCATGTTTCAAAATCCTAAATGAAATACAAATGTATAAAAAGGGGATTAGAGACTTTCTATGTAGGAGCCACAAAAAAGAACTAGTATGAATGTCATTGCCAACAATCCTACTGCATCCAATTCTAGTGAACCAATTGCTGATTTGGATGCTCTCGGTGATGAGAAATTTTATGATTTGTTCACGTAGTTCTTGAGTTTGACGATGACCATTGATTGTTAGACTTTCTGCATTAAATTGTTTTACTATTTTGAACAAATGATATAAGCTTATGTGACATATTAGAATATAGAGCTTATAAAATAGCATTAATAATCAATGACTTTCTGCATTAAATTGTTTTACTATTTTGAACAAATGCTATAAACTTATGTGACATATAAGAATACAAAGCTTATAAATTAGCATTAAGTTAATATTAGTTAAGTGTTACCTAATAAACAGTTGTAACCATTCTGTAACCATCTCTCACATAATAAAATAACAGACAAAATGAACAAGGTGTGCATTCTAGTTTCTCTTCATTTGTTCTTTGTGCATTCTAATCTTTCTTTACTCTCTCTTCACATATCCTAACATTAGTATCAAAGCCCTTGATGCTTGAAGGGATCTGCAAGGTGAGGAGAAAGAGTAGAAAGAAGCATTCAATATATTTTCAAATGCATCTAGGGCACGTGACAAAAATTTTAAGCTTCACGAAGTTTCAGGTTCATAGAAGAGAATACACGGTGATTGTGAGGGCTGAGAAAATGTCTGCAAGGGATCACAAGGGCTGGAAACTTAGTTGCTTTACAAATCTGAATCCCGTTTCCACCATTACGAAGGCTGGAAACACTTTGAAACAAGATAAACCCAGTCGTGAAATAAAGGAAGAATAAGCACAACCAGTCATGTTTAGGGCACAAATTGTCGCCGTTATTACTGTCATCATTTCAAAGCTTCAAAAATGCATAAAATACAGTCGCAATTTGAGCAAAATACAGCAGACACAATTTTCGAAGGGCAAAATATAGAACAAAATGACAGTTGCGACAGGAAATACACAAATTTCAAGCAGTAAAATCATATGTACAGTGGCAAATCTGGTGAATTTTGAGGGGCACACACTAATTTCGAAGAGGTTCAAAAGGGTAAAAATACAGGCATCAACAAGGGCACTGCAGTTGTGAAAATATAGTCGCCATTTACCAATCACAAGGGTCAAAAGGGCAAAAATACCGGCATCAACTAGGGCACTGCAGTTGCAAAAATACTGTCGACATTTACCAATCACAAGGGTCAAAAATACAAACACCAGCTAGGGCACAGAAGTTTCTAATCATTAAATGCCATTTAAAACACGAAGTTCAAAGTGGCCATGTCTGCAGTTGAGGGTATATATCTTCACATTTTCGGTTGTACAAATTTAGACAATAAAAATTATTTGCATTAAATTCCAAGACAAAATCAGAATACAAAATTGTTAAGATTATTACTTTACCTGATGTCAGAATATCACTTTCATTTTTGCTGCATTAATTTGCGGATCAGAAATTATATTGTGTAAACATGGATAACGAGAATTTAATATAGCCATTGATGAAGATCCACCAAATGTTGAAAGTAATGAAGAACTCACTAATAGATAATAAGTTCTTTTTAAAAAGCCCCAAACTTTTAGGACAATAAGGGATCTATCGTAGATAAAACTAGGCATGGATGGCTGCTAAGAAAGTCTGGGAGTCTGTGGATCTCGGGAATTTACCCTTATGAGGCTTATGAGACAACTTGAAGGAGCACTATGGAAGTAGCTCAATATGGATGGTTCTCCAACAATTCAAGAAATTTTGTGATTCGGAAGTTCTGGGAGGAGGAATTTGGGAACTCGAGAATTCAACTCAGGAACTACACCTTTACGAGGGTCAAGGAGGCAACTAAATGGAGTTCTACCTACTCAAAGCATTATTTTCAGAAAGGGAAAAGCTTCCAAAGAACGCATGGTCTTGTTTGGTTTTATTATTTTAATCTTCTATCATTTAGCGTAAGCCTTAAGAGGGGGTATTAAAATATAAGGCTTATAAATTAGCGTTAAGTTCATATTAGTTAAGTGTTGACTAATAAACGATTGTAACCACTTCAACCATTTTGTAACCATCTCTTATATAATAAAATGACAGACGCACAATGAACAAGATGTGCATTCCGGTTTCTCTTCATTTGTTCTATGTACATTCTATTATTTCTTTATTGTTTCTATCACCACATATTCTAACATGACATGTCATTTGATATTTTGAATCATCAATTCTTAGTGGTGTTTTGTTTTTTGTTTATTGGACACATAATATTGATATTATGGTTAGTTTTGATTATTTTTAGTTTTTAAGTACAAATTTATCCAAGACATATTGCACCTAAGGTCCCTAAAAAGTTGGTGAAACCCATACAATAGTAATTAAAGGTTACCCATTCGTCAAATTAGGAGCTCCCACTACTAAATTGTAATGTCCCTAAACAAACATTTGTAAATAATTCTGGATTCAGCAAGAACCCTGGGGCAGGATTAATAAAAACTTATTTTTATTGCAAAACCCTAATGGCAAAAATTACAAATGCTGGAAAATGATGGAAATAATTTCTAAACCCTAGGAAAAAATCCAAATTTGTTGCATATAATGACAATCGTAACATAAACACTAAAATCAGATTTTTTTAATTTATTTTTCAACACTGAAAATCAGAAAAATACCAGTTGGATGCATACATCAATTTTTTGACCTATGGCATCCCAAATCGATGGAAATAGACTAAATGACGGCCTTGCAGCCTGCAGGCTGAAAGACGTGACAGAAGCCAACAATGGGTGATGTTATCCCTGAAACACTCCCCTAAATGTGATGCCCTCGATGAGATTTGTAAATTTGATGATGGCCTAGCTGAAGTTTGTAAATATGATAATGGCATAGCTGAAAGTTGTAAATCTGATGATGCCCTAGCTGAAATATGTAGATCTTTGGCTGGATGCACAAATGCAACTCCTGGATAGAGTAGTCACTGAAGATTGGAGAGTTTTCATCCCCAAATTTGATTGCAATGGAGGGTTTTCGTCCTTAAAAGCAGAAGTTGAAGCAACAGCTCAAACTCTCAATGTAAAATAGATAATGGCCAAAAGAGGGTTCCAAATGTATTAGAATATAAGGCTTATTTATTAGTCTTAGTTAAACATTAACTATGAATGGTTGAAACTACTTCAACCACTTTATAACCATCTTTCACATAATAAAATGACAGACATACAATGATATTGTGTGCATTCTGGTTTTTCTTCATTTGTTCTTTGGACATTCTAATATTTCTTTATTCTCTCTCTCTCTCTCTGCATATTCTAACATTGGTATCAGAGTGCAGAAAATTGAGGAGTAGTACGATGAATTCAGAGTATTTTCGAGTGTATCCATGGCACTTGACAAGAGTTTCAAGTTTTGGCAAAAATATAGTCATCATCTAGGGCTTCTTCAAAGGGCACAAATAAAGTCACGAAACATGATTTTTAGGTAAGAGTTTGCAAGGTCGCGAAGACTGGAACTCAAGTGCAAGGGTCGTAATGGATAGAAACCCAGTTTCAAACAGTGTTTTCAGTATTTACCTATCATGAACAGTGGTTTTGCAATCACAAACGGTATTTTAAGACAAGTTTTAATCACGAAAATAGTAAGGGCACTCCATTTAAGGGCATGAAAGCTTGTCTAAAAATCATGAATTTCAGACACAAGTTTCAAAGGGCACTCTAATTCTGCCATTAATACACACTCATGAGGGATGGAACAAAGTCGCAAAAGCAAAGCCAATGAAAATGAGGTCGCATAAGCTATGTTACCTACAAACTTGGGCACAAGGCATGATTTATCTTTGCTAAAGGAACAATCGTGAACCACAAAAGGGCATAAATCTGCAAATAAATACAGTCCCGAAAATCACACAAGATGTTTTAAAAAGACAGAAAAACCATTAAACACCAAGTAAAAATTGTAGATAGCAAATCTGAACCATTTCTGCCATCGCAGCAAGGTAAAATTACAAATCGCGAAATCTAAAAAAATTCTTTGTAACAGAAAAACAAATCAAATGACGGTTATTGCCATTGCTAAAAAACCATCAGATGCTGAAAGTGATGAAGAACTCATAGATAGAGAATATGTATTTTAAAAGAAGCCTCACACATTGAAGACAATAAGGGATCTAGTATAGGTAAAACTCGGCATGGATGGTTGTCCAAATAGTTTAGGAGTCTGTGAATCTCGAGAATTTACCCTTATGAGAGTCATGAGACAAATTAATGGAGCATTGTGGGAGTAGCTCAGTATCGATGGTTGTTCAACAATTCGGGAGATTCTATCATTCGGGAGTTCAAGGAGGTGGAATCCGGGAACTCGGGAATTCAACTCAAGAACTACACCTTTTTGAGGGTTAGGAAGGCAACTTGATGGAGTTCTACATGGTCAAAGCATTGTTTTCAAAGGGGACAGCTTATGAAAAATGTGTGTTCTTGTTATTTTAATCTTCTGTCAGTATGTTCTATAGTGTAAGCCTTAAGAGGGAGTATTAGAATATAAGGTTTATTTATTAGTGTCAGTTAAATATTGACTAATAAACGATTGAAACTACTTCAACCAATTTTTAACCATCTTTCACATAACGAAATGAAGGATACACAATGATAATGTGTGCATTCAACTTTCTCTTCATTCGTTTTTTGTACATTCTAATCTTTCTTTATTTTTTCTCTCTTCGCATATTCTAACAAAATGACCCCCAACGCCTATTTATGAGTTCACTTGACACTCCCAAGGAAAAGCCCCAAAAGTAACTTTCTATCTTCTGATTTGATATTGACTTGCTTAATTTTGAAAGTCACCTTTATTTTTTTATTTATAATCATAAGGTAATATTAAGTTGTCACCTTTTAATAAAAAGTGACTTACTTGGCAACTTAAAAATATTAATTTTATTATTTTTACATTATTTGGAAAAGGGGTCATGACAATCCGCCCTTCCCCAAATGCCCATCTATATAATGCCTAGATCCCAATTCATCCTTGGGCACTTGCAATTCCATGTTCTAAATAAATTGTGTCTCACAAAGTTGTTTGACTATGAATTAACATGGAATTGTTCCCTGTGATGGCCACAAGCATGTGCATCAACATGAATGTAGTCTCTACAATGTACCTTGGGAAGGCTTGTGATGAAGTCCATGAACATATTTATCCAATCTTGATGGGGAATAAGTAATGGCTGCAACCAACTTGCTGGGAAGACATGCTCTACTTCATTCTATTGGTAGGTGATGTACTCTCTTATGTGTTTGAGATCCTCCTCAAAGCTCCACCATGAGAATCTTTCTTATATATCTACAAATATTGTAGGATCTAGTGTCCCACAATTGGTATATCATGCAAAGCTTTCAAAATCTCTTGTTTTATCTCGGTTTAAAGTACTGAAACAATTCTATCCTTGTTCAAAATGAGACCATTGGCTGCACATATTTTTCATCCTTCACATTTCCATCTAAAATGTTAGCAGAAAATGTACTCTTGGCATAATCTACCACGATTGAATCTTCCAATCACCACAAATGACAGAAATAGAACAAAGAACAGCCATTCTTGAAATGACATCAACATCTACATGCTTTTTTCATTTTATATCAACATCATAACCTTAGATTTTCCCATCCCACCTTTGTGATTCATCATTCAAATCATGTTGATCCAAGAAGGAATTCAAGCCATTGCAATTTGTCTCAACCACACATCTACCATAAACCAAGCGATGTTTGAATTTTACCAAAACATGCTTGATGGAAAGCATCTCCTTGTCATAAATAGAAAAACTATTTCTTGAATCTTTCAACTTCATGGTCTCCATCTTAATGGAGTCCCCCGTTTGGATTAATATCGTCTCAATACCTTATCCTGAAATACCACATTCTACCACAAATGGTTGTGAGAAATCCGAAATGGAAAATACAAGACATGTGATGATTACCTTCTTAAGCTTATAAAAAACTTCTGGTATTCTATCCATCCATGCAAAAGCTCCTTTCTTTGTCATGTTGGTTAAGGGTGTTGTTATATGTGAAGATCCCTTAACAAACCTTCTATCATGGCTACATAAACTAGAGAATCTCCTCAATACAGTTAGTGTCGTAGGGAATGCCCTAACTAGACAAATTTGAATCCTCTTTTGATCCACCTGCCTACCTTGAGCAATAATGACATGGCCCAAGAATAAAACATTTGTGACATGAAACTCATACTTAAATTCTTTTACAAATAGACCTTGTTTCTCTAGAATCCCAAGGATCAAATCTAGATGTCTCATATGATCCTTCCATGTTTTACTACACCTGAGAATATGATTTAAAAATATCAAAACAAATTGTCTCAGCTGACCACTAAATACCCGATAATTCGTTAAATTGAATCGCATGACCAAGAATTCAATGTGTCCAATAAGGCATCTGCAAATTATCTTGTGCACATCTCCCTCATTAACAAAGATCTAATGGTGGCTTGATCTCAAATCAGTCTTTGAGAAATGAGGAGTAATAATGGCATGCTTACAACCAATTTTCAACTCTATGGCATGTTGGAAACCTCTATCTAATAGTGATCGTAATAAACATATTATTAAACACCATACTATGTTGTTTTAAAAGCATTTGAATATCAACATAAAGAGTATGTTGCTTACCAAAAGATGTTCATCTTTTCACCAATCTCTTGGTACTTCCCATGATGACAGGAGTCTTGCCACAAACTTCCACTAAAATCAACACTTTCATACTTCTTGCTATAATCATGAAGATAATCAAATTGCTTACCATTAGTCGCAATTCTAAAAATTCCAACAAGCTGAAAAACAACTTTAGTATCTAGTAAAGCCCTTTTCTCATGTGCATGGCCCTCAACAAGGTCTTCGTGGAACTCCACCTCATAAACTTCTTGATTCGAAACATTCCTTCATATCCTAAGCTGTCATAAGAATGATCCAAAAGCTCTACTACATTAAAGACTCGAAAATTTGCCATTAACCAAAAAATCTTCTCCAAATTCTTGCAAATCTGATTTTCCTTCATGCTCCACCCTTACAATTGGAGAATTATTTCCCTTAATTTTTTCCAGGTGTTTTATTTGATTGGTTGTCAACTTATCTTCCTTACCTCCTCTTGGCCATTCATCACACCTTTTCTAGGTCCTCATTACATCCTTTGCGCTTGTCTGTAATGTGGTTAGTTTCTTTTTAACCACATTCCCTAGTTCCTTTTAAAATAAGATCTCCTTACTTTTGACTTGCATATTGAATTCCTTTTGTTCCTTGGTAGATTTTTAAGGCTCAAATTTTGACCTTTCCATCTTTATTTTTATCCATAACTTTAGATCCTTCTGATATTCTTGCATAGCTTGTAACATCTCTAACATGGATTCTTGCACTATCCTCATGATTTACAAACTGGCAAGGACTGGATGTATACATCAAGTTTCTAATCAATGGCATTCTAGATAGATGGAAATAGACCAAATGATGGCCCTACAAACTAAAAGAAGTGATGGCAGCCAACTATGGGTGACATCAAACCTGAAATACTACCCTAAATGTGATGCCCTGGGTGAGATCTATAAATCTTATGATGCCCTAGCTAAAATTTATAAATCTGATGATGCCCTAGCTGAAATCTGTAAATCTCTAACTAGATGCACAAATGTAACTCCTAAATGGAGTCACCATTGAAGATGGGAGAGTTTTTGTCCCCAAATCTGATTGTAATGGAGGATTTTCGTCCTCAGAAGTAGAAGTTGACCTCCCAACGCCTTTTTATAAGTTCACTTGACACTTTTCCCAAGGAAAATCCCCAAAAGTAACTTTCCATCTTCATATATTCTATACCCCTAAGAGTAGCACCGCCATCTAAATCTCATTACTTACTTTAGGCGATCATTATGTGGCTTACCAAGCAACCAATAGTTATATGTATTTCATTTTTGAGTCGTAATACAAACAAATTTCTAATCAACAATGTGCGTCAATTGCATATTTAAAAAATATTTATGTGGCCATCAATTAGAGTGATTGGCACAAGTAGGTGACTTGCCAAAGTAGGTAGGTGAAACAATTTCAAGGCATGGATCAAGTTAACAATACCATTCAAGGAAAAACAATCTCATATAATTCCATGTGGTCTCATTGTGTTGCAATTACAACGAATGTGAAAATTGGGTTTGTTAGAGAAAGAGAATTTGTCACGCCCTTCACATCAAATACTACATCTTTGATGATGAATAGCTTCTTGGTGTTCGAATCCATGAGTCGATAGACCTTCAACTCTTCACTAATCCGATTTTGAGTCTTGAATCTTGTTCTGCACCATTTCCATAGTAGTAAATACGAGCAACACACGCATTTCAAAGGGTGTCATGTGGCTTTCTCATTTATCTTCATTTTGTGTTTGTATCTTCTAACATTGGTATCAGAGCCAGAGCCATTAATGTTTGAAATTCGAGGCATCCCTAGAAAAGGGTATGTATTGCTAAAGAGAAATGAGAAAGGCACACGACACCCTTTGAAATGTGTGTACCGTTTTGTTATGGTGTGTAACGAGCAATCAACTGTCAGCAAATGTCATGCTCCTAAACAATGTAGAGAACTCATTGCTAGTGAATTCCCTCCCTCGATCTAAGTGAAGGACATGAATGTAAAGACTAGATTGTTGTTCTACATAGGGTTTGAATTCTTTGAAGTGTTGCAAGGCTTGATCCTTGGTCTTCAGACAATATGCCCACATCTTTTGTGAGTAATCATCAAACAAATAGCTAAAAGTACTTGAATTAGATGGCGCTTAGATTCGTGGGTCCACACAAATTGGTATGCAGTGGATCTAAAGGTCAACTTTCCTAAGAATTATTTGTACCAAATGGGGCTCTCAGTTGTTTTCCAACTAAACAACTAGATGACAAATCCATGGTCTGTTTTAATAAGGGAAGTCGTCTAACCATATTGTCCTTGTTCAGTGCAAGTAAATTACTAAATACCAAATACTAAGGTGCCCATATCTCCTATGCCATAGATTTGCAAAGTTCGTATCCTTTACAAGTAAGTCTTGATTTTCTTCATGGACAATATCAAGTTGGAACATTTTGCCTACACCATAAGCTCATGCAACAATTTTTGTGCTTCTTGATTTGTATCTACATGAGATACATATTGTCAATCATATACAACCTTACGGTTATGATCGAGCAATTGGGTTACAAACAAAATATTCTTTGTTAGTCTTGGAACATATAAGACTTGTTATTTTACATGAATGATTACCAATTGGAAAGTAAGCATTACCCTTCAGGCAATATACCCACATCTTTCGTGAGTAATCATAAAAAAAAAATAGCAAAAAGTACTTGAATTGTTTGGCACTTAGATTTGCGGGTCTACACAAATCGATATGCACTAGATCTAAAGGTAAAGCTTCCCAAAAATTATTCATACCAAATGGGGCTCTATGTTGTTTTCTAGTTAAACAACTAGAGCACACATTTTGCCTACACCATAAGCTCGTAGAACAGTTTTGAGCTTCTTGATTTGTCTCTAATAACACACAGCTTGTCGACCAAATTCAATCTTGAGATCGTGATAGAGCATTTGGGTTATAGACAAAAGATTCTTTGTTAGTCCTAGAACATATAAGATATGATAAGCTAAGATAAATATATTAAATGTCCACCAAATGAAGACAAAAGTAGGTCAATGGGACTGCTCCAATACAAAGAAAGCGAGTAAGATCCCAGCCAGAGAAGAGTACTCCCAGGTAAGTGTAAGCGCCGGTGATCTCAAGCTCTTCCCCCTTGTAGAGGAGATGAAACTCAGAAGCCTCCAGGACATTGAAAATCATAATTTTGGTCTTACTCAGGCTAATTGCTAACTGCCTATGGTCGAAAAAGAGGGCTAAAGCATCCAACTGTCTTTGTAAACCTTTTGTTGAGGAGGAAAGAAGGACCACATCGTCTGCAAAGAGAAGAATATAGATCAAAACTTGGTGGGGAAGACATTCGTCCCCTCCTGGATGTGATCCCTGAGAAATTCCTCTAGTTCATCCATATAGATACTGAACAATGTAGGAGACAAAGGGCAACCCTGTTTGACCCCAAGGTACTACTGATGAAAGTCAGAGAACCCAGTAGCAGTATGAAGACGACCCAAAACCTCCTCATATAGGCACATGATGGCAGCTAGAAGAGTCTCAGAAACGCCAATCTCTCAGAGCCTCGGGAAGAGAGGTTCCCGTGGAACAGAGTCTAAAGATTTCTGAAAGTCGACAAAGCAACAAAAACTTTAAAAGAGCAGTCACGTGCTTCCTCGATGATGGCCCGAAGAGTGAGGATGTGATCAAAGGTCTGGTAGGTTGGTCGAAACCCCACCTGTCCCCTAGCTCTAAAGTGATTTTAGTCCAGAAACTTTGTTAGTCATATGTGGAGTACGGTAACATAAAGTTTGGCGAACGTGTGACCCACCATGATCGTTATGTATGTGTTGGGATTAGAGGTAGGACCAGATTTGTGGATGGGGTAAATAATGTGGTGGGACCAGGACCTCTGAAATCCTAAAAAAACCACTTGGTTGTAGAGATTGACTAAATAGTTGTTCAAGATGCCAAGACCCTGCTTGAAAAGTTCTGCCTATAAGCCCTCCTCATCCCCTACTTTGCGGATATTCATGGCTGAGATGGCATTTTTAACATTCGTGTAGGTAAAAATGTGGCAAGCAGAAGTGAGGAAACTACTCTGATCTAGGGCTAGCCAGGGACATCGTAAAGAGTAGAGGTATGAGCTTACATGGAGTTGGGATCTAAGTCATGCGTAAGAGGGGAACGTCGAGGGAGAATGGTACGCCAAAAGTTCTTGGGAGAATGTACAAGGGATTCACGGAGTTCCTGTCTCTGTCGAGATATGAAAATGTGTTTCTTGTGGTGGCGGCGGAGGTGGCAATAAGTGGACTTGAGAGAGGGAAAGAATGGGAGAGCATAAATAGAAGCGAAACGAAGTTCTCGGTGAAGGCCTTTACAGTCCTCATCATACCATTAGTTCATGGGACACGTTTTTTTGCTATGATAGGTGAGGGTGATATGGGGGTAAGAATTCAGGGCAGCCTCATGGATAATGGAGGAGAGGAGGTCATACTTCGTGTTTGCAAGGAACAAGGTGAACTAACGCTCAGGGGGGAGAAGTTGGCAAAGGTGGGAGGAAAAGGTTTCAACATCACCCTCTCCAAACTTCAGCATAGTCCGTGGAGGGCAATGGAACTGGACCAAGACCTGGGGGGATCAACCTACAGAGAGAAGGAAAGGGTAGTTGTCCAATCTTTTGCCCCTCAGGCAAAATGGACAAACATGACCTTGCACGCCGAAGAAATGGAGGGGTTGTTTCAATCATGCGAGATCACAATCATTTTGAAGATCAAGTTGCAGTAGAGCTCGGTGATGGTATTGCAATCGCAGCAGGAATGGCTAAGGAAACGTCCAAGAATATCTCGGGCGCGAAGTTGGAAAATGGAGCCAAAAAATCTGAATTTCCGAAGTCCAAAAGTCTGAAATTTCGGACTTTCGGGTTTTCGGGTTTTGGAAAATCTCAGGCGCGAAGTTGGAAAATGGAGCCAAAAAGTCCAATTTCCGAAGTCCGAAAGTCCGAAATTTCAGACTTTCGGGCTTTCGGGTTTCGGAAATTCTCAAGCAAAAAATGGAAAAAATCGCATGAAATGTCGGAAATTCCGAATTCTGAAATTTCGGACTTTCGGGTTTTCGGGTTTCAAACTTTCGGAACTCTTAAGAGTATTTTGGCGGATGAACAGTGTTTTTTCTCTGAAATTCCAAATTTCAGGATTTCGGAGGTTGCATGCATTTCGAACTTTCAGAGTTTCAGATCTCCCAGCCCGCCATTTTTGCAAAATGCACTTCAACCTTCAGATGGCCATAACTTTCGACTAGGAGCTTAGATTTACACAAGGGAGGACTTTTTAGAAAATTCACAGGGTCCTCTACCCAACTACGACTAGATATCTTTAAATAAGTGAGACTAAGTTAGTCAAAATGAAGAAATACAGACCACCATTTTTTAGGGTCTCCCAGGTTTCTCACCTACCGCCATAATGAGGTATGGGCTTCCTTTCTTGCCCAACAAGGAATGGTACATGAAGGAATGGGTTTTGGCAGTAGACCCCATCATTTTGCAGGTGAATTCAATGCATCATAGGGTGGTTCGAGTAGGATTTCGAATTCTTCTCATCTCCTTCTCTCATTCTTCCTATAAATTGTAAAGAGGGGCATTTTTCTAAAGGTTGGACATTTTGGCCTTGCCCCTCCCTTCTTCTCTTTTGCAGGTGAATTTGTGGAGTTCAAACCTCCCCCATTCAAACTGTAATGCAAGTTTATGCCTCTTGGCCATTGTAGTGTACTGTATCAACTTTTGGAGCAAATAATGCATGTTTGTGGATGATTCTCAACCCTCTCTGTATTCATCGTCTCCATCTGATCTCTCATTGCATTTTGGTTATATGTGTTAGTGGTTGTATTACATGTTTTATGGTTTGTGTTTAATAGCAAAGCAGGTGTTCAACATTCCTTTGGTGCATCACCTTGTTAGTTTTAGGATTTATTTTTATGCATCTTCTTAACCCTGTCTCCTTGGCAAGTTAGAGTAGGTTTCAGAGTAGATCCTCTGCAATATGAATGCATGCCATTGAACAGAGGAATAGGAACCGGCCTTCATCCAGAGAGTTTTCCCAATCACAAGGTCCCACACTTTGGGAAAAGCTCAATGTTATGTAATCACACTGATAGTTTCAACCCATCGAATTGCAGACATTTAGGGGTGCTGTGATTACGCATCAACAGTAGCATGATCAGCAAGAGGGATGGGGAAGACGAACAAGTGGTGTATGAGAGGAACCAGGTTAAGGGTGGTTAAGATGTAGTCAACAACGCTAGCCCTCCCATCGTGAGGCATACAAATGAAGAACCTGGAGTCGAGAAAGCATGAAAAGCCATTCAGAATCAACAACTCATGGGACTCTCCCATAGGTAAGAGATGTTAGCCGTAGGACGTCAAGGGTCCCACAGAGTCCTTTGGCTCTCTCTGAAGACCAATGGAGTCAGTATCCATCTCGACATCACAAAGCACATCACTAGTCCTGTCATGAAGAGGAACCTGGAAATTTTGGGTTCGCACATTAAAGTCCCCAAAAATGAGGACCTCTCCAATAGTTGAAAACTGTGAAATAACCATGTAGAGGTCGAAGAAAGGATCCCCGTCAGGGCCATTATGAATGGCGTAAGTGGAGGAAGCTGGGAGAAGGTAGCAAACCACAATATAGAGGTCTCTAAGGTGGGGTGAAGTTTGTCTGATCCTGACCCGAAGGAAACGGGCAAACTCATTTGTAGTGACCATTGAAATGTTCTTTTGGAAGATGTCTCTGACCAAGCAAGCAACCCCGCCTGAACCTTTTACACCACCAAAGCTTCTTGTCTCCTGCCTACAAAAGAATGCCAGTGATATCCCCGAATCTCTGGAAGAGGACGAACTGGGCTCTCATGAGTTGCAGTGACAAAAAGGTCTGCAAGACCCAGGGCGTCGTATAGTACGTCTGGACAAGATCGAAATAACCCGGTACTATTCCAGTATGTGATGGGAAAGCCCCTATTTCGTCGTCTCTCCATGTGAGACCATCATTTGGGCCCAGACCCAGGAACCCAGCCAGGGGGGAAAGAGTCCCTGATAACAAGCTTGAGATTGTGAATCACCATCCACTTACCTGCTTTCCTAGCTGCCATCACCACTTCCCAAGATTGCTCAAGTTCGACAACTTGGGCTCTGTTGAGGTCTTCATCAAGGAAGACCTTATTGGGAAGGGAGAATAGCTTACGCTTGGCACTGAGTGCTCTAAGCCCGTCCTCCGCTGATTTAAAACGAAGGAAAACCGTTGAGTCTAGCCCAAGCCATGCCCTGTCAAGCTGCACATTTGGGAGCTCTAATTTTTCGGTGAGAAAATGAGACCTAATGGTCAACGGGTCTAAAGAAGGGGGAGGTGTGGGCAGCCCTCTCACCTTGAGGTTGAGTTCTCTAGCCCACCTAGCATGTTCCTCTATTAACTTTGCATTTACCACTTCTACTGCTGCCAGAGGAGGAACAGTGCCCTTTCCCTTCACCACTTGAGCCCAAGAGTCAGTCTATTGTTTGAGGTTTTCATGTTGGGTTTTGAACTCTTCATGTTTAATTTTAAGGTCCAAAATCTCTGCTTGCAATTAGTAGTTGACAATGTTGGGAGAGGAGTGTGATGTGGAATCTGCTAGTGATCTCCGTAGGGAGATATTATTTGCTTCCACCTTCTCCATCCGCGAAGTGAGTTCGAAGACCTTCGTACGGAGAGCCCTATTGAAGGATTCTATGACTTCCAATCTATGTAGAAGCTCCTCAATGATACTAGTAGACCCCCCTCGAACTGTGCTTGTTATGTTCTCCCTGTGTTAGACCCTGCCTGTATAGCTAAGCTAGACGGAGACTTTTGTGATTTTACATGAATGATTACCAAGTGACAAGTAAACATTCCCCATTCCTTCAACATGGCATGGTGAATAATCATCTAGACACGCTTGGTCGTGATAGGTTGTAGGAGTTAGATTGGTGATCAAATCTTTTCATCTAGTCATGTCATGTAGCCCTCGACTCCGCGTACCACACAAAATTTTGATGAGAGAGCCCCTCACTAGTTTTTGTAACATAGACATAATATTAAAGTTATTATGTAAACATTAATTAATTAAAAAAATAGTTATTGTACTTTAGTTATCAATGTATAACTATCTCACCTAAATGTAACTTCTTTTATGCTTGATAAAAGACGAACACACAAGATGTTAGTGTGTTGGGTATTGTATGTCTTCCAATATCTCTCTCAGTTTTACTAACATTGGTATCAAAGCCACTATTCAAGGAAGTCCCAAGAGAAGGGTACAAACAACAAGGTGCAAAGTTCGAGAAACTCTTAGTCGAGTACCAACTGTAGAAAATACGAGAGGTCGTCTAGAGTTCAAGGAAGCCCTAGCAAGGTATGAACTTTAAAGTGAAGGTTGTAAAGATCACGTGTTCATGATTAAAGCACATCAAGAGAAGAACGGCAATGCAGAGGTCGTGACCTTAAAAACTGGGGAGTAGAAAGAAGTTGTGAGTTAAACACGTACAATGTTGCAAGGAAGAAGCACAAAATCATTAGTTTTTTATGCAACAATTTTCGAAGATTAAAGAAAATACAATCAAATTTGCTTTTTGTGGAAGTGAATGCTAAATTACGCAGAGCATGGGAAGGGAAATATGTTTTCCTCAAGACTTTGAGATCATATTTTTCATGAGTTATCATAACGAAAAAAGACAAACATGAGTAGTGTAGTCACCAATAGATTTATTTATGAAACATGTGAAGGCAGTTGGACGTGTTTTGAAGAACATGAAAGAGTAGCCCAATCCAGAAGGGACGTGAGAAATGCAGGAGGAAAAAGTATAAGAATATTATATTAGTTTGTTAATAATTAGGCTTACTAACAAACTATTCACAGGCTTGCTTATTAACATAGTAATATAATATTCCAATATTAGTTAGTTAATAATCAAGCTTGATAATAAAAACACCTCACAATTTTCACCACAAATAAATCATGATTTCCAGAAAAAAAAATATCACAAGGTGCCTACCAAGGAGATCGAAATTTCAAATCACGTGAGTAGTGAGGGCATTGGGGAAAACAAAAATGAAGAAAAATGTTTGTGTGTATTTGAGGGAGGTTTTCAAGACAAATAAAGTCAGGATTGTGCACAAAAATGTAAACCAAAGGTGGGGAAAGGAGAAATGCAGACTAGAGGGACAATGGGTAGACGAAGAGCTGAAGATTGTTTTCTGATGGAGAATGTTTTCGTGATGACATCACTTTGATGATCAGACCAAAACCAGGGTGAAGGAGTGACAATTTTAAGTCAAGAAATATATAGACAAACTTTTACAGGCATTTTCTAGAAAAAAATTCATTATTCAAGTTTTATTAATATTTTACTCTTTGAGTAGATGATGTAAAACCCTATTTTCCTTATGGGTGAATAGAGTCATTCTTGACATTGTGAGCTCGTTAATATCGATGTATTTTTGAGTTATCATCAGTATTCAGATTTTTGCATTGATATAGAGGCCCAAATATTGTATATGGTCAATATTCAAATTTTGGTTTTGCTGAAGTGCCAAAATTATATTGGCTAGAGTCATAAAAGTTTATCAATTACAAAATATTGTGATTGCAATCAAAGTATTCTCAAAAAAGGAGTTGGAACCATCTACGAATTTTACTGACTATGACAAGTGTCATAAAGAGGTCAATTTGTTGCTAAAATTATCTATGTCATATGATTTAATCCCTGAGGTCTGAAATGCCACTATGGCGGATGATCTCTATATTAGTTTCCAAAACAAGCATCAAACATCGAAGAAGAGTCGTTTCTTATACCTGAAGACTTTGTTGTTTTCAACAAAGATGCATGAAGAATTTGTTATTTTCAACCAATATGCATAAGGGTGGGGGACGGTCCCTATCAGAACTTCAGATAAAATATCTTTAAGACACACTTGCCACCATAGAAAAACGGTGAATGATGACGAACTAGTTCTGCTTGTTCTGAATAGTTTGTCGCCCTGTGAAACATTTGTTGAGGCTTTGCACTTGATGGCGGAAAGCCAGATCCTAACTTTTGATTAGGTTAGTTCCTACTTGTTGCAAAAGGAACAAAGGCAAACAGAAACTAGTAAGCCTAGTTTTGGACAAAGACTGAGTAAATTTGTTGCTCAGTCAAAGGGGAATTGGAAACGTAATCTTGAAGAATCTACTTCCAAATTCCAGGTGAAATGTCATTATTGTCATAAGGTTGGGTGTTAACGGGGTAAAATTATTGTTTATTTATTTCTCGCATATGGGAAATGCGAAGAGACATGAGGGAAATGAAGAGCAACATGGAATACAAATAGTTTTCACTGTGGATAAGTAAGGAATGAAAGGAGAAGGAAAAGGAACGAGCTGATCTGTATTGTAATATTTGTTTGCTCATGGCCTTTTGGTTTGAATAATTGTGAATCTACTCTCAGTTTAATGAAGAAATCTAGTTTATCATTGCCTCTAATTTCTGTGTTTTATTCCCTTCTAGTTGCATATTGTTTAAAATCTTCCATGGTTTATATGTTTCGTTCTATAAATTTTATTTAAACATCTATAACTTCTTCTTAGCATGCCCTATGCCAGGTGCCACTGCTAACATTGGGCATGTTAAAAAAAATCACATAAAGCAACAATATGATCTTTCTCACGATAAAAACTTGAGAGGTGAAGTAAATATGGCAGCAATTGACAAGATTCTATGGAAGATTTTGCCATTAGGGCATCATGCTCAAATGAAGATGCCCCTAGTTGTTGGTTCGTTAATTTCGAAACATCCATACATTTTTCAGGTTGTTGACACTGGTATGTAAAACTCATTGCAAATACAAACACTTTTCATTCACTTTTATTATTTAATAGGCAGTCACTTGCAGTAGAGGTGATAGGAGATACATTCATTGTGTTGAATAATCCCTTACTATGCTCAAAGACGCATAGTAAGGAAAGTTATGTATGTTCCAACATGAATTAAAATCTCTTGTTTATTTGTTAGTTAACAAACAAATGCCAACATTGTTATAAATTTCTCTAGGAAATAGTTTATTGTGTCTAATGCAGAATAGGGCAAGGCAGTTGCCCTAGGCATTGGGAAAGGTAGCACGCATAGGCTTCTTGACATTTGCTTCAATCAGCTTACATGCACCAATTGTGGAGGGAACATCCACTATACAAGATGTACAGGAGATTAAAATGCCTCAATCAAATGCATGGCTAATTGTGGACGAAGACTCATGTTGGTGTGTTCACACTAGTCAAGAAGTTATCTTCAACTATCTAGCTTCGTTTTTCAAGGTTTGCAAGAGAATAGGGTTAAGCTTGAGTTGGCTCAATTTGTTATTTAGTTGAAAGATATTTATTGCTTCTTATTATTTTCCATGTAAGAGTTTATTCTCTAGTGCATGATTAGTGATTTCCTCAACCACTTATAGCTGTGTAACAAACTCACATTGGCTATTTCTTTCAAGGTAACTATCATGTTAATCATCACATTTGAGATAGTTATATACAAATATTGCTCAGATTTATTTTGATGGGTGTACAATTCCATAGTTAATTGTGGTGAAGGAATGCAAAAGTGATCCTAGATGTGTGAGTGTTCCCCACTCCTATAACTCCACTATCCAAAATGCATTAGAGGCACATGGTGAGATGGCAGGAATTACCACTCAAAAAGAGCCATTGTCTCTAAGGACCTAAAACAAGGTTGTTAATCCAATAGAGCATATTAATCTATTCTTGTATCAAATATTTTTACTGTACCTGTATCTTAGCGATATTCTGAAAAAGTCATACATTAGTGGGCAGAACATGACATTCCATCGCCAAGTGAGTGTGGAATTACCCAATGGATACAAATGGGTTACTATAAGCAGAGTCGATGGTACTTTGGACAAGTACCAGGCTTGTCTTGTTGTGAAAGGCTTTTCACAAAAGAATGGAATAAAGTATAAGTTCTACGCTCCTACTGTACATACTGTGAAGATGGTCGCATTTAAGTTGCTTCGCTCCAAAGATTCAGACAAGAAATTTTAATTGGTGCAGCTTGAAAGCTTTCAAATGCTCAATTGTGGGATCTAGTTTGCAAATTGATTAGGTCCCTATACGAACTTAAGTAGGCTCCACAAGCTTGGTATTTTCACATTAATCAACATCACCAAGATTCTAGATTCAGAACTATTGGTATCGGGCTGAAGTTATCAGCCAATGATGATTCATCATCAATCAAGGAGTCACCCTACAAAAAATTGGTAGACACACTAATATATCTTATGCCCAAACGATAGGATCTATGTAGTGTTGTTAGCAATCTTTCTTGACTTTTTGTCTCAACCAGAACTCATACATTGGTCGATAATAAAACATCATGTTGTTAGGGTTTCTATGATCACCACGAATATCATGTTGTTTGTGTTTTGACAGGACACTAACATTTTTTGTAGCTCATGTTCCTCGCGATTTTTTTTTTCAATTTTCGAGAGTCATCAAAGTACTCAAAGAAGCTCTAGGTTTTCAGTGTACTTTAAGATACTAAAGGTTTCTTATAGAATGGGGAAGAGGAAAATGTAAATTATTGTATATTGTAACCTGCATGGTTATGAAATTTATGATGATACTTTTCAATGACAATCATCATAAATTCAGAGCACTTATCAACCAGCTGTTGTATTCGCATGATGATGCGATTTTGTATTGTATTTGTATTCAAATCTAATAGAAAACACTGCTCCAATGTTATATAGACTCGTTTGCATATGATTTATGTTTTTTAAAGAAATTTGAGCATTTTTTAAGTTGTCGAATATTCGCCGAATACGAATATGCGAACTATGGGTATGAGAGTGTCATCGATCAACTTGTTGCCTAACGCTTGTAGCCAAACCCACAATTCAACAACCCGATGGAGAAACACTTCAATTTTTTCTACCGTCTTCATTTGGGGGCAATGTAGCTAACTTTGGAGGTGCAAAATCTCATTTTGATTCTTTGCCTCGTATATTGTGTTGAGCTTGTCCCATGCATCTTTGGCAATGGTTGAGTCACGAATATAAGGTTAGACCTTATGCAACAGTCCAAACATTATGATCAACTTTGCCTTTTGTTTGGCTTTGTCAAACTTGCGTTATTGGTCAACATCATTCACATGTCTAAGGAATGACCCACCAACCACAAGCCAAATATCCTCAAATTCAAGGCAAGTTCACCATTGTTTTCCATGTTAGATAATTATCGCCGCAAAGTTGAGAATCGAGAAAACAAATTGGGTGCACTTGTTACCATCATGATTATAGTGTACAAATAGCTAAAAACAATTAAAAATCGAATATACTTACTAAAAGCAAAACAATTTCAACTATTGTTTGTAAATACCTATTATGGACCTTGGGGCAAATTTCTAGCCTCAGGGTGCACACACTTTAAGAAATATGATATTAGTTTCATTCCAAGCTTAACCAGCGAAGAAAATAAATTTAAATATAATGTTTTAAATGACTAATTAATTTAAAACTTTATAAAAAATAATTTTGAAAAGTTTGTGCCCTATGTTTTTTCCCTACACTTCCAGAATGGGCCTTTGTTTTATATTTGGTGTTGATTTCTTCCTAAATACAAAACTATTGCTATGCCTTCTACTTGTGATTCCTAGTTGTCCATACACACCCCTCCTTAGGCGCTTCTTATTCTCTCTACAGGCTGCAAAATACAATATCTTCTCTCCTTGTGCACCAAAGTATGGACTTGGCACTTCACATTTATGGGTTGTGCCTCATGCTTTGATGCCTTTATGCTGTGGACGTCCCTACAAGTGTTGAGCACCTCTTTTTCTTTAGATGGCTACCAAAACAAACTGAGGCGCTCCTCAGGTACTGGTTGATTCTTTTGGCTGCATTTAAAAAAACAAAACAAGCTCATATGCTTTGGCTGAACACTCCTCCTTGAAACTCTTATGTTGTGCTTTATAATTGCAAATCTTTGTTTGATTAACTTTGTATGAAATGTATAACACCAAACTAAGTCGTAAGTTTAGAGTTTGAGTTCATGTTCAAGGAGGATAAATTCGGTTCAATTTCGCCAATGGATAAACTTCGGAAGAAAACATCTTTAAGTTTGAAAACAAGATTTTTTTATCATTTTAATTATTTCAAAAAATGCATAAATATGTGTGACAAACAAAGTGGAGAGAACTTTCTATCCCCTAAATTCAACCGCTATATGTATATATACAAACATTTATAAAGTAATGTAAAATCATGTCAAAAACTTCCCATGTAAAAAAATGGATAAAGTTCAAGTTCATATTCAAGGGTAAAGTACAAAGAAATTTGAGGGTAAAGTGCGAAGAACTTCGAACTTTTTCAATAAAATTAGCGGAGCTTGTGTCATAAGTGTCAAACAATGTTATGTCATTCTCATGCTCCTATTGGTGCTTTTATTACTGCCTTAATGGATGTGCTTCAATACATGGGACCATACATGCAAAAGATGCTTATTCCTACACTAGCATTACCTTTTAATAGAATTACTAAAATATTTTTACACTACTAAAACCAAATTTATCATTTCTTGCACAAATAAATTTAATATGAATCAACTATGTTATTTCTGTGGATGATACTCTACAATCTTCAATATATGCATAGATACCTAAGACTTCGAGATGACAATTTTTTTTTAAAATTTCGGGACGGCAAGGGGACGGCTAATAAAAAAATATATAATTTATTAATTTTACAAATATAACATGAATAATTCAATAAACTAAGACTTAAAATTGAAAGTTTGAAGATTGAAACCATTAATGATTAATCCAATTATTCATCACATAAGTCGAGGCCCAAAATGCTATATATATATATATATATTCAATGTTCAAAACTTCAACATTACAATGAAAGACTAAAGTTGAAAAGTAAAAAACAAGTCTTACTCTTCAATAATCAACATGAGAAGAGTACACCTACATATGCTATGAAATATTATGTCATAAACTCGCAGTCATATAACTCAAAAGTACATATATCATTATATGACATTACATAACCAAAATGACAAGTGACAACACAATAATCACCATCAGACTCCAGAGCCCTCTGAATGAACATTTGTGAACCGCTCCTCTTCATTAGAAGTATATGTATCAGCATCATCTACATCTACAAAGGAGATATCAGCCAATCCTCGTTGCTCCTGATCTTCACCAATCTGCCTTGAATCCTCAAGATCCACATCTCACCACAATGTTGGGGTCTCCTTGTACATATGTGTCTTGCGATCCACGAGATGCAAGGCACTATATACAACAACAGATTTCTCTGCTCTCTTAAAGGTAAGTTTGTTCCTCTTAAGAAAGTGGATCCACCCATATGTTGACTAATTCCTCTCAGAACCAGAGGAACTAGAAACCTACAAAAGAAGACCTAGGAAGCATGGATATGCCCAAGACCCCCGCGTATCCCCTTTGATACGTATCGGATATCGATACGATGTGGATACGTGCCTGATACATATGGGATACGTCAAGATATATCACGGATATGTACAGACATATCCATGATATATCCTGACATATCCCATACGTATCAGGCACGTATCCTGCAATAAATATGTCTTTTTTAAGTTTTATTTCATTTTTTTAAGTTTTATTTCATTTTTAAGTAAATATGTATTCTGCAGTAAATATGAAATGTAAAATCTTAAGTATATTGTATGTTTTGAAAATTTGAACATGGATCCTAGTATATTTTTCAAATTTCAAGTTTTGTTCGTATTCATGTTGACATGATATTCGTATATCATAGGTATGGCAGCCACATGATCAATAAAAATGCAAAGTCTTAAGTAACTGTATATTGAATGCTTTGAACATTGATTCAAGTTTTGTATTACTATTTCAATTTTTTATGGACTAAAAAATGATTAAAATGAGTAGATGTACATAAAATTTTATATATATATATATATATATATATATATATATATATAATATATATTTTATTTTTATTTTTATTTTTGTAATATATATGTACGGACATATCCAAGAAGTACCGTATCCAAGGGTTTTTTAAAATTGACGTATCTGCGTATCGTATCCGTATCTAAACCGATACTCATATCCATATCCTGGCAACATAGAAGAAGATGAATGGTAAGTGTATGTAGCAATCCTGTAGGTCCATACAATCGCCACTAACTGGACTCTTTTGTGCCAATGTGGTCCTGTCTATCTTTTCTAATTTTTTGTAGCCTTCCAAATAAGCAAACTTGAGCCAATCAGTTCTAACTCGTGAACCATCCTTTGCATTATAATTTTTTAAGGGCTTTTAAGAAACCCTTCCTATAGCATCCTCATCATCTACTAGGACTACTTTGTCAGGCCTGTCAATATACCACTTCGGATTTTGTGCATATGCAGCCATGTGTAAAGGAGTGTTCAACTTCTCCCATCTCCGCTCAATGATATGTTGAATATGGTGATGGTAGAACTCCAAGTTGGGGTCCCTTGCCCAAATAGCAGCCTTCATCTGGCCATCCATACTATCAATACCTTCATATATCTCACCAAGGTCAAGGCTCTCAGAATCCTCATATTTTATCACACTAAAAACCGAAGATATTATGGATGTGATATATCTCACATCTATCCACAATGTTTCTTTCACCACAATTGCTTTCACCTTCTTCCCCTGCTTTGTCTTGAACCCATCCCACCTAGACCACTCTGATGTCATGACCATACACTGTGATGATTCTCGCAACTCAGCTATCCTATCCAGCAAAATAAGTATGATGCAAAATGTGTGTCCACTGGCTTGCAGAATTCCTTCCTCGAAAAGCTACGGAAGAGTCTCAATGACGTATGGTGGTTACAGATGAACATCTGCACATCTCTAGCATCAGCCACTACATTTTTGACTCAATCAATTTTTCCAATGTCTTTTAGTGCATTGTTCATGACATGCATACAATATGGGGTCCAAAATATATGTCAGTAATGAGCCTCAACAAGCTTACCTGATGCCCTGCACACATAAGTTGCATCTGTGATAACCTGCACATCGTTGGCGGGGCCAACCTTCTCAATGGCATCTCGCAAAATGGTGAATTGGAACTCTACATCCTTCTTCTTTCCTGAACAATCAACAGCCCTCAAAAAGTAAGGACCCTCTCTACATGAAACAATGATATTTATGAGTGAGTGGTGTCTAATATTTGTCCACCCATCCATGATGATGCTGCAACCGTGAGAGACCCATGTGCACCTCATTTCCTCCATCAATAAATTAACCTCAGAATAGTTTTTATCCAAGAGTGCGGTTCTCAACTTCATGTCTCATGGAGGCATATAACTTACACTTGCTTTGGCTACCTTAACCATAGCCTCCTTGTAATAAGGAGAGCGAGCAGCATGAAATGGAATGCCATTAGCAAAAAAGAATTTCCTAATGGCATCATCAACCTCTCTCTAGCCTTTGTATCATACATGTCAACAACTAGATTGGAGGCCACAACCTTCCTCTTCTCCCTACCACTACCAAATTAATCCACTTCAGTCACCTCATAATATGCACTTGCAATATTTGAGAAACCACTACCAGTATTAGTTCTCAAAGAGCTAGAAGGGGTGCCACTAAAATGACGGACACGAACTTCTGGAAATTTTTCTACCATATCTCCATTATACAACCTCACCATTTATGACCTCTCTTCAAGTCATAGTTGTCCACACATGCCTACACCTTTCCTTGGGATGTGCAATAAATGCGCATTCAACCTAGTATACTTCCTGACCAAGATAATAAGCATATGTTGTGTTTCCATGTTTTAGTGCCCCTTGAAATGTTTGATCTAGGACCCTGAATAACTTGACTGAATTGTTTCAAAAGTTTTTTCTTATCAAAAGGTCCCCTCACATACTTTTTCAACATTGTGGAGGGGCAACTAAACTTGCCCAAACTCCCCTGTCAACTGCTAGCATTAGGTGCTACGCCCTTAACCTATTGCTTGTATTAGGATATGAGTAGCCGACTTGTGGCTTACCATATCATTTATACTTTATCATGCTTAATAGGTCGGCCTTGGTGATGGCCATAGCATATCAATAGTATATATAGGGGATTGTAGGTAGTAGTTCATTATCATTTGAGCATTTGAATCTTATTATATAGTTTGGAGGTTGCCCCCTCGAAGTGGCGAAGCTATTATAATTGCATATTGAGATAATTATTCTGAAATATTGTGTTATTTGGTGTTCTATTGCTGCTCATAATCTGAATTATACTAGTAATTTCATTACAAGTGGTATCAGAGCTGCGATTTGGACCAAAATTAGGGCAAAAACCCTAATTTTCTGTTTTCGCAATATATTTCAAACCAGAGCAAATTGGTGGAAGATATTTTGACCAGAGTTGCAAAACATTTCAAGTAAGGTTCCTTGAAAATTTCAGACTTTTGATGTATTTTGCACAAGTTATTACAAATTTAGGGTTTTTCATAAAATAGCTCCCTAGGGCGCAAATTGTGGAATTTTTTCAAGTTCTTTAAATTTCCGGAAAGCTCTAAAAAAAATACTATTAGTATCTTCTCTGTATTTTTTCCTGTTCAGCCGAATTTCTATCGAAACCCTAAACCCTAAGGTTTGATATCATGGCGGGGCCTTCCACAAGAGCAAAAAAAGAATCCGTTTACTCCGGGTAAAACCCTAGATAAAGATCGGATAGTGATTGAAGAGATGGAGACAAAAGGGGTAAATACAGATTCCTCGGCACTAGGGTTTACCTCAGTTGATCATTAGGTGATCCAACTTGAGTATGAGCTGCAAAATGTCCAATCTGAGATGGCCTCTAAAGGAGACATAGCCCAAATCAATCATTGGTTGGATGATATCATGCAAAATGTAAAGGGTAAACAGTATGGCCCAAATCAGGCCCATATCAACAAAAGAGGATCTCCAGTTCAAAATCATAGACAAAATAACCATGTTGGATCACTTTTCTAGCCCAATCAGAATCCAACTTATTCGCAACCACGAAACATGATGCCGAAAGTGGATATGCGCAAATTTGATGGTAAAGATCCCCTGAATTGGATAAATCAAATGGAGAACTTCATTGAGATACATCAAACACCATCAGGACAAAAGGTGACATTGGCATCCCTATATCTTGAGCCAGACCAATTTGTTTGGTATCGATGGTTATGTGCTTAGAGGCAAAAGAATGGTCTCAGTGTCACTTGGACAGTTTTTACCAAGGAGTTGCAATTGCACTATAGATCCAGTGTTTCAGAGAACTACTTTAGTCAATTAGCGAAGTTATGACAAATAGGATCAGTCAAAGATTATGTGCATCAATTCCAGAACCTATCCTTAAGGGCGGAGAAAATACCAGAAGAGAATCTGAATGACCGATTTCTTAGGGGTCTCAAGGACCACATCGAGTATGAGGTACATATGTTTAATCCACTCAAGCTTTCTGATTCTATTATCATGGCACGTCGAGCAGAGGAAAAAGCTATTTGTAGTAGGAGGCCGCCTTTCATTAACACCAAAGACCGTAGTATCTCTTCCCCTTCTTTTTTTTGGCCAATTAGACTGACTCCTCAACAAATGGAAGAAAAGAGAGCAAAAAGATTATGTTTTCATTGTGATAGTAAATATGGACCGGGACACAAATTTGCTGAGAAGAAGTTGTTCTATATTGACGGAGGTAATGAGGATGATGAGCATGCTGAAATTATAGGAGAGGCTGAGGAACCAGTAGAGGATGAAGTAGAGGATCACCAACCTACAATTTTTTGCCATGCATTGTCAGGTATTGGTAGTCCTCAAACACTCAAGGTTATTGGCTATCTAAAAAACAAAAGGTGACCGTGTTGATTGACTCAAGGAGTACTAATAACTTTATAAATAGTAAGTTAGCTGCCCGCCTCAATTGTTTTATTTACCCAGCTCAAAAAATGCAAGTTATGATTGCGGATGGTGGGACAGTCAAGTGCACAGGAAAGTGCCATAGTATCACGCTTTCTATGCAAAACTACATGTTAGACTCACCTATGTTTGCTATTTCTATGAGAGGGGCAGATATTGTTTTGGGTGTCCAATGGCTCACAACCTTAGGTACTATAGAGATGAATTTCCAAGAATTGTTCATGCGATTTCATTCAGATGGAAGGACAATACAATTGAATGGGATGGTAGCTAAGTCTCCACAGATTATTAACTCTCATCAGATGCAGAAGGTTCTCAGAAAAGGAGTAGATGGATTTATAGCAAAGTTATTTTCCACAGAAGTACAACATACAGAGTCTTCAATGCCACCCGATCTTCAGAAGATTGTTGATGCTCACTCATCTGTTTTTGACTCAATTCCAAAGGGACTACCACTAGTTAGGGATCATGATCATGCCATTCAATTGATTCCAGGGAGCTAAACACCTAACATCAGACCATACAGATACCCATATTCCCAGAAAAGTCAGATCGAGAAAATGGTTCAGGAAATGTTGAAGGCAGGTATCATAAAGCCTAGCCAGAGTGCATATTCTTCACCAGTGGTCATGGTACGTAAGAAGGATGAAACATGGAGGCTGTGTCTAGATTACCAAGAACTCAACAAGTACACCATCAAAGATAAGTTTCCTATCACAATAATTGATGATTTAATTGATGAATTGCATGGTGCAATTTATTTCACAAAATTGGATCTTCGTTCGGGGTACCATCAAATTAGAATAAAAGAGGAAGATGTTCAAAAAACGGCTTTCAGGACTCATGAGGGCCATTATGAGTTTTTGGTAATGCCTTTTGGTCTTGGAAATGCGCCATCAACCTTTCAAAGCTTGATGAACATTTTTTTTAGGCCATTTTAAAGTAAATTTGTATTGGTTTTCTTTGATGACATATTGATTTACAGTAAGACATGGGAAGAACACTTACAACATGTAAATAAAGTGTTGGAAGTTTTGGAGAAACATACTCTCTATGCAAAGCCAGCCAAATGTTCTTTTGGTGTACAAGAGGTAGAGTACTTGGGTCACATTGTATCCCATGAAGGCGTCAAAGTTGATCCTCAGAAGATCAAAGCTATGTGGAATGGCCAAGGCCCAAAAATCTCTAAAATCTTCGTGGGTTCCTAGGACTAACAGGGTACTACAGAAGAATTGTGGATATGGTAGAATAGTAACCCCACTCACTGCATTGCTAAAGAAGGATGCCTTCCATTGGATAGACGTAGCCACTAAATCCTTTGAGCAGCTGAAGGAAGCCATGTGCAACACCCCAGTTTTGGCTACTCCCAACTTCTCAAAAACCTTCATTGTTGAATGTGACGCTTCAGGATCAGGATTGGGAGCAGTTCTAATGCAGGAAGGAAGACCAATTGCATTTGAGAGTCTCTAATTCAAAGGAAAAGATCTGTTCAAACCTGTCTATGAGAAGGAAATGATGGCTATTTTTCATGGGGTCAAGCAATGAAGGCCCTATCTCATGGGTAGACACTTCAAGGTAAAAACTGAACATGATAGTCCCAAATACTTTTTGGAGCAAAGGTTATCATCTGAGGAACAACAAAAGTGGGTAATAAAAATGTTGGGTTATGATTTTGAAATCATATACAAAAAGAGTAAAGAAAATGTAGTAATTGATGGGTTGTCGAGAAGGGATACATCCGCAGATGCCTTACTATGTGGAATGTCCATGTTGACGGCCGATTGGGTGGATGAAGCCAGATTGGAATGAAATCAAGACAGGGATACACAATCTCTAATACAAAATATCAAGCGAGGATCTATGACATCTAACAAATTTGAGTGGAAAGGTAATGCCCTATGGTACAAGGACAGGTTATACTCGAGTAAAGATTTCGAGTTAAAGCATAAGATTCTTGCAGAGCTACATGCCTCGCCTATTGGAAGACACTCTGGGTTTTTGAAGACATATCATAGAATAAAAAGAGAATTCTTTTGGGAAGGACTCAAGGGGGATGTAAAAAGTTTGTATCAAAGTGTTTAGTGTGCCAACAGAACAAAGGGGAAACAATTAAGACACCAGGTCTGTTGCAACCCTTACTAATTCCTAGCCAGAGATGGGAGGTCTCCATGGATTTCATCAATGGATTGCCTTGTTCAGAGGGTAAGAAAATTATTTTCGTGATTTTGGATAGGCTCACAAAATATGCCCATTTTTTGTGCCCTATCACATCCATTTGCAGCCAGTACAGTCGCAACTATTTTTTTGGAGATAGTTCAAAGGCTACGTGGAACCCCAAAGATAATTGTAAGTGATCGTGATCCTATTTTCACAAGTAATTTTTTGACGGAATTATTTTCATGTTTGGGTACTGAGCTAGCTCACAGTTCGTCTTATCATCCTCAAACTGATGGGCAAATGGAAGTGGTCAACAAATGCTTAGAGGGGTATGCACGTTGTTTTGTATCAGACAAGCATGACAGATGGATTAAATGGCTACCACTGATAGAATGGTGGTATAACACATCTTTTCATACCTCTTCTCAAATGACCCCATTTTTAACATTATATGGTTACCATCCACCTTCTATCACTTCCTCCTTGAGGGTGCAAACTAAGGTCAGAGATGTTGAGGAACACATTCAACATCAACAACAGGTTTTGGCTAGTTTGAAGGAGAATTTAGCATCAGCACAAAACAGGATGAAACAACAAGCAGATCAACACCGTAGTGAAAGACATTTTGAAATTGGTGACTGGGTTTTTTACGTCTCCAACCTTACAAACAGATGTCCCTAAAGCAACAGAAAAAGGACAACAAACTTGCTCCTAAATATTATGGCCCTTATCAGGTTCTACAGAAAATTGGCAGTGTTGCTTATTAACTAGAGTTGCCTCCATCTTCACACATACACCCGGTATTCCATGTTTCATGCCTGAAGAAGGTTATTGGACAGAAATTTGAAGCCCAAACAGAGTTACCAGAACTTGACGAGCAAGGAAGAATCATTTTGGAGCCAGAGAAGATTCTACAAACACGTACTAAAAGGTTGAGAACCAGAGACATTAAGGAATATCTGATCAAGTGGAAGAATCTGAGCATAGAAGACGCAACCTAGGAGAATGAAGGTTTTCTGCAGCAACATCCAAGATTATTCAAAGTTGAGGACAATGTTGGTTTGAAGGGGAAGGATATGAGTAGCCAACTTGTGGCTTACCATATCATTTTATTATATCATTTATACTTTCTCATGCTTAATAGGTCAGCCTTGGTGATGGCCATAGCATATGAATAGTATATATAGGGGATTGTAGGTAGTACTTCATTATCATTTCAGCATTTGTGTCTTATTATATGGTTTAGAGGTTGCCCCCTCGAAGTGGCAAAGCTATTCTAATTGCATATTGAGATCATTATTCTGAAATATTGTTTTATTTGGTGTTCTATTATTTCTCATAATCTGAAATATACAAGTAATTTCATTACATTAGGTGTTTTTTATCTTCTCCTTACACACCCATTTCAACCTCACATGTAGCTTCATAATCACTATCTAAACTCATTTTGCAGCTATAATAATTAAAAAATAAAACAATATAACTATACAATACAATAAAACAATGAATACACGTAAAAATAAAAAAAAACAACAATGAATACATTTAAAAAATTAAAAAACAAGCAATCCAATGCTCTCCCTTTATGATTTATCTCAAACCCTTGCTAATCCAAATAGGAAAAAAAATAATAATGAACAATGAATACACTTACAAAAAAATAGCAATGAATACATTTAGAAATTAAAAAACAAGTAAAACAATGCCCTCCCTTTATCTCATTCCCCCCCTTGCTAATCCAAATAGAAAATAACAAAAAAATATTGAATACAATTGCAAATTAAAAAAAATACAAGCAAAGCCTTCACTTTCAACTTTGCATTTGGAAATTTAAAAAAAAAGTCAAGAATGGTTGTATGTACATACCTCTTACTCTTGCTCTTGCTCTTGCTCTTTATCCTTGCTCCTTGCTTTTGCTCTTTGCATCATGCACCTTGTTCTTTCCTTCTCTTTCTTTTTACTCTTGCTCTTGAGTCTTTGCTTTGTGTGATTACAATGAGTGTGAGATGTTCTTTTTAAAAGTTTTTTAATGCTTTTAGGGTTAGGGCAAGTAATAAAATATAAAAAAAAAGTATTAAAAACAAGTTTATATCTTTTGTTTTAATGTTTTATCGCGGTAAATGGGAAGGGGACGCCGCGACATTCCCAGGACGTCCTGGGGACGTCACGGCATCCCCTTTTGCATGCTACCCCTGGGACGTCCTAGGTGTGTCCCTACTTTTGTTCCTGGGAATGTCGCGGCGTCCCCTTTTGCATGCTACCCCTGGGACGTCCTAGGTGTGTCCCTACTTTTGGGGGAAGTCCCCCTTTTTTTGGAAATCTGTGACGTCAAGGAGACGTCATGTCCCCGTCCCCAAGTCCTCGGGACGTGCAGGACGGAAGGAAAAGGGGGGTGCACGTCCCCCTGTAACACTGAATATATGTAAGCAAAGGTAATATCCTAACATTCAACAACACATTATCTTGAAGGATCATAAGCTAGAATGCTCATCTCACAAGGTGAAACCTTCGACATTATTACACATTTTACCTGCTATGAGCAAGGGTAGAGATCATACTCTAAAATTCTATTATTATTTTGCAAGTTTTAGAACAACCTCTAATAAAACTCTATGGATTCAACTAAAACACGTTGTGCAGAAACGGAATTCCCAACACTAATACTGCATTCAAATACAATTCTTTTAGATCTCTTACGAATCGTCTGTTCGGACTTCTCTAAACTCTTACACAGTTTTCCAGAAAACTAGCACTATGTCAAAGTGTAGAAATCTCAAAAGATTAATCAGCTTTATATATAGTTTTGGTCAAAGTTTTACCAAATAAACTCTCAGTTA
This sequence comes from Taxus chinensis, assembly GCA_019776745.2. Classification (NCBI taxonomy): domain Eukaryota; kingdom Viridiplantae; phylum Streptophyta; class Pinopsida; order Cupressales; family Taxaceae; genus Taxus; species Taxus chinensis. The sequence continues at coordinate 268,234,624 of CM034151.1, read as the reverse complement.
AAACTCAAACACAATAACACTCCTTTATAGCATTCGTTTGGGACAATCATGCAAATGTATAGGGAGAGGATCTCATTAAACTAAGGAATCCTATTAAACCTCCACGAACCACTCAAACTAAAGTTAGGCAGATTGTTTCAACCACTAAAACAATATTATTCTATATGTATGCACTAACAAATATGTCTCATAAACGATAATTCCTAACATTCCCCCCCTTAGTGCGAACATGGTAGAAAAATGTTCACACTTTCAACTGCAGTATGCTCGAAGCTAGTGGCACGTCCATTCTTGTGGCTCATGATCTTGATACAAAAGAAAGGCATTTCCTTCCATGGTTTTCAGTAGGTTTGCCACAAACCTGGACATGAATAGAACCCATCAACTGTTCACCTCATGTGGTTTTCTGGATTTCCACGAACTTTTTTAATATCCATGATTTGCATCACTAGTGTTTTTGCTCTCTACAACATTTTAACATCAAGAGTTTAATAGGAATAGCTCACACTAGAAAAGTTTTCACATTTCACCACATAAGAACAAAATGTTCTCAATTGTAGCCAATGTTACCACTCAATCTTGAGCAACATAGGAAACTGCCATTGAAACTAAAAGTTACCCTTGAATATAGCCGATTTGATGCAGAACGGAAATAGAATTTTGATATTCTATTCCCCCACAATGTGAAATTTTCATTTATTGAATCCAAATGAAAAACAGGAACTCCAAAAAATTGCAATACACCACAGCGGAAAGAAAAACACACCAAAAAAATGCCACCACAGCTTCACGTGGCCCAGTCGTTGGTGACTGACGAGAGGACATTGATTGTCCTCCAACCTCTTGTGCCTCCTTCCTCCATTATCATGTTGCTCACTCAACAAATTGGACGTTGATGCTCATCAGTTTTCGCATTGTATTTTATTTTTGTCTCCCCCTTGCAATGTGAAAAAAATTAATTTAGGATGTCGGGTTACACCGAAAATGCTTCCATGAGGCAAACATTTTTTTTGTTTTTCAACACTTTACAATGACTCTTCTGTTTGACTAGATCAACTTACAATGACAGACTTGGCGATAATGAAGACCAACTCTTTTGACAATGATAGGATATTATGATAATCACTAAATAGGATGACATGTTGATTTCTAAATACTTGACCTAAAATGACACGGTTGAGTAATATCTAGGGGAGAAAACCCTATTGGTACTGACTTATCGACTCAATTGATTGCAATGACAAAAAGCTGTGTTTAAAAATAAACTCACAAAAAAAATTCGGACTTTTTACACTTTTGACTTAGATTGTACATGGAAAAGTAATGACACATTTACCGATGCTAAACATTTACAATGACAATTCAATAGATTTTCTATCAAAATCTATTGACACATTTAAACATAATCTCGCTAATGATTCAATAATACCTAATAAACTCAAAAGAAATGTTAACACAACACGCTAAAGAAACCTCTAAATGTAACCTGAAACTATTGAAGTCTAACCACCTAAACAATGTTTTTGACACGTTACTTTGTGAATGGATTTGATGGATGTGAATAAGAGCTGTATAGAATTTCTTGGTGAAATTAAAACTTTGACTGCATTCTTCACAAATAGGCACTTTTCCAAGTGATGTGCGGCACGACAAACCTTTATTTGTATGCCATTCCATATGCACAGATATGCGAACTTGAATGCATGGGTGGATAGCGTTGATTAATAACAAGTTGAGTTGGATGATATTGCAGGATCCTAGGCGTGTTGGTGAGCTATGTGGTAAAACAACTGCCACATGGGGGTTTAAGAGGGGGTTTGGTGCCCAGGGAGTTTGGTGTCGTCATGCAAATAACATGTTGAGACTGAAAATGGCCGCGGGCAGAATAAACAACATGTCAACCCCACAAAATGCATACTATTAAAATGCAGATGATGTGCTAATGTATGCAGCATATGGAAAAGTGACCAGGTAGAAAATCAAAGTGCCAGTTTGATGTGGATTTTGTGTATCTTTGGTTGAAATAGCTGATTCATAATGGTTAGGCAATGAAGAGCTGAGAAATTCAATAAGCGCGGATTACAAAAATGAGGATTTAAAAAGAATCAATGACCAAAAAATTCCACAAAACACCTTTTCAAATATGAAGCTGCTGCACACTAGAAATAAGTGCAAATCTACACAAGGAATATAAATAGCGAGGAGAACAGATGCATTGATTTTAAATAATGACTCCAGATGATACGCTAAAGATCTGCACACACAGGAAATACACACACTTATGGCATAACCAGATCCACGTGTGGTGAGGGGATGGCCTGACAAATTTGACTGTCAAGATGAGGGGCACAGAATATCACGGGTGGCCAAAAACAAACTGACAAGGATTGATTAGATCTGTAGTAGTCTCAAACTCATCAAAACTCCATTCACAGGGGCGAATAGCAGTAAGACTGCCCCTCAAAAATCCTTTATTCTTGCATTATACCTATGTTCCACAGGGACACGCCCCTTGCATTCTTAGGCTCGTCCGCATACCGGGGACGTTTCGGAAACTTGAGGATGGGTAGGAAATGTCCCCTACCCATCCCCAACCCATTAAAAAATTCAGGAACATCCTCGAGACGTCAGAATTGAAAAAGGGGACGGCAGGGGACACCCAGACGTCCCCAGTACATCCAGTTGACTTGACAAGTCCCCCGACCGTATCGGGGACGTCCGGGCGTCCCCTACATCCCAGCAAAGGTAAAGTTTTTTTTTTTATAAATACACAAAGTTAATTTAAAAAAGGAATGTGGGGGACCACAAGGACCCCCACACTCATTCCTAACTAACCTAAACCTAAAACAGCCTCTCTTACAACTAAGACAAAAAAAGAAGCTCATTATTGTCATTTCCCATCGTGTGAAGGAGAAGACAAAGAAAGAAAATAGCAGAGAGAAGAAAAGAGAACAGTGAGAAGAAACAAGGGAGCAAATTTCTATAGTCAATTCATTTAATAGTTTTGTATTGCTCATGCAGCAGCATGACTATGAATAGAGAACATAGAGTAATATGTTTTGGTGATAATTGATCAACAAATTGTGGTATTATGTTGAATGGTTTGTTGTACAGCAGCGGGTGTATAAACAGAGCATTGAGTAATATGCTTTCATGAAAAACACGGGGGTATTTACCCAATTCTTTGAACTATGTGTATGAATACATAACCTAGAGTAATATGTTTTGGTGAAAAACATTGTGGTATCAGTTCAATGTTGTGTTGTGCAGCACAGGGTGTACGAACAGAGCACAGAGTAATATGCTTTCCAAAAAAGACTGTTTTTGACTCAATGTTGTGAAAGGTGTGTGACTACAAAACATAAGAGTAAAATGTTATGGTGAAAAAGAGTGTGTATCAATGTTATCATATGAATAGTTGAAATTTCCTATATTTTTTTCAATGTTCCCTTATTTTTTAATACCAGTCCCTTGCCATCCCCTAAAAAAGGCCTCCAAAAAAATCTGTCCTAGAAACATGTCCCCCCGTCCCCTGTCCCAGAAACTTGGTGTAACATAAAATTATACACAGGAAAGAATGGTGCTTTGATGCCAAATGTAATTTTGGTCAGAGTTTTATCAAATAAACCCAGTTGAAAATCAAACATAATAACAATCTTCTATTACATTCATTTAGGACAATCATGCAAATTTATAGGAAAAGGTCCTTAAACTAAGGAATCCTATTAAACCTCCACAAAACTACTCAAACTAAAGTTATGCGGGCTGTTTCAACCACTAAAACAACATTATTCTACGTGTACGCACTAAGAAATATCTGCCTCATAAATGATAATTCCTAACATTATACACTGTCATCGAATGCAAGTGATAGATATTGTGGTATTTGATAAAGATAGTTCAACCTTGCCCTTTGAGCCTCCATGATCAATTTTCTAGCACGTCCACTAATTTTAGTTAGATTGTATTATGGCTTCAAACCAACTAAACAATTAAAGTTCTTCAATGTGTGTAAAACATTAAACCCAATAATACAGCTCACAAATATTTCTATGATTTCCATTACCTATCCTTGCTCAAGAGCATTCCATAGAAAAATGAAGTTGAGAATCATGCCCCTTATTCAATAGTGTCTGTTGTCAGACAACAGACACCACAAGATTGCAATCATATATTAGCCTTTAAAAAGCTGCTTTGGCTAGGAATTTAGAATTCCCTGCTTTGATCTGCATATGCATATGGATCAAGATTAACGAGAACTTGGCAACCTTAGCATTAAAAAATGTTGCACAAAAGAATCTAAAACTTGAAAACATTCATGGGAGCCTATCAGTCAACCAGATGTGCAGGCTATAATTCAATTTTATAACAAACCAACCACTGTCTTTCCTCCACTTCAAGGCATTAACTTTTACATAATTTTGAAAAAAAAATGAAAGAATGTAAATAATAAATATCAATTGACCAGCAATAAAAGGAAAAATACTCTCTTCATGCACATTTATCAATTTAAGTACAATATAGTTGACAAAACGCAACTTTCCATACACCTCCTGGAACTAAAACCAACATTTCATGATATTCTTCATCCACATGAATACAGAGAGATGCTCTCAATTTCTTTGAAATAGAAGAATGTACTTACCAGACGAACTGCATGAGCACTCACGTTCCCTCCTTCATGATCACTGTAAGTCAAAATAATGTCCATATTTTCATTTAACCAACCAAGACTACCAAAAGAAAAAGCTTGACGAAAATATGATTTGGCATGCAATGCAAGAATAGAATATTATCTTGTTGATATTAAATTTATGAACCTAAAATGTAATTGAACAGCCAAACAAAAGATTGAATTATTTGTGTAGTTCACAAACCTATGAATAGTAACATATAATCGCATCAGTTCATGCATTTTTTCATCATTATACCCAAGCATATGAGCAAAATTTGCACCATAATCAAGGGACCCTTCCGGAGGAATAAAGTTTCCGTCCTTGAAAATCCTGAACAATCAACAATGCCAAAGAATAAGACTACCAAATTACCAACAATAAAATTACAAAACACTCACAACAAAGTTTAAGCAGTTACCTATATTAGATGGTACTTGAATCCAAACTCAATACCCTACATCAAAAAATCTAACCATCGAATGCACATAGTCTAAAAATAAGGAGTCATTTAATTAATACGCTTCCCTAGACAATTAACTAACACACCGATTCTCACTAGTTGTGATTATCACCTTCTGTAAATAAAAGAGGCGACAATAGGCACTTGTGCAATGAGATTAAGGGAGTCCTCATATGTTGGTTCCCAATACCTGTAAGGAGGACATATTATGCTGTCTGATTTTAAAATTTGATATCAAATGTAGTGAAACTACTTGAGACACCATCTAATCACTCACTTTGTCTTTGAAATTCCTTTTTCATAAGCCTTTTGGAACTCACTTTGAACCTGTATGGCAATTTCCAAACATTAAGATAAAAAATTTCACTGTTTCCACTAATTTTCAAACATTAAAAAATGAAATTTAATGTTTCTGCCCTATAGACATAAAAAGTACATAACTAATTCAGCTTGACCAAGCTTAGGTATAGATGAAACCAAGAAACTATGTTGCTGTATGATGAAACCATCACAGGAGATAAAACTTCTAGATTAAATTCTAGATATTTAGGAAATGTTAGCATATTTTCAGCTCAAAAATAATAACCATCACATAAACATGTCGTTACTAGTCAGTAAACAATTACCCTAGGTACAATCAAAACTATATCCCATTTCACATAGTAGCCAATGCTCTCTGTTCTGGCATAACCTGTAGCTGAGATTGTGATAAAGTCACCCCAATGGCATGTGACAGAGTTCTATCACTAAATCTAATGATGTCTCCTGGACTCAAAATTCCCCTAGAGATGCTATTCTGTTTTCACAATGAAATATATCTACCCTTCACAGCTTTGCAAAGGCAGCTCTAATGCCCGTGTAGTATTAGTAAGTCGTTGACTAGCCCCAGTTCTCCCATATAAAATATAGCTACAAGGACATCACAGAAGAGGCAACATCCACAATCCCTTTTGACCAACTTATAGAATAGAAAATAAAGCATCTCTATCCGATTCCAACAGTGTTGTAATTATTATGAGCCAATCTGTTCTAGCATTCTCAGGTAAATATTAAAGAAGTGCACACCGACATAGTAGTTATATCATGAGCAATCTAGGTATCGTTAATCAATGATGGCAGTGTCATTAACGAACAGTGTATTCTTATTAAGAAGTGGGCAAACTTTGGATTCACTAATACAAGCAAAAATAAGGGACAACAAAACAAACTAAACCAAAGTTTTTACTGACCATGCACGGCAAGAGATCATATATTCATCCTAGACAAATATTTTATCATCGTGGTTTGATAAACATATGATACCACTAATTCCCAAAATATATATATTTGTAGTAAATTAGAACTAATAACTAGTCCCAGCATTGAAAACGTTGAGATAAACAAAAAACCTAACATATGTTTTATCATGAGACATATAGTTATCACTGTAGATCATAACCATAGTTCCAACTGGTATATAATAAGCAGAAAATCAAGAGCTGGGTTACTAACGCATGTCATTCGTATTAACATCTAAGTTCTTTCCTTTGTACTGTTTGCAACTTCTATAGGTTACAGTGTAACCTCACCCACGAACTTCAAAAGCCAGTTGGGTTAGAACTTGTTAATAATTGGAGGATCAGAATATAAGTTCAACTAAAACCAATAAACATTGAGACAAATATACACTCAATAAAACTCATAATTTCTTAATTCATACAAGACATAGTATTAAGCTAGAGATAGCTTCTTATACAAATGTTTGATCCCATATTCTAGGAGTCAAGTCTTATCTTTAGTCTTCCTCATATTTCCCTCTTATCCCTCATATCTCTCACTAAGCCTTTATTCTCTCCTACGCATTAACTACGTGAGTTATTCTCACAACTCACACAATATCTCAAATAACTATGAGTTGTTACTAACAACTCATTTACAACACACATATAAAGTATTATTATATATTTGCACACTCACAAATATATTATCATCCAATGTTCACAATAACTAATTCATTTCCTGACAGAAATCTACGATTCTTTAGAATTGAACTCAATGACCACCTTGGGTCTTGACTTTGACGACTAAATTTTATTATTTTGAACTAATGAGCAGAAAATTGGTAGGCACAAACAAAGGAAGTTTCGCACCAATCAGTGCTGGTGTAATCTTCTAATTACACATTATTACTTAAGTTTACTTAGGTAGATTTCCTAGGCTAACTCACATTATATTTTCCTATATTACAAACAGGAAAATTACCCATACATGTAATATGACACGTCGATGTTGCTTAAGGTCAACTAATGGCTAATAGTTGGTGAAGATGCTAGCTTTTGTCTTCACATGCCCCACTTTCAACAGTTGGATCTTCCACCTAACTAGTGGCATACAGTGGTCACAATTTGACCTTCACCTCTTTGCTTTCCTATTTAAAGGCCTCTCCTCACCCATTTCATACTGGGAAATTCATGAGAACTCATAATATAAAAATCATGATAGTTATGTAAAAAATTTGTTTTAGAAAAATTATAGAAGTGAGAAGTGTTATTCTGCCAGATTTATTTTGCAGACTTGTGTGTGGTTAATGAAAGAGTGTAATCTTCAAAGTTGACGAAGAGTTATGCAACATTGAGGCATCCAGATTTTCCATTCCTCCCACATGGTATGAAAGGCTTGCTACTGCATTCGCCACCATTTTTGTGATTCAAAAAGAAAAATTGGTGTTTTTCAAAACCCTTGAGGTCTTCTCTATCTTTAAATCTCTTCCACTTCTTTAATCTTCTGCTTTCACGTTTTTTGTTGGATTACCCAGTATGCCCTATGAGGACATGGGTACAGATACAATACGTACCAGGGACAAGTACATGCCCTGGTACATGCCCTGGTATGCTGGGAGGTCGTCTCGAGTATGGAAAACAATACCCAAGTTCTATTCCCCATACCCAAGATGCCCCCCTCAAAATAAAATCAACGATGACTTTTCAAACCTGAAAATAACAATTATGTGTCTCAAAAATACACTCAATAATAGCAGAAAAGTATTAAGATAGAAAAGATTCTGAGAAGTTGAAAAGGAGACATAAAAAGTGTTAATAGAGAAAGGTCAACAAGAGAAGGTAAAGCCTAGCCATCGAAAACAAGTAAATATATAAATAATCATGCAAAGGAAAGACCCCCCAAGTTAAAACAGACGGCCAAAAATAAAGGCCAAGACAAGAAATTGGCATGGTTACATATCTTTATCAATGCTCAGACTGTAGGGAGAACCGCCAACATCATCGTCTACCACAAAATAATGAATATATTGATGTCTTGATTTTTGTATATACATTGAAATGAAATGCAATGAAAATGAAAACTTTTTAACGTCTATGAGACTAAAAATAACCTATGAGACAGTTAAACTAGTTTCTTTTAATTTCATGAATTCTGATCTTCTTTTGTTAATCTTGATGATGAAGTCCCCCATTTTAACTATCAACTCCTAATCGAACATAACCTGTAATGACAATGTCGTGAAATTGATTGCATATCTTGAACGAATGTCATTATAAGCATTGAATTTTATAATAAAGTGTTTTTCTGATTCCACTGCCCCATCCGAACAAAAGACGCAGAGCCTCTCTTCCCATTTTTCTTTAGGCCATTTCCATCTACCTGTTTCACATCTAAGCCAATGTACTTATTCTAAATTCGACCAATGAATATCATGACATTTGGCATTGAATTATCATTATGTTTTGTAGTTATATAGCTTGCTTTGTTTACTCTATGCATATTATGTAGTTAATTTGCTTATTTAGCAAAAAAAAATATATACTTTCAATATTTTATTTTATTTTATTTTGTATGGTTGTACCCAAAGTCGTACACAAGCCCCCAATAAAATTGATGTACCAGCATATCGGGTTCCCGTTCCTATACCCGTACAAGGTCCCTAGGTTTTTTGGGGTTTCCGGATTTTAGAGAGGATTCTTTTAATAATCATCAGGTTTTTATAATTTTGGGCATATTTCTTCACGTGGTTTTGCATTAGTTTTTGTAAGAAGGGTGTAGTTGTCATGTGGATATTTTTTGAAGTAATGTGAGGGTGCTATACTTTTAAATCAAAGGTGTTTTCTTGGCCACTTCAAAGGCAATCAAAGTCTCAAATTACATTTGGCATTGGGGGTGTTGCCCTAAGACCCCATGAGTGTTAGAATATACAAAGAAAAGAAAGAATTCAGAGAAGGCAAACTGCACTGCATCGAATGAGTCCAGGCAGGTCCAATTTATCATAGGAGGTGGTTACAATTTGGTTAAACAGTTACCAATTGAATAACAAGTATATAACAACTTTACATGCTATATAAAGCTCTATAGCTCTTTAACCTCTTAATAACTAGATCGGAATCAATACCACGTGTTGTTACCAGATCTTTTTTGGTTTTCGTCTATAACCAATATGCTTAGTACATTGGACAAGAGCAAAACAACACACAAACGTTGCACATTTTATAGTCAATTGTCCAAGGATTGTGTTCCGGTTGTCAAATTTAGATGAACCGCAAATTTCTTGAAATTTTTTCGTATTTTTAAAGATTTTGGGACAAGTGGTCCATTGTTGTCTTCAGTTTAGTCGATTAATGGGAGGGTATTAATGATGATATTACTTAATCACTTAATGTGCCAATGTCCCTTCTCTAGAGTGCTGAACTGGAAAAACAAAGAGAGATGGATTGACAACAATTTGTTCCAGGTTGAGAGTAATCCTGATTGGAGTCTATAACAGCAGATCTGAAAATATCTAGCAATCGAATTCACCTAACAACAAACTGATCCTTGCAACATTTTGTAGTGCTCATCAAACACCCTCCAATACAGAGAAATGTAAACATAGGTGCAATAGGAATCCTTCTAACGAACTATTTTCACACTAATAGGAGAAATAACCATCATCTCGATCCGCCTCAAGCAGTGGGAGAAATAACCATGTGCACAATAGTTATGAAATTATAACGCAGCTGCAATTAAATAAATCGCTCAACTGAAGTACAGTCCACAAAATGAGCTGAAAGTGAGGTCTTTCACAACCCCAATAAATGACAAATAAGTTCATACATCTAATGTCCTTATAAATACAGAGAACCTCTGAATGAGTCAACTTGTAATACCAAATCGTGCACCTAGAAGGCACCGTCAATGCACACTAGAATACCCAAGTCGCCATCCACTAAGTGAGGGTGCTTCGGAAGTGATGATAGAAACCCTTCCAAGGTATGTCTTCCTCCCGTACAATGCTCTAGCTGATCAACTAGCAAGATAGTCTTTTTAAAAGTCCTCAACACCGGCAATTGGGAGGAATGGCTTTCTCCCAAGGCACTGCTGCCTCCTACACATCGTGTATGGTGGAGTTGTCCACGTGTGCATTCATGTTGATCGTAGCAGGATCAACAAGTCGATATTGACCACCTTCCCCAATACCAAGGACAATTATCCATCTCTATTTCACATCAGAGACAACACACTTCTTCCCACAAAAATCCACAGAAATATTGGGATTTTCAGTTAATTATCGAATAGATAGAAGATTCTTTTGTAAAGAAGGTACATATCTAACATTCCTACCAACGGGTTTATGAGAACTAATCAATACAATGCATATATCTCATATCCCTTCCACTACAAGTGATTTACCATCAGCTAGTACTACTGATTCAAAACATATATTTGCAGTAAATGAAACATACCGAAACTTGTGACATGAAAAATCTGTGGACGTACCAAAGTCAATGATCCTGCAACTAGTACCATTGTCATGCATGCATGATGTCGTAAGACAATAAAGAGCATGCCCATCATCCGAATCCTGTTCTTCTGTAATTGCTTCCACATGTTCCTCATCACATGACTTTTGCTATGTTGTGAAAGATCATACTTCCGCTTCCGACAATTCTTCTTGAGGTGCCCAACCTTGTGACAGTAATAGCATGTGACCTGATACCGAGTAAATGACTCACCAGACTGACGTTTCCACTTTCCCTTTGACTGAGTGACAAGAGCACTCTCTGAATGGTCACAATTAGATTCTACCTAAAGTTGTTTCAGCTCCTTTCACAACAAGTTAGAACTCACCTTGTCAAACGTGAGTGTTTGACTTTCATCCATTAAATGGAGTGCCTCCACAAAGGACTCATACGAAGAATGTAACTTGTTCAAAACTAAAGCCACCATATCATCGTCGTCCACCTTTTTGTTGATGGAAGATAACTGGTCTCGGAGGCCTTTCATCCAAAGTAGGTGCTCAGACAATGATCCACCTTCTAACTTTCCAGAAAAGAGCATATTCTTCAGGTATAAAACCCGACTCTTTTCTAACGTCTGATATTTATCCCTCAGACTGGCCCACAACCTACTTGCCACAATAGCATTCCGCACTTCCGGTATCATATCATCTGACACCGATAACTTGAGAAGTAATAACGCTTCCTTATGTCATCATCCTCGAAGTTCGTCGTTGGTCCACTTTCACTACCCGTGATTATTTTATCACAATCACAAAACTCCACAAGCGTTAAAATCTTATGGCTCCATACATTAAAATTAGTGCCTGTTAATTTTTGTGTTTCTGGCAAAGTCAAGTGTGAAATATTTGCCATTTTATTAATCCAAAGTAGTGGAAATAATAAAATAAAATTGTCCACAAGAAAACAATATTTCTTTTTCCAGCAATTAATACTAATTACTCCAGCATCCAAAATAAGTGCAAAGGAAGACTATTATGATTTGCGAAGTGATTATTTCTAGGATGTAGTGTCCGCTGCAGTATAAATTGGCATTATGAGAGCCCCAAAAAAATCTGAGCAGTCTCTGTATAAACTGACATAATATCCTCCAGGGAGGAGCTCCCAGCAGTTGTGAAATGAACACATTGCAGGGATATGAAAGACAAAAAGCATAAAAGTAAAAGATTATTCCTCAATATGTGTGAAAGAATAGCCTGTGGAATCATATCGGGAGCGAAATACAAAGTATATGGTGTTGACACAAAAAATAGTCACAGTTTATAGCTTATTGCATTCGTAGCTATATAGAGGCTGTATGGTCCACTTTTAAGCCTTGCAAAGATCTGCATCATGAACGGGAGTCATCGAGACCATTTCATTCTATATATTTCTTTAATGGTCCAAACTTTGTAATTTGCTAAACCAAGATCGCACCAGCATATAACAAATAAACTGGCATCATACAAAAAGAAACCTATGATGACCCTAATAAGGAAGCTTTAATGATTGTTACTCTGTACATTATTTATGGCTTATTTGCTACACAGAAATGCTCTATGATTGAAAGAAGTTGAGAGCTTTGTATGAGAACTCTATTCAAACCAAAGTTTTGAATTTGAATGTTTTTCCTTAGATGTAAGAGTCAAAAGGTGATAAAAGAAACAAATGACGAGGCTGAAGGAAATAAAGATTAGCTTCACATGATGGTAAATGAATATAGATTAAACTAATTGGGCACAATTGCGTTGAACAGTTTACAATATCCTAATGAAATTTTTTTACAATATTAACTATCATAACCTCATAACCATTTCCAAGATTCATTTCATTTCAAGAAAGGACTCCTAACCAGCTAGTAGTGCATAACAACATCAGAGGAAGCTCTACGTCAAGGTCCTCCCATTTAACAATGCCACTCCCACTCCCTGATGCTACACTCAATCAAAGATAAAAGTTGGGGGGCAGGTTAGCACGGGTTAAGTTTCACACTAGAAGCGATCAATGGAAATATCGTTGGGATTACAAACTACTAGAAGCATGCATAAACCAAGGAAGTCCATAATCAAACATCGAAAATACAATGTATCTACTACCCGAGCATTTTCTGATTACATAGGTGTGCAAATTTCCCCAAATAGAAGTTACATTATTTGTCTTGCTTTCTTGAGATGGAGTTAGTGTGGGTCGAAATAAGGTTAGGAAGTTACATTATTATCAATGCTGGCCATTTATTAAAATGAATCCAGAAGCCTGAATACATTTCCACGGTTGTTTCCTCAGCCCAGATACATATCTGAAACCGACATGGTGGGATAAAGCATATATAAGCTTTACTGAACAAGCCATGTTTTACATTGCATGATGGCTTTTATTTATCAGCTTGCAGCCCATAACAAAACTCCACACCCATGTAACAAATGCACAAACAATTACATGCTTTGAATAGATGAACTAAACTACCTGATTTAAGCAAACATAACAACTATTTGTTTTCCTAACTAAATGCTAATTTATCTAATATCCCCTTTAATGACTAAACCAGATATAATCCCAAGTTCATCCCTAAATTTGACAAATTTATCTCTGCCATGGATATATTAGTCAAGTTGAAGATCAACCAATATCCTTGGAACCACATTGCCTCAAAACCTGTACTGGCAGCTGCCTTATATTTTTCCTCAGTAGAGGATAAGGCAACTGTATCTTGTAACTTGATCTACCAAAAAGTTAGTCATAAACCAGGAGGGAATACATACTCTGTTGTATACTTCCTAGTATCAACTAATCCAGCCCAATCAGAATCAATATATCCATATAGCACAAAGTATGCAGAACTCTAATATAGAATGCCAAAGCCGAGAGTTCCTTTAACATATCGAAGGACTCATTTTTGCAGCTTGCCAATGTTCTTCTTATGGCTTAGACATGAATCGCAAAAGACAACTCAGTGCAAAACATAATTCCGATCAAGTGGTAGTAAGATAAATCAAACTATCTACCAATTGATGATACATCGATTCATTGACCACTGTTGAATTAGTGTAAGTTGGGAGTTTTATCCCAACTTCCATAGGTGCAGATGTTGGATTCCGTTCAGTCATCCTAAGTTCTTCCAAAAGAGCTTTGGCATACATAATTTGTGATACAAAAAAAACAAGATCAGATTGCTAATATTCTGTACCTAGACAATAATGCAGGAGGTGTAGATCTATTGAATTATATCAGCCCCCCATCCAATAATTGCAGTATTGTTGACATAGAAAACTAGGATCACTATGTCAGCACCATTGATTTTGATGTAGAGATTAGGTTCATAATTACTTCATCCTTTGAACCCTGAATCTCTAAGATATTTATCAATGTTTAAATACTAGAATCGAAGAGCCTGCTTAAGTCCATACAAGAAATTAACCAAACTGCAAACCAAATGCTCTTTCCCAGGAACCTGGAATCCTTGCAATTGAAGCATGTAGACCTCATACACCAAGTGTTTGGTCAAGAATGGAGATACATTCATGTGATACATCTTCCATCCAAACTGAGCAAAAATGGAGATAACCAGCCGAAAGGTTACCATCTTTGTAATGGGGACATAGGTTTCTTCATAGTCTACCCTTTCCTATTGTCCATATCCTTTAGCAACAAGTTGAGCTTTGTACTTGTCCAAAGACCCATTTGATTTATTTTTTACTTTATAAACCCATTCTTCTTCCCTAGGGGTAATGCAAACAACACCCAACTCATTTTTTTAAAATCAAGGCCTTGATTTCCACCTTCATGGCAACATCCTTTTCAGGCTTTTCTTTGGTCTCTTCAAATGAGCCAAGTTCAAATACATGTCAAACAGCGAAAGTAAGAGAAAAATTTACCTGCTCATTGGCTTACACCATTGGTTTCCCTGATCATGCATATCACACTTCAACTAACTATGGCAATTCATCCTCTTGATCCTTCGCTATGGCATAATACCACTTCGGTCTATGTTCCCCTTATTTGATTCTTCATGAGATCCCCCTAGAACTTGACTCCTTTGATGTTCTCAACTCTAAGACTTGTTTTATTTCAACACTAAAGCTTATTCCAGAAATATCGAAAGCCTAACACCCAATGTTTTAAAAAATGGATCCGACCAAGGGTTGGACCAGAACCATGCTGGTTTAAAATTTTTGAACCGGTTTACTTAAAAATACATAAATTATTACAATTTTAACGAAAACATTATATTTTGAAGATTCTAAACCACGATTACAAACAATCTAAGTCACAAGGTTCGAGTTCGCATTCATGTTCGATGAG
This sequence comes from Taxus chinensis, assembly GCA_019776745.2. Taxonomy (NCBI): domain Eukaryota; kingdom Viridiplantae; phylum Streptophyta; class Pinopsida; order Cupressales; family Taxaceae; genus Taxus; species Taxus chinensis. The sequence continues at coordinate 268,219,445 of CM034151.1, read as the reverse complement.
GATAAAGTTTGGTTCAAGTTTGCCAAGGGATAAAGTTCGAGGAAAAAAATATCTTTAAGTTCGAACAAATTTTTTCAATCTTTTTTTTTTGAAAAAAATCCATAAATATGTAAGGACAGATTGGAGATACACACACACACACACACACACACACACACACACACACACACACACACATATATATATATATATATACCTACTGAAAGTAATACATACATATATATATATATGTGTGTGTGTGGTGTGTGTGTGTATCTCCAATCTGTCCTACTGAAAGTAATACATACATATATATATTTGTAAAATAATTCAAAATCGAGTCAAAAACTTCAGTAGGTATATAGATTGGAGATACACACACACACACACACACACACACATATATATATACCTACTGAAAGTAATACATACATATATATATATGTGTGTGTGTGTGTGTGTGTGTGTGTGTGTGTGTGTGTGTGTGTGTGTGTGTGTGTATCTCCAATCTGTCCTACTGAAAGTAATACATACATATCTATATTTGTAAAATAATTCAAAATCGAGTCAAAAACTTCCCGTGTAAAAGTAATGGATAAAATTCGAGTTCAAGTTTGATGAGAATAAAGTTCGGCAAAATTCAAACTTTTTCGATAAAATTCGCCGAACCTTGTGACATAGCAAACAATTAGAGACAAAATATGCAAACTTTGTTCATGTATATATCATGTAAAGGTAAATATAGCAAAATGGCACCAAGTGCACTACATATCCGAAACAAAATACATAAACAATGAGGCTCTAAAGACCTATAGAGTCCAAAAAATAATATGCTACAAGTTATTACATGTTTGATATCAATCATTAGACTCGGCACCACTGCTACAAATGGGATCCTTATTGTCATCAATGTCATCATGTTCCTTGTGCTCGGACACATCGGACTCCTCAAGGACATCTGCCGTAACTATAGTAGCATGGCTAGTTCCTACCATGCCTGGTGCTACTAGTGGTTCATCATCCAAATCCATCCAACCCAAGTCATCTGGATCAAACTCTTTCAGATAACTATCCTCTACCCATTCTGAGGTTGGATGAATATCATCCAAGACAATGGGATCTGTATCAGGCCTTCTAGTTAGTAATTGGTTGTGCCTTAGCCGGAGGTTGCATTGGACGAAGATGAGATCATTTAACCATTTTTGTTCCAAACAAGGTCTATATAACATCATTTTAGGGTTGCGGTTGGAAAAAATAATTTAGAAGTAACTTAAAAGCTAAAATTGGGAAAAAAATGTTTGAAGGCAAATACTACCGCCCTACCAATCCAATACGGAACCAACTGGTTTGACTGGTTCCGTACAGAACAGGTCACTAGTTTGGTTTTTCAAATGGTTTCCAAAATAAATTAATGAACCGGTCGAACCGAAACCGGCCGGTTTTTAAAACACTGCTAACACCATGTTGATTTCCGTTGTTAGTTCCCCTAATTTGACTATGAAGACTACGTATCACTCTATTCTTCGTCAAATTCCCTCATGCGACTTGACTCCTCGAATGTTCTCAACTCTAAGCCTTGTTTTTATCTAGAAATATCATAAGCATTTACCCATACAATATTATATGTAGGTTGAAAATCTGAGAAGAAAAAAAATTTCTCATCTACAAACCAGAAAAATATTTTCTCAGCTGCAAACACATCTCTATTAACAACAATTTTGTTTGTAGAGACATCTAGTAACCTTTTTACTTCTCACTATAGCCAATAAAAATATGTTTTGCTTTTTGCATCTAATTTACTTCTCTTTACATCAAGAATTGATGCAAAAGCAACACGATCGAAAACATAAAAGCCACAAGCGGTTTGCTTCCTGCCCATCTTCCTCAGGAGTGACACCAAACAATACTTTACAAGGTCACCAGTTAAGTATGTAGATTGTCGTAATCACAACTTATGCCCAGTACTGATATGGTACATTCTAGTTGGGCACCATCACCTTGCCATCTCCACAACAATTATATTCCTCCTTCCCATGACACCATTTTGTTGTGAAGCGTACTGACAGGTATATTGTTTATGTATACCTTCCTTGAAGAATTCTTGAAATTGTCTTGAGACAAACTCGCCTCCATTACCAAACTTGAGAACCTTGATTTGTTTACTTGTTCGTTTCTCCACCAAGGCATTCCATGCTATATAAAATGAGAAAAGTATTATGACTTCTTTTTCTGTAAATAGACCCACATTCTCTCAGAAAATTCATGAACCAACAGCAAGAACTACTTTTCTCACAAAACAATATGCGTGTTCGTTGGAAGGTTCAAATTAGCATGTATTCGATCCGAGACCTTTGTTGTGCCATGCATTATCAATATCGAATGGGTGTCGACTCGGATTTCCCATTTGACATCCAATACATACATTTAATGTTTCTTGAATGGTTGGAATTTCATCTACCATATCAGTCATGAGTAATTAGTCTTGCTAAGTACAGAACAATATTGATAATTTAAGTGGTAATACCTCTCTTGACAAAGTACATTGTTATTCTTCATTGCTGTTAATGCATGAGCATTTGGAATTTTGTGATCATGTTTATGCAATACCTTATCACCAATACCAATTGCAATCACCTTGTTATTATGAAGAGTTATTGCCTCACAATTGTTGCCTTGAAATTTTACGAAAAGAGTAGGAGACTTTGTAATTTCACAACAAACAGAAGATTTATGTTCACGTCAAGAATATCGAGCATTCTTGGAAGTATAACTCGCAATATTGTACAATGTAACACAAACATCTCCACATTCTTTAAAATGGAGAGTCCAACTATCACCTAAAGAAATAGATTCGCTTCTAATTTTATCTTCAATAAAATTACATGCTAGTCTCTGCGACATTTGCAATTTCACGATGCACCTGAGTTTAAGTACCAGATTGTGGACTCAGTTGGTCTTGGGATGTAACAAATGCAAATTCCCTTGTAACCTCTTGTTCATCACCCCCAACAACATCTGAATGCATAGATCCCCTCTGGCATGCCAGGTTACGCAGTACGGACATCGCTGAGACATTTCCATTGTTCTTTTGTTTCACAAAGGGAATATAATAGGCAACAAAGACAACAAGAGAAAGGCCTGAACACCTAACAATGAACAAACACATAGCTTATCATTGCAGGAAGCACAGTTATATATCCTGGTACAGTGGAACTAGCGCATCTGATTTGCTTAAATGAAAAACAAAGATGACAGGCAAAAGGGGCAATTATCATTCACGATGAAGAAGATGAGGATAGTTGGTTCCAGATCTGTTAGAGAAGAAAAGTAGGCATATCGTATTCAGGTGGCCTTACTAGGGAACCAGCAAGCAGTGCAGCTGGTTACCCAAATGCCTGGATAGATGGAAGCATACCAACCTCTTAAGCTTTTGTATCGTGGGCAGATTACAATACTGACACTCAAATATTAAGGATCACAGTGCCAGATAAGTCACACTCTGAGTGACCATCACTATATTAAAAACTTAAGGTCATCGATATAGACCAACTACCACACATGAATAAATGTGGATCATCTCAATCCATCGATGTACCCTGCTAAATGAAATTTTACAACTTCTTTTTTATATGTGTATCCTAAAGAGTTTCCTCCAACACAACAAAAGCCCTAGCAGGGTCATGTAGAAACAACTGTTTGCTGTTTATTATAAATTGTAAGTGTTACCCAGGCCAACCTCCAACGCCTACAAACATAACGCATGTTGGATACCTGAAGTGCCATGATGCCAGTTGTAAACTGTGTCATTGGATGGGCTGTTACAGGAAGACTATCAATGACTTTAAATACATGACCTGAAACGAAAAACAAAAGACAATCATTAGCGCAATGATCTAGAGAATAGTTCAGCATGTACACAACTCGCACGATGTACCTGGAACTTTTGCACGACTTTGAAGTTCCTTGGCTAATGCAGATACTTGCCCCATGGTTGGTACCTGCATGCATGACACAATCAGAAATACGGACTCTATTGCAAACGAAATATTTATAAAGCAAATTTCAACAGATAGATTGGTGTGAACCTTTCCAGTTAAAAGGAGCCACAACATCCCTTCTGGCAATGGTTCTCCACCAGGTACTTTTGTTGGGAGCACCTTCTGACACTCTGGAATTGTCATACCCCTAAAGCGGATGCCCTAAAAAACACACACCAATATATCAGATAAGAGCATCACTGAAAATTGAAATCCGGACAAGTTGCACTAGATTTCGGCCCAAATTAAAATAAAGGCAAGAGAACCAATTTTTTCACAGTGAACTCCTCCATAGCGAAACAAAATTCAAGAGGAAATCACGCAGCCTCTCTACACAGTGAAGCTAGTCTCCAAACATGAAAACCGTTTTATTTCTAAAGGTGTACCTCATCTGGATCAAGGAGCGAGGTCTCCCACAGCATCCCTTTAATCCCTCTCATGCCGCCGATAACCTTACCACAAGAAAAGAAAGGATTAAATGTCTACATTTATACTTAGATTAAATAGAGGTGTTCTTCCCATGTCTTACTTCTAGGATGTGCATAACAGAACCAAAGTATAAGTCGCGGATGTTTCTAGCTATTGATTAAAAAACAGAATGTGAGACAAAAAGTTCTTTACCATATCCACAGTAACATCTCCAACAGAAACTTTTCCGTATTCAGACTTCAATTTCTTCAATCTCTCCTGAAATGCACAAGCAATTTCTTCAATCTCTCCTGGAATGCAAAAGGAAAAAACAAACCACTGGAATACAACTATTAAAAAGCATACATCGTTGTTTTTAATGGTAACCATTTATAAACTCCCAATCCACAGACACTTAAATTTAGTCCCAATTACCATAAAGCCAATCGACAGAAGGAAGAGTTTGTTTTGTGTATGCGACTGAGAGATGGTGCGGGGATTGGTTCTAAGGGAATTTATGAGAATTATTAAAGATAGCAAGGGGCAAGGTTGGGAACCTAGGGAGATGTAGTTAGGTGGGAGGAATTCTCAATTTGTTCATGTTCTCCTTGGAAAATGGAAAAGCAAAAAATAGGTGGTTTGGCTGAGTTTCCTGAAACCAAAAAACTTGAATCAAAAAGGAATGATCTCATCACATATGTTTCCTGAAAAGTTGTATACTCAGTTATGTCTCATTATAAATATTATGGGAGTCTGGCATCAGATCTGCTAACACTGTTGAAATATAAGCCTCGACCACTTATTAACAGTCACAAAAGGTTTGACTACTACATGAAAAGGAAATGTCAATAAGAAAGGGGGTTATGAATTTACAAATACGAGGAGTAACATACAAATCACTGTGTTTCAATATTTGAATGGCGACTACAAACCCACTTGCATCCCTTCCAGACATAAACTCTCCTCCGAAGATGATACCCATGCCATTTCATTGAAGAAGTCACATTAAAATGTCATAGGAAATGCCAAAAATTTTGCGCATAAAGAATCTAAAGTGGCTGTTTCCTTACAACCATATGTGGTGCATTCAGATAGACTTAGCTTGGTGCAGACACAAACCTGTTGTTCTGGGATAAGCTCTTGCAGTTGATCATGAAGATCCTGCAAAAATAAAAAGAGAAGACAAACACTAGTTCTTAAACAACATATTGTACAAATACTCCAATAACTAAACTTGTTTGAAGCAGAAAGGGAATCAGAAACATTTGGTCATATCAAGAGAGCATTTTCCCGGTTAAATTCAAAGTTAAAAACATTATTTATAAGTTTTCAGTCATTCCAAGCACCCTTCTACCTCAAAAATCGATTTGAATAAACTTCTGATTGCCAATCAAACCATACAATTAAAAAAAAAACATACAGTATCTATAGTAAAAGAATGTCTCTATAGCTTTGCAAGCACTTAATCAAATGGTAAGGGCAATCTATTCTAGGCACTTTCAGAAAGACCACAAACAACATTAGTATTAACTATGTGTTTTTCTGGTCCCAATGGCCTTGCCGCAACAACAAAAAATCATTAGTAAAAAGAAAACTGTGATCCCCCAACCCCAAAAGTGTTTCAGTTTATAATTTTGATGGGACCCACAAAGGAAATACAGGGTTTTCTGAAGCTATGTGTATCATGAGAAATGAAGTTCGTAGAAACCGATGTAGAAATCAAGGAACCCATGTAACCCAAAATATTAATATTCTGAGAGAAACCGATGTTGATTTGGAAAGAAACAACAAGTGTGGAATCAATTCAAGACGTTTTGTAGAGCTGCCAGCATCTTGTGGGATCCTTTGCAATGAGAATGGATTACTTTTCACAACTCATATGATTTTGGGTTCTTGCTCAAGCTTCTTACCTGGAAGAATGTACCCACCACATTGGGGCTGTTTTTGTGGCAGCCATAAATGTATTTTCCTAATATTTACGGTGGTAAAATGTTCTGATGAAGTACAACAATGGCTTTAAGGTCTATTGGGGTCTCAAGGAACTGGCAGAAAAACATGAAATAAAAAGGATAGGCAGGTCACATCAGTCAAGAACAAATAGTTTGCTTATTCCAGGGGAAAATTTTCTGGTTTCATGGACGAAAAAGGAAACTTTGCAGGTCCATATCCCGCCTTCATGAGCGACACGGCTTCCAATATTTTGGGCTGCCTTTTGGGCACCCCCACCCATCACAAAAAGGAAATGTAGTCCTTGCACCCACTCACTCCATGTCCTGGGGAGCCCCTTCTATTTATGCATACACCCAATCTTTCCACACTACCCCCCCTTTCCCATCTGTCATATATTCACCTACAATTTTTAATATCTTTTCATTCATGCTTTCAGCTCTCCTCATGTATAACAACTAGTTAAAAACCTGTATTAGGAAGCCCAATTGTAGCAGCACCCATATCGCTTTTTTGTGGGCAATATTCAAAGAAATTTATTTTCAGTGGATGATTTTCCCATTATGTGCATGGTGAATTAATTATTTTCTTTCTAGTTTTCATTTATTTAGATTATACTTACAGATTTCTTCATTCAAATACCCATTTGAGTGATAATACTATTTAGGGGCTACACATAAGGCCACATCTTGGAAAACTGAGTATGCATCTTTAGGTTTTTTAAAATTATTTATTTTTATTATTTTTAGGATGTGTAAGCTTGATATAAGAAGATGGAAGCTCTATTCTAGGGTGAACAACTTAGAAAATTGTGTAAACGTTGGTTTGAATTGTCTCCAACATTCTGAAATCAAATATGCTTCTTAATTTATGCGTACATAAAATTGCAAAAAACAATGTCTTCTAAGTACAATGTGTTCTTAGTGTATGCAATGCGTTGGAGTGTGCAGAATAACAAGTTCTGAATCAGGTAACACCGAAAGTGTTCACAAAATACAACACATTTCTTGATTGGACAAGTCTTTGCACTTTAACTTCGATCAAACAAGTTTTTACAATCTTATTTGTCAAAAACTCATTTTAGTACCTACAAATTCAAAAGCCAGTGTTCACTAGGCAATTTTGGCCACCGTATGTAAAAGTTAAACACTTTTGAAATTTTGACTGGATTTAGGCAAGACAAACCCCTCTACAATGCAATTTCAACAAACTGTCATGATTTTCAGGAATTAAAATATACTAGGTGGATAAATTGGACCCTGTTAGCATATGCAAAGAGAACAAAGAGTTCAGAGAAGGCAAACTTCACTGCTCAAATGACCCAGGCAAATTCAATTTACTATAGGAGTAGTTACATTTGGTTGAATAGTTACCAACTGAATCACAACTAAGTAACTGCATTATAGGCTGTATAATGTTCTATATTTTAACACCCCCTCTTAATGACTAAACTGGAAACAATACCAAGTTTGTCCCAAAATTTTACAAATTTCCTAGGGCCATATGTTTAGTCATTACATCTACAGAATGTGCCATGGGTTGTACTTCAAAATCAGCAGTCCATGATTGTGTTGCGGTTATCAAATGGACAAGAACCGCAAAACAAAAATCTGGTCGCGTGAACAAAGGATATAGCAAGTGGTCCATTGGTTCTTAGTTACGTGATTCATTGACCAATGATGAATCACCAATGGCTGAGAGTGTCAGGCCCATCTCCAAAGTGCTGAAATCAGAAACCCGAAGAGATGGATTGAAAAATCTATTCTAGGCTTGTGTAGCCTGTTGGAGTCTTTACAGAGACTCAGTTATCCTGCAATCGAAGTCACCTCAATCATGTCCTTGCAACACCATGTACTGCTTATCCAGCCTTTTCAGAAATGTGACCATCTATGCAGTAGGAGTTAGAACCAACTCCGCAATAGCAGGAGAAATAACCATCTCCATCTCATCCGTCTTAGCAGTGGGAGAAACAACCATCTCCGCCGTAGGAGTGAGAAACAACTCCTCATCTATTTGCTCATCAATCCCCCTCTGTTGGGAAAGATCGTTCACAACACAATGAGCAAATTGTCCATGCTCTATTGTCCTTCGAGCAAGTACCTCTGAGTGAGTGGTTGGGCATGCCATCTCACCATGCACCGTCATTGCATCTAGAATAGTGGAGTCTCCATTCACAACAAATTGTTCTTCAAAATAAGGAAATCCATCCTCCCCAACCATGTTCGTCTCTCGTACATCTGGTATAGTGGATACTCCCTCCATAATAGGTGCATGTAGGTTGATTATATCCAAGTCAACAGATTTGTGAGGAATGGCTTCCTCCCAAGGCATTGCAGCCCCCTGCACATCCTATATGGTGGATTTGTCCTCCACATGTGCAATCCTGTTGATCATATCAGGATCAATAAGCCGATACTGACCATCTTCCCCAAGACCAAGGGCAATTATCCGTCTCTGTTTCACATTAGAGACAACACACTTCTTTAAACAAAGGCATATATCTACTATCCCTTCTACTGCAAGTGATTTACCATCAGCTAGTACTACTGATTCAAAACATATATTTGCAGTAAATGAAACATACCAGTCCCTACGACATGAAAAGTGTGCAGACGCACCAAAGTCAATAATCCAACAACTGGTACCACTGTCATTTGAGCATGATGTCGTAAGACAATAAAGAGTATGCTTGTCATCTAAATCTCGTTCTTCTGCAACTGCTCGCCCACATGTTCCTCATTACATGGCTTTTTTGTTCTGCTGCAAAAGATCATACTTCCACTTCCGGCAATCCTTCTTGAGGTGCCCAACCTTGTGACAGTAATGGCATGTGACCTGATACCGAGTGGAAGACTCACCAAATTAATGTTTCCACTTTCCCTTTGACTGAGTGACAAGAGCACTCTTTGAATGGTCACAATTAGATTATGCCTGAAGTTGTCTCTGCTCCTTTTGCAATAGGTAGGAACTCACCTTGTCAAACGTGAGTATTTGACTTTCAGCCATTAAATGGAGTGCCTCCACAAATGACTCATACAAAGAAGGTAAGGTTGTTCAAAAACCAGAGCCACCATATCGTCGTCGTCCACCTTTTTGTTGATGGAAGATAACTGGTCTCGGGGGTCTTTCATCCGAAGTAGGTGCTCAGACAACGATCCACCTTCTTGTAACTTTACGGAAAAGAGCATATTTTTCAGGTATAAAACCCGACTCTTCTTTGACGTCTAATATTTACCCTTCAAACTGACCCACAACGTGCTTGCCACAGTAGCATTCCGCACTTCCAGTATCATATCATCCGACACCGACAACTTGAGAAGCAATAATGCTTCCTTATGACGTTTGTCATAATCCTTGAAGTTCATTGTTGGTCGACTTTCATCACCCTTGATTATTTTATCACAATCACGAAACTCTGCGACCGTTAAAATCTTATGACTCCAAACATTGAAATTAGTGCCTGTTAATTTGTGTCTCCGACAAAGTCAAGCGCGAAATATTCGCCATTTTATTATTCCAAAATAACATAAATAATAAAATAATATTTTGCCCACACTTAATAAATATTACTTTTTCCAACAAATATTATTTAATTATGGAAATCACCCCTCCAACTATATTTGCTTGTATTAAAAATTATTAGTACTTATTCCTCCAAATTTGATTATTCAAAAGCAAGGTAAATACCTTTGTTGGAAAAAATTGAATATTAATCCATCGACTTTTCAGAAGGAAGAATAGAAACCAAATGATGCCCTAGGTTTTTCTCTGCCACGATTTTACAACCGTCGACTGTGGACTGTTCACATGTCTTTTGCCCTCCAAAAAGATAATCACTGGTTGCCCACGATTTTTGGTTTTTCCACTAGGTATTCACGACTTTAACGGCGTTGCTTCTTTGTTGCTGAAGCCTGAAAATAATATTATTCTACCAAAATAATATTAATCTTCCCTCACGACTGGGTATAGCTTCTGGTTGGTCACGTAATCAACGAACTGGGCACATTCAACAACGAACTGGGCACTTTCTTGTTTACAACAGATGTCTCTGCCTTCACACGATTTCTTTCCCACAATTTGCCACTACTTTTCCCAGCGTATTTTCTTCAAATGTCTGAGTTTTATTGCCCTCCTGAGCAGCCACGGTTTTGTGCAAAACTGACTGTGTTTTTGCCCTTGTCTGCCCACGAATTGTGCCTGTGAACAAACCCTCGACTTCACACCCCTCGAACCACTTCTTTTGGGCCTTACGAATGCCCGAGCAACTGTATTTTTTGACTGGTTCGACGTTTCTCCTTTCTTCTCTGTCCTCGAAAATGCAAATAAGTCAGGCTTCGACTTTCTAACAGTCGTTTTTCCTACACAACTGTAGACGCAAGTAGTTTGTGCCCTTTTCAAACTGTGACTGGGCTTCCTCAAACCATTTGCACTCTCCCGTACCCTTCAAGGGCTTCCTCGGGCTGCAAACCTTTGATGCTTTGATACCAATGTTAGCATATGCAAAGAGAAGAAAGAATTAGAGAGAGCAAACTGCACTACTCAAATGACACAGGCAGAGGTTTATTTATATGTGAAGAGGTGGTTACAGATTGGTTGAACAGTTACCAACCGAACAACTACATAACTGCATTATATACTATATAATGCTCTATATTTTAACAGTTTATAGAAACATCTAGTGATTTAAAACCATCCACAGAAGTTCACAATCAAAGGCCAATCATCAAGAACCTCAATTTACTTTTTTGTTTTGCAGGGGATTTAACAGTATTTTGAAATACACAATAGTGCTACTCTATCAATGCTTAGTTTCAACCAAATTAAAATTTTCAGTAATTTTCAAAAATACATCACTAGGTATGGTTTCAAGTATTTAAGATCATAAAGTAAATGACACGCGTTTCAGAACTATTTTCTAAGTGCTTAGCCTACTCCATGCTTACTGAATAGTTGCACTGAGATTGAATTTAAATTTGCAATGTCTGTCAACTTCTTATATTTATTTTAAACTTTCCTTGAGTTTATATTTGTGTAAAACATATGAATTTATATTTTCATGAGTTTTTATGGGTTGAAAATGTAGGGATCTAATTTTCCATGCTTTTATGGTACCCTTAAGCTTTAGGACTCTTTAGTGGTCGAATCAAATGAGAGGAATGGATAGCTCAAAGTCGTTAGCCTAAAAAATAATACCCATGGACATGCAAGGTAAACAGCTCTCAATAGGGTATGCTCGTGACTAATCAAACTGAAGCACCTGCATCTGGTGTTTTTTCCTTTTGTTAAAAAATGGTCCCATAATCCATCTTATTTTAAAATATTAGTTTACCGACTTTATGGTTATGGAGTAAATCTTCCTTGTGTTAAACCATAATCTGTCTCATAAAAAGAAAAGCATAGCGACTCCGAGTTAAACAAAACGTGACTAACAGATTTAGAATGAATTACTAACTCATTAATCTTTTAAATGTTCAAGTCCAAATATTGAATCTGACATGAACCAGTTTTTCATGTTTTCATGTCTTGATGCCTAGTCACTATTTATCTTGCAATGTAACTCTTCACATCTCTAGCTATATTGTTAGCTTGTTGCGCCATTTGGTATGCAACACACAAAAATATAGATATAGACAATTTAAGTTGTGGATAAAAAGATTGAATGCATTTCTAATGTGGCAGGTACTGAATAATTTGAAATGCCTTGTTTGGCCTGCAAGTTCAAAGAGAAGGTACTCGAACAATGATGCATGAAATGCATTGTCCGATGCATGTGTTCTTACTGTAGCAAAAGTGTGCATAAACCAACAGTGACCAAGAATATACAACTCTGCAAATGCATTTTCCGATGCATGTGTTCTTACTGTAGACAGATCCATGTGCAATCACAAAGCTCAGATTACAATGTGCATTTTACTACAGATGTCCAACACAAACTCTATAGTTTTTCAGTATAGTTTCTTCACAAAGTAACAATGAATAATATTCTTTTGTGTCAAAATGTTTTTGTCCGACATTTGGGATCTCACTACTGAATCCATGAAACCATTGGCTTCACTTTTCTTTCCCTGAAGATGGATCTAGTAGTGAGATCCCGAAATGTCGGGCCAAAACATTTTGACTGAGATGAATCCCAAAGAATATTATTTGATAAAAGTATCTTTTTAACATCAAACTTTAAATTGCTAATTACTCACAACTATCTTAGTCTCTTGTGAATGCCTCAAAAGAAAACTAAACATTGGGAGAAAATTTAGTCTTTGAACATTTTAGATGCAATTTTCCTGGTAAAAATAGCTTCAATAGAAACCACAATTTGCTTTATATGAAAGAACTAACCTGTTGCATCCTGTCAACGCCGATGTAAGCCCCAAAAAAGTACTGCATAAAAAGATACTGCATAAAAAGAAAATAGGAAGGCATATACTGAGATAAATTTTACATGTATTGCTTCTATGCAACACTGAAAGTATGGCATTGACAAAAAGATATGCAACATAGCAGCCCCATTAGCAGTTTCACAACAAAAAAGAAGAGAAAAAACTTACAAAGATGCAGCTAATGTGTGAAATCCATAAGAACCATGTGGAATAATTTCCTTTTCCTTTCTGATACTGATATGGTAACTCAATTGAAAGCATATAGATTCAAATAGACAACTTGTCAATATCAGCTTTCAATAGCTTTCTAGCTTAACATAACAAACACTGAATAACATTCTAAATTCTAGCACATGCCTGACATACCGATATTATATATTAGAGGGAGGCAACAAAGCAAAACTGTTACTCTGGCGACGTACCCCTCAATGTCATTATATACTTTGTGACCATTAGAATGCTTGTGAAACTTACATTTATTTTTACAAATAAAGAAGTTGGTAATGTCTACGGTATTCCGAAGTGTTGATCCCAACAGATCAAGTGTTCACTCAAAACTCAACAGAATATAATGAACTAATGACCATTAATGAAATAGATTTTCAGAATTCACATGAGTAGAAACATGAAGGGAGTAAACGTTTGTTTATTTGAGGGATGTATTCTTCAAATATCAATGAATAAAATAATATTTATGGTTTAGAGATGCACTTTTACTTCAGAGTACAAATATGAGCATACGCTTTAGATGAATAAATCAGGTTGCTATTTGGAGATGGCCAAACAATAGGATGCAGGGACACAATGAATATCAACTAATGCCTATCCTGATTATATAATACATATTTGGAACCTCAAGTTAGAATACTTAATTCCTTGAGGTTCTAGAAGTCTCCTTGAGGAAATTTTTTTGGACTTGTCCATCATGTTCTTGCATATACTTAAAACGCCTGGATGGTTACAAATATTTTCAGATCACTTGGTTCACAAAATAAATCAGAAAGCGAAGGGATCACATTAAATGCTCAACTAATACCAAAGCAACTAGAGAAGTAAAAACTAGCATGGAAAGAACACAATTAGGAGAAAATTCGTATAAAGACAGACATTGTACTCCATAACCTTTGAGATAGGGAATTGGTCTACCTTAAGAGCTAAACAAAACAGATCCTTGTCAAAAGTAAAATGCATTAAATTATTACCAAGATATTGTGGGCAACTCATAGATTACCTAGAATAAGTCAACCTTAAGTATCACATAAGGTGCAGTTATCACCCATGGGTTAAGATGCACCTTCGTACTTCCATGTTAGCATCCCTACAGAATGCCCCATCAAGATTGAGATCAGCAGCTCCTCATACTTATCTGAGTTGTGTTCATACTAGTGGTATATTAGGAAGCCCCGCTTCAAGTCTATCGGCCTGCCCTTCTAGCCCCGCATCACCAAGGGTTATGTGTTCACACTTGGTAAGCTCAGTTTTAGGAGAGTTAATGCTTCCGTTACCACTTCGTGCAAGACAAGTCTTGTCGAAGATGTATCTCTAACAAATTCTCTGGTGCGACCATATGAATATTGTCCAAACTAAATTCCGAGGTTTAGGGACCATCCTTAGACTTTAGTATGAAATTGGGCTATATTATAAGCGGGAAAAGATCCTCATGCTAATAGCGCACTCTTATAATAATGCAGAGAGTCAGATTTTGGAGAATAAAATAATAATTAGCTGAGTTGGGAGCTCATGTGCTTGTAAGATTGCCAGAAGTTTTTTGTCCTGATTGAAGGCTTAATCCTTCGACACGTTCCGGCCTAGATCCTCACTGCTTGTCCTCAAGATTGGATAGAAACCTCAACTGGCTCAAATACCATGCATTGGAGGCTAAAAAAAATTGATGACAAAGGAACAATTGCTCTCGACTGCTGGTATGTCCCAATCTGCAGAAATTCTCGGCTCTCTTTGGACTCTAGACCCAACACGTCAGAAACCCTTGTGATTAGACACCTGCTTAGATGCCCATGCAACTTACCTACCTATCGAGTAAGGTTTTAGATCTGCATAGAATTCTCAATGAAGTCATTTGCACTGGCTTGGTGGATCCATGCATGCTCTCACGCTTAGCACTCTCGGACTTGGTCAAATCGTCGCTAAGTTGATCCACCCCTACTCGTTGCACCTTCTGGCTCATTGAGATCACATGATTTGCCCTTGATCATAGTCAATGAGCCTGCGTATATCTACCGACACTGGTTACAGACACTCCGCATTTCCCTAGGCCAGTTTCAGACTTCGATCTCACCTCACTAGGCACTTCGTGCAACTGGAGCTATCCTCGCATCCTTGCCCGACTCTATTCAAAGGACTCCTTGTCCAGCTCTGAACTCTCCAGGACTTATTTCAACACAAAGCGACAGTCAATTCATATTTCACCTGTCCAAAACAAAAAAAAACTTGAACCCTAATCAGAGGGAGCACTTCAATGGAGTACATGTATTCAAGGCTCATCCAACTTTTGCATGTTTCTTCAAGGTACTGCGATTAGCAGTAGTCTTGCTAAAGGATTACCTATAGAAGTTTGCTCTCATGCTCCAGAATGAGACCCTTGAAGTCTCCTGGCAATACAGGTTGGTGTGTTTACCTTGATTACGAGCTCTGTGTTGAAGGCAGTTGCTCCCCTCAGTGAGGGGCACCAAGAGGCACTTCTTTTAAACCAGTCTCGATGTCCAAGACCATTCTTCTATCAACACCCAGGGTGTCATCTGCTTCCATATCTGCAGATGGAAAATAGGTTGATCGAACCCAGTAAGGGGCCCTCATCTCAGAGGCCGTCATCCGACCTGGAAACCAAAGATGAGCTCAGTCTTGCTCCAGTCCATAGGCCTATGGAACAGCGAATTCAAGAAAACACTCCTTCGATTTCACCTACAGAGACACAGGCATATTGCTAACGCCTATGCAGTGCAAGCAGGTCTGAAACTCTTCTTTTTATTGATTGGATGACCCTGAATCGTGTCTCCCTGTTGGCACCTCTTGCAGTTGTCACTATAGAGGAAACCAAAACTTACAAAAGAGGTCATTCATGGGAAATCTAATGAAAATTATCTTATCTTCAGTAAAGTAAATGAAATCATGA
This sequence comes from Taxus chinensis, assembly GCA_019776745.2. Classification (NCBI taxonomy): domain Eukaryota; kingdom Viridiplantae; phylum Streptophyta; class Pinopsida; order Cupressales; family Taxaceae; genus Taxus; species Taxus chinensis. The sequence continues at coordinate 268,203,567 of CM034151.1, read as the reverse complement.
TACTTTAGTTAGATATAGAGTTGAATGAATTTTCGCCCTTCTAATTTTTCCATCTATTGAGGATTTTTTATCTAAAATTCAAGTCACATTGAGTCACAACTATGAAAGTTGGTGGTAGAGAAAAGCAAGGGTGAAGAATGTATAATTTTGAATTTTGTCTAAATTGAAAGGTCCTTATAACGTGTGTTAGCATCCACATTCTTACTCCACAATGGATGCTTTAGAAGAGAATTTCAAAATGCTTACTTTTGATCTATTTTGTGAAAGGCTCACTCATGAACAAACCAAATTGCGAGCTCTAGATGCCTTACCTAGCTCAAGTCATGCACTAGTGGCAAATTTCCATGAAGGAAAATGGAAATCAAAGCAAAAGTAAGGACCCCCTCCAGCAAATTCAAACAAGCCTTCTCCAACCACCATTGAGACCTCTACACCGTCTAATTCTGACAAAGTCTATAAAGTTTTTCAAAAAGCAAAAAACTATGCAAATTACATCCAGAACAGCATTCCCCACAAGACAGTGCAAGACAAGACTCCTACAAAAGCCATGTCGGGTGAGAAACCTAATGTTTATAGATTTCGTGTTTTTGGAAGTAAGTCGTTTTCATTTGTTCTTAACAATAAGCACATATTTGGAGATAAGATAATTTTATTAATGTCCAAAAAATGACCACAAAAGTAGGTCAATGGGACTGCAGAGTACAAAGCCAAAGGACCCAGCAAGAGGACCCAAATGGGTCGCCCCAAACACAAAGAGAGAAAAGAGAAGAAGAGAAGGAAGCAGAAGGGGCCACAAGTGCCGAGAAACCAGAGAAAAAGAAGAGGATGACGGTGTGGGGGCGAGCGGAAGGAGCAACACTCCCAACAACATCACCTAACAATCAAGTTGGCAAGAAGTAACTGGCAATGCGCCGATGTCCACTAACTACAACTATGGAATGTCTAGAAAGTCGATGTCCAAGAGAGGGACGTTGCCTCTACGTAGACCTGATAGATCTCTGTCTATGTGGGGAGCCCAGAAACACACTTGAGGCAGGGAGCCTCTGGTGTAGGAAGTGGAGTTCCAATTCCTGACATATCTGAATTGGGGGTCCGTACTCGTGTCAAGATGTTGCTTGGTGCCCCTCGCTGGGAAGAGCACTGAGAAGAATGAGGTGATCAGTCTAGTATCAATCTGTCTGCTAGGAGGATGAAGAAGCATGTCCCGAAGCCTGAGGGCCTCCTGCAACAAAAGAGCAAGACATCTCTGATCATAGCATCTGAAGAAAGTTGTAAAGGAGAGACGTGCACAAAACAAGCAATGGAATCTCCCCCTAATCTCGTAGTAAACAGAACACCTGAAAATGAAGTGTTCTTCAGTTTCAACCTCCTGCAGAGAGCAAAGCAGGCAAGTCCGCTCCAAGCAGTCTAACTGGTGGTCAGTCTCCACACGGAGTCGATGTGAGCCCACTCTGAAATGACCTAAAGAGATACGAAGAGCTTGTAACCAGTGCAGAGAGAAGTACATGGGCCTGATAATGAGGCCGTTACGGATCTCAAGAAAGTGTGCAGGGTAAAAGGACATCTTCGGACATAAAACCCCAGAGGGTTGGTCCAAGGGTGTTGGATGAACTGTTTGTAGATATCATCTCCGATGATTTTGTGGAGGTCTTGTGGCTTTGGGAGGAGATGGGCAGGGGCATCTAGGGAGTAGCTAAAAGGCGGGAGGCGGTCCATCCAGATGCCAATGGATCCAAGAAGGCGTGAAGTGCAGACATAACAACAACGAGATCAACCACTATGATCTCAGAGGGTAATAGCTTCAAAAGAGTAGTAGGCAAGGTAGATGTACTTGTTCCTGTCTACGGAAGAATCTGGTAAGCCTCAAATGCGGTGCAACATTGACACAAGGCTGAAGATAGTCTCCAATCTAAAAGGGCGAGCCCCAAACTCAGCAAGAATAATGCTATGAGAAACGGTCTCTTTGCACCTAATGATATGCCTGAGCATGAGGATTTGAACACGCTCAATAGTGGCTCAATTCGAGTCCAAAAGGGAGGGACCCCAAATTTCTGAACCGTATAGAACCGTGGGCCTAACCAAGGAGTCGGAGAGAGACATCTTGGAAAGGATGTCCTGAAAGTGATGGCGAAAGCATTGTCTCTCAAGAATCACCAAAGAACCATACCCCTTATTAACCTGGAGCTGGAAAGCATGACAAAGGCTAAAATGTGGTCCAGAGAACAAAATCCCCAAGTATGTGTAAGAACAGGGGATCTCAATCTCCTCCCCCTGAAAGAAGTGGAAGTCCGAAGTCTTCAAACAATTGAAAACCATAACTTTGGTTTTCCCAAGGTTCACTGTCAGCTGCCTGTGATAACAAAAGAGCGCTAAGGTATCGAGCTACCTCTGGAGTCCCTCCGCAGAGGAAGCAAGGAGAACAACATCTGCAAAGAGGAGAATGTGGATCAGAACATGGTGCAGAAGACAACCATCCCCCTCCTAAATGTGATCCCTGAGAAAATCCTCAAGCTCATCGATGTAGATACCAAACAGGGTAGGAGAGAGGGGGCAACCCTGTTTGACTGCAATAATGCTCCTGATGAAGTCGGACATGCTTGCAAAGATGCGAAGATGGCCCAAGACCTCCTCATATAGGCACATAATGGCTATAAGAAGAATTTAATAAATATCTATATCTCTGAGCCTGCTGAAGAGTGCTTCTCGTGGTACCGAACTAAAAGCTTTTCGAAAATCCACAAACAGCAGAAAACTTTGGAGGAGCATTGACAGGCCTCCTCGATAGTACCCTGAAGAGTGAGGATGTGATCAATGGTTTGGTAAGTCGGTGAAAAAGAAGGGCCAAGAGCTCATATTTGTTGGTCATTGCAAGGATGTGAAGGCATACCGCCTCTTTGATCCAGTCACACATGATGTCTTTGTTTCAACTTGATGTTAGAGTTGATGAGAATCTTATTCTTTGGATACAACTATTGAGCCTTCCCCATCATTGGCTTCACCTACTTCTCTTGATAAGGAAGTTACATGTCTTAATTTTGATGAAGACACACCTAATTATTCTACTTCGCCTCGTCTTGCACAAAACTTGCACAAGTGGGCAAAATCTACTTTACAAGCAGTTGTTTCTTTGGTTGGTGATCCTTTTGATCCTCATCGCACTCAATCTGAGACTTCTAGTACCGCTCTTATGAGCTAAGCAATTTCCACTAATCCAATATTGTTTGTTGAGGCGACAGGTAAACTTGAGTGGGAAGCAACTATGAAAGATGAGTATTCTTCACTTATAAAGAATAACACATTGGAGTTAGTGCCTCTTCCTAACTTCCTAACGGAAGAAAACTTGTGTTTTAAATGGGTCTATAAGACCAAATACACAGCTAATGGTTTTATAGATAAGTATAAGGCTCATCTTGTAGTTAAGGGGCTCTCACAACTCGAAGGGTTGGATTACTCTGATACCTTTGCTCCTGCTGCAAAGATGGGTTTTGTGCGCTTTGTTCTCTCCCTCGTTGCGGTGACCAATCTATCAAATTCAAGTGAAGAGTGCTTTTCTTGCATGGTGATCTCCATGAGGATATTTATAAGGAGCAACCTCATAGCTTCATGCAAGATTCTTCACTTGTTTGCAGACTTCGTTGTTCTCTATGAACTCAAACAAGCTCCTCAGGCTTGGTACGAGAAGATGAATAATTTTTTGTTGAGTTTTAGCTTTTACCATTGTGAATCTAATCACAATGTCTACCTACAGAAGAATAGTGAGGAGTTTTTGATTTCAGCAGCCCTGTGTTGATGATTTAGGTAGCTTGATTTGATAGATTTAGGACTTCCGCACTACGACGTTGGTCTCCAGGTTCATCACACTCCTACAAGGAGTAATATTGGATAGCGGAAGTATACCACCGATTTGCTTCATCATTTTGACATGGTTAATTGCAAGCCAACTCCCACCATATCAGTCAAGTATGGAGTTGATTGTTGATTGTAAAACTAAGTTGGTAGATGCAACTTTGTATAGACAGTTGGTAGGCAATCTTTTATATCTAACACATACTCGGCCTAATATTACTTTTGTTGTAAACCTTGTCTCTCAATTTTCTCAAGAGCTTCATCAGAATCATTGGCTAGCAGCCAAACACATTTTGCGTTATATTCGGGGTACCTTGAATTTTGGCATTCAGTAGACACCACAAGGATCTTCTAATATTGTGGGATTCACATACTGAGATTGGGGTGGATGTGTTGGAAGTATGTGTCCATTGTGTTTTCATTGATGTCAAGTCTATTGATGTCAAGTGGTCTTCGTCGTTCTCTATGAACGAAAAACAAGCTCCTCAGGCTTGGTACAAGAAGATGAATAGTTTTTTGTTGAGTTTTAGCTTTTACCATTGTGAATCTAATCACAATGTCTACCTACAAAAGAATGGTGAGGACTTTTTGATTTCGGCATCTCTGTGTTGATGATTTAGGTAGCTTGATCTGATAGATTTAGGACTTCTGCACTACGACGTTGGTCTCCAGGTTCATCACACTCCTGCAAGGAGTAATATTGGATAGCGAAGTATACCACCGATTTGCTTCATCATTTTGACATGGTTAATTGCAAGCCAACTCCCACCATATCAGTCAAGTATTGAGTTGATTGTTGATTGTAAAACTAAGTTGGTAGATGCAACTTTGTATAGACAGTTGGTAGGCAATCTTTTATATCTAACACATACTCAGCCTAATATTACTTTTGTTGTAAACCTTGTCTCTCAATTCTCTCAAGAGCTTCATCAGAATCATTGGCTAGCAGCCAAACACTTTTTGCGTTATATTTGGGGTACCTTGAATTTTGGCATTCAGTAAACACCACAAGGATCTTCTGATATTGTGGGATTCACATACAAAGATTGGGGTGGATGTGTTGGAAGTATGTGTCCATTGTGTTTTTATTGATGTCAAGTGGTCTAGGTGATCTAGGCATGTTGGCTAGGTGATCTAGGGGTCTTTGTGATGCCAAGTGAAGCAGTAAATTGTTAGGAGCATGCGTATAACAAGTGAATGAACTCATTTTATGGCTCAGAAAGTCAAGAAACAAGTTTTGGAGCAAAATACTACTTCTAGCCAAAACTATCATTGAGACACCCAGCTGTTCTGGCATGCAAATGAGATAGGTCAGACAATTTCAGAGCTATTCCTTTCAAACAAATCATGGGAGATGATGGAAGGTGTCTTGGGGCTTCATGAAAAATCTCAGGTCATTTGAGCAAGTTATGTGAGTTTTCTCAAAACAGGCCTATAAAAAAAGCTCATTTTGAGCTACCTGGCTTCTTAAGGGTCATACAAAAATATAGAGACTCCTTTGAATAAATCATAGGACTTTTTGGAGTAAATTGGCATAAAAATCATATTCAAAAAGAATTTTCTCAAAAGGAGGTGTAGTTCAAAAGTTATGAGCATTTTGGTGGAGCATTTTTTCTCTCTCCTGAGTTGTGCACCAAATCGATAAGAGCAAAAAGATGTAGTTGGACTCCAAGTCTTGTTAAATCACTTCTAGAGAATCTCCATGGTCCATTCATGGTGTTTCTCATGCTCATAAGGCATTTGAAGGCTTTACTTATTGAAGGTACATGTGGTTGCATGTGTCACTGTTCTTGGTGTGAATGCTCCAGGTATGTAAAAGTTCTAACTGCTATCATTGGAGTTTTTGGTCAAATAAGAGTTAGAATTCATCTACAGGAAATTTTACAATGTGTTTGAGCATCAACAAGCCTTGTTGGGTATGGGTGGTTATATGATCCTTGTTAGTTCATATTGTCCTGAATGTAACTTGACTCAATGCAACTTCAAAGCACTGTCACAAGTGACTTACCTTTCATTTCAAAGCCTTGATCAGGTTGAAAACATGGATATAGGATCAAATAGAAGAAAATGGACATGTGTTGGGTGTGTTGGGTGTGAAATCACTGTCTTTGATATGATAAGTTGTAAAATGTAGCTCTTCACTATCCTGTTGATGACTGGGCTTAATCAAGTTCATTGCTGAGTTTTGTGAGTCAAACTCCACTCAAAATTGCAGAGCATCAAGGTATATTCCAACTATCATAAAGACATCCACCTGTTTGGAGAAGTGACCAGGTTTTCATCAAATGTTCTAACTCACATCTACAGACTTTTTTTTTTCAACATTGGCATGCAAACAATGGTCCAGGTTATGCAAATCCTGTCAAGTTTATGGTTGTCCTTTTGAGTAGAAAACTGTGCATATACCTGTCCTAGGGTTTTGATGGAGGGTTTTTTATCATTTTGAGTGATTCACCCAATGAATTTCGACAAAACTTGAACAGTAGGTCTGAATCACCGTTATTAAACTATTGCTGAAATTTGTGGATCAAAAGATGGTGTATGGTATTAGATTTTCATCTCAGAATTTTGCTAAACTCGTGCTCAGTACAGTCATACTGTGTTTTTTCTGTTTTTTCAATGCCAATGGAGCTTTGGTGGTATCTTCTTCGAAGGGCAGTCTTCAGGTAGTTGTATGGAGTTTGAACATGCTCTCCCTATCGTGAATGAGTTCAAGAAGCTTTGGTTCGATGATTGAATGCTCCAAATGACTGTGTCAGTGTCACTAAACTGAGAAATACAGTATATTCTTTTGTCTTGAGTATTGTTCAATTCAAGCCCTCAATGGCAGGTTGTTTGAGATGACAAGGGTGACATCAAGACTCTGCAAATCTTAGAATAAGTATGAACAGTATGTCATCTCTTGCCCACCAAGCAAGTGTTGAACAGGTCCATCCGGGAAGATATCTACAGGAGCTTCATTCAGACGACTTGGGTGAACCCTCCTGGGGGTTTGTGCCCTAAGATGTCTTTTTATGCAGAGCACTTTCTTGAGATCAGAGATGGACTCATCATCCGCTCTCAGTACACCTTTCGTCACTTGGGGCATGCCCTTCGTATACCTCAGGGTCAGTTTCAGGTCGGCTCCCACAGACTTCGGTGTGAGACTGATCACCACATTGATCGGGATGACAAACTTTGTAGGCTCTGTAGCCTTCATGAGGTGGAGACCGAGACTCATTTCATCCTCCACTGCCCCATATACTATGAGATCAGAGGACGATTTCACTACCTCTTCAGAGGGATTCAGACTCTCTCGGTTTTCTTCAGACATATTGACCAACAGTGTCTTAGCCTCTACATCCGTGAGTCTCTACTGCTCCGGGACCAGAATTTTCATCCTCCTCCGAGAGTCATCCCCACGAGACGAATTACAGCGTTCTTTCCGGTTCTACCCACAAGTGGAAGAACTAAACGACAGAGCCTCTCTGACCCAGATACAGCACATCGATCAGTTTGTCCCCGCTTGGACCTTCACATTTCCCCTGATCACCACCAATAGAATTGGACGCGCACTCGTACCAGAGGGCAGCCCTACTCCATTCATCCCCCTGGTCGTCATTTCAGTCTCAGATCTCAGCAGGGGAGGAGGTTTTCGCCCCCCGCTTGGGGTTGCCAGTCTATCAGGAGCTTCTTTTTCGTCGGCCTCAAATGTTAGGAGGGGTGTGGCTACCATTCCTGAGTAGACCATTGGTCCTTGTTTGCTCTCTCTCCCATTCCCTTCTTTGCTTCTCTCGTCTTTCTCCCTCGCTTGCTCCATTGCCCCCGCCTGTGGGGGTATTTGGCTTTGGTCTTCCTCTCTACTTCGTCTCTTTTTCTTTCTTCTGTTTTTGGGAACTCATTTGAGTTGTTCCCGCACGCACTTTGTATATTTTTGGACTGCAGTCCCATTGACCTACATTTGTGGTCATTCATTGGACATTAATATATTTATCTTATCTTATCTAAGGCTCATACAGTCTCTTGAAGGGTGCAAATCAAAGTAGATGAAGAGACATTTTTTTTGCTCTCACAAAGACAAGTCAGAGGGTTTACACATAGAAGTTGAAAAGCTGGTTTGATGAACTCAAAACTGCTCAATCTATTCTTGGCTCGAGGTGGAGTGAATGTTTGTCTCTTGAAGTCTCAAAGTGTAAGGTGAAGAGTCATCTGCCCTCTCAAGAAGTTGAAATGAATGTGAGATGAGTTATAGGAAATTGTAGTCTTATGAAGGGAGGTCAAAAGGCTAATAGCCAAATAACAAAAAGTTTAAGAGTCAATTGAATGGAGTAAAAAAGGGAGATGTGTTAGTCTTGCAAGATGTTGATGAAAACCCCCCTTATCTTTTGTTGAAGAAAACTTTGCTGAAAAGCAAAACCTCTTGGGCATACCCCAAAATCCCTAAAAGTTTTTTCAGGTCTGTGGCTGGTTGTGGTTGTATGAAGATGATGAAGTACTTGTAACAGCAAGTTGATAAAAGAAAACAAATTTGCAGCTATGGAGTTGAATGTTAATCCTATTTGTATCTTGTAGTCTGTTGATATTAGTTAAGGAGAATGTATGTATATGAATGAATGTTTATTGTTTGAAAGAGAAAAGAAAAAGTTCTCTCACGGGACTGATTACCCCCCTCTCAGTCACCGTCAATTCTAAACAAGATGTGTTGATACCCGCCAATTTACTTTTGGATTTGTCTTTCATCTTGGCTTTGGCCATGTTACATGGGCATGCAAGAAACAGACTGCAATTGCATTGTCATCGACTAAGGCAGAATATAGAAGTATTGTTCAGACTAGACAGGAGGCTCTCTGGCTTCGATAGTTACTTTGATTTGGTGTGATAACTAGACCACTCCCACTTTCATTTGGTGTGATAACTAGAGTTCTAGAGTTCTAGTCAGATCTTGAATGGCCTTGACCATTTCCGAATCTATTTTGGTTACTTCTTTCGACACAATATGCCCTAGAAGCTTGCATTTAGTAACTCCAAAAATTGACTTCTTGGAATTGAGGGAGATTACATGCTCTTGACATCTTTGCAACACTTTCTCGAGGTGTTCATAGTGATCTTCCTTTTTCATTGAGAAAACCGTCAAGTCGTCCAAATAGACCACAATTATTTTATTTTCAAATCATAAAAAGCTAAGTCCATAGCTCTTTGAAAGGTCACTCATGTGTTGATGAGGCCAAAAGGCATCCTCTAATAAGCAAATGTCCCTCACAGGGTGGTAAATGCAGTCTTGTGTTCATCTTCCTTGGCTGCTTCAATATTATTATAACCAGAAAACCCATCAAGCATGGGCAACATTTCAAACCCAGTGACCACTTGGACTACTTGATCCATAATGGGCAATGGATAGTTGTCCTTTAGGGAGGCTTGATTCAAATTACGAAAGATTACACAAATTTGATCTCCCGATTTTTCTTGCACACTGATTCAATATTGGCCACCCAAGTAGAATGATAAATCGACAAAATTACTCTTGAATCCGGCATTTTTTGAGCTTTGGCGAAAATGGTACCATCAAGTTTTCGATTGTAATGCCTTTATTTATGTTAATATGGGGAAGTTTTCGACTTCAAGGGGATATTGTGTTGCATTTACCGTGGTTTGAAAGATTTCGGCTTTGTGTAAGACCAAGTTAGCACATCCATGTACTTCTTGAGTAAAGAAACAAACTTTCTCTTTCCTTCGGAAGAGCAATACTCGCCTTCTCAAAATCAACCGAAGACTGAAACTCAACAAGGAACTTGCTCTTGATAAAGCTATCATGCATGTTGAACAGTTCTTCCAACAACAGAAGGCTCTTTGGAATTTTGTTGGAGAGGAATAGTTGTATGAGTCTTTGTATTCATCCTACACCAAGAAATACAACAAAATGTTTCAAACTTTTATTGAAACTTCTTTGGCGATGGTATTCTTTCTTATGTTGAATATATGTCTTTCTTGAGTTTCCTACTGTGTGGCAAAATTTCAGCATTTAATTTGCAATCTTTAATGTTTTAAATTCTTGCACATTGAGGTAAAATCTGATTTTGTTTATTCACATGTGCATTCCTCCCATTCTTTCCGCTTTCATTCTCCTCTTTCCTTTCCCTTTCCTCCCACAACTCACTTCAAATTCTCCCCCACATAATAGTTTAGTGTAAATATTGTACATACTCTTTGAGTGTGTGTGGTTTTCAATAAACGGAGCCTCCGTTTATAATAGAGGAGGAACTCCATCCCCTCACTGTTGCTGAAATGAGGGGAACTCCGTTTATAATTCAATCATCTACAAGATCAACTTCTTCAGGAACTCTCTCCTAATCTCCAAATCCTTTGCTAGGATACTCTCCAAATATTCATCACTATCAAGCTCCAACTCCTCTATAGGCAATTGAATTGTGGGTAAATGATTGAGGCCGTTCATTTCAACCATCACATTTTCCAAACCCGACTCATCTCCATTTCAAAGACACGTTACTTTTGAAACATTTAGGAGGCATGTTTTTTTTCGAGAGACTTCGGAAAGAGACATTGGAGACTTCAAATGAAGTCTATAAGATTCGGGGAAGTCTTTGAACAAGTTCCGTGTCTCCACGACACATTTCCATACCCAAGACGCATCACATGTACCTAAGTTTGATTGATATAGAAGAAAATGAGAGTAATCGTGATTTTATTTCATCGGTAGTGCCTCAATACAAGTTATTCAGTACAGATAGTTCTTGGTACACAACACCTTTATCCAGATGTGCATCATACTATTTATATGACAAGAAGGCCCAACAGTTTTCAGTTAAACACAACCATCATAACTGATCGTACTAAGGAGTATCAATACAATATTACCTAAATCCAACAATACAATCACTAACATAACAAAGGCAGTTACCAAAACATGTAATTATTCATAAATTGGTAACAATACATTATTAACATAGCGGTTAATAGTTGCATGCAGCGAACTATTTGTTGAGAGTGGTTAGTATAGTTGGAGCAAATCTTAAAAGTTACACACATGTACATGTTTGGAGGAGGCAGTGATGATAATAATGATTGGCCATTGTGTAGTTGTTCTATACAACAGCTACAGGTAAAGATAGCAAGAATTCTCTATAATTTACAACGGTATGTGAGGATGAAAATTGTCCCTTTTCTACCAATGTGAATCTTGAACTGGGATTAAGACACTGCATACATATCATTAGTCAGAGAGGTAAAATTGACTATTAACTCAAATACTTGGGCGTGGTAATGTGCGCAGACACATGTTAACGTAGATTGATCAGAGTACCGAAAGCATCACTGAAATAGCAAGTTGCAATGACTTCATCAAGCAGCTTCACAATGCTGTTTGCTCCACCCAATCTTGATTAAACATGCATGTTGAATGAGTTAATGGGGAAACTGTTCAGCATTGGTAGATATTAGGGGAAAGGTTCAAGTTCATAATTAGCTAGCAATAAACAATGGGGCTTGCATGTCTTTGAGATACCCCATCAAAAATTAAATGAAGACAGGGGATTCCAAAAAAAAAATCCACCTCAATGATTTTGTTGTGAAGCAGTTGAAAAAGTTAAAAGGTTGTCATCTTGGTGTCCACGTCAGTCGAAGATGTGTCGGTCCCACAACAAAAGACCCCTTTAAAAGGTAAATAAATTGATTAGTGAATATGAGCAAATAAATCTTCCCATTAGTGAAAATTTACATGTAACCACGTGGCATGTAGACAAAACTCATACACCATATATTATATGACAAAAATGCACTTCAATTCACTTCAAGATCAAATATGTAATCACTCTTTTGAAGCAATCCAAAATGTCTATTATGCCATCTGCGCGTTAATACAAAATTAAATGCTTCCATTACCACTTTCCATGTAGTTTGCAATTAGGTAATACGCACTAGGGGATTAGGAAGTATGATACAATTCCCAACCAAAATTTCCACCCTGGAACAGAATTGAACTCAATACAACTATGACAAACTAGTCACGGCTGAAAGGAATGTGATATATCTCAAACAAAATCTCTGCTTCGCACATCGCCAACCTGGGTACAAATTCAGGTGAGCCTTATTTCCATCAGTTGTTTGGATATTGCACAGTTGAAATAAATGGTTTTCAGTGCAGATGAGTTCATTTGTAAGATCCTATACAAATGATGAGTAAATGTGAATGATTCACTTACCCCATATATAGAGTAGGGGTTTAGTGCATGACGCCATGTTTAAATCTTTCGTTTGGTCATGCCACCATCATCCTCTAATATCATGTAATTTTGAGCGATTCTATACACATTTCTACACAATGTTATTCATTTTAGACATTTGATTTATCCCCCTCACATATGAACTATGTACTCATTATGGGGTAGTAAATGTCCAATAAAATAAGGGTATTCTCATCTTGCACACAATGATTCAAATCAACCGAATGCAAAATTCTTCTTTCAAACCTTCTTCTTAGTGTTGGTGTGATGCAATCAAGAATAGAGGATCAACCGAATGACTACCTTGTACTTGCAAGAAAACCCAAAATTCTCTTAAAAACACAAAAAATCGATTTTGTACTAACAAACGAGGTTTGTTCTGTACCTAATTTTTTTAAGCATGCATGCTGATCACTGAGTTTTTATCACTCTATCACGTTCTCTAAAAGCTATTTTTTTGGTTTATCCTCCAAACGCCACAAATTCTACTGAAGTATAGTGACTAGTAACCTGTCCAAAACTAGACCCGAGCATTTTGTCATGCATGCACTCTTACCGAGTTTGAAAATTTCAAGTCTCATGCATGGCTATTGAGTATACATTGCTAATTATTAATTGATACACCCTCATGGATAAACCTATTACAATATAATTTTTAGTTCCATGCTTACCTATCAACATGAAAACACGGGGTTCAATGTTCTTGATTTCAAAACTAAGACGTTTTTTCAGGCATGAGACTGCTTCACTAGTTTTTTATCAAATGGTTTTGTTTAAAATCCCCTCTTGCCAGCGAATTCTGCTAATATGGTGTATTAAATGTTTGTAGACATTCAAAATCATGCACTTTGGGTTAATTATCTAGTCTCCGTCACATAATCACTATTCATATGGCTCCTTGAACTGTAAGAACAAGTATTAATTAAATGTCTTTGGCCATCTTTCATTGAGCTTTATGTTTCTACTTGTCTTATCTTGCACCTTTGATCTGGCCTGAGTATGTTCTTTTGCAAATTCAGTTGTCTAAACTCTTTCTGTACCACCAAACAAAATAGTCACGAGCTGCCAGTAAATCATTCGAAGTGCATACCAGTCCCCTCTGGGCACCCCAATCCTCTTTGATACCCCTTGTCGATCATATCACGTTTTGGGTCCTTTTTAGTTGTCAAGCAGGCATTACTTCTCTTAGCATTGGTAGTCGGCATTTTGGGGGTTAACTACAAAATTCAAGTGAAGGAATCATATAAATATAAATTTATGTGATCATAACAAGGGACCAAGCACTAAGGACTACTTATCACCTGCTAAGGTTGCATCCATCAAGGAATCTAGAGCTCCATTTGTATCCATATAGCTCCATCACAAGGGAAAAAGGTTGGTTCATCTACATCATACTTCATATGAGGGGATTTTATTCTATTCCATGCACACATTATTTGCATTCTACATCTATACTATTTGGATCACTAATTCGATATGTGTGAAGACGCACAAGAATGGTAACCTTTCACTGTTGGGCTAAATTCCACACACACACTACTACACACACTGTTTTCAGAACTACATTGTGGTCTGGAGATGTAGCGTAGCGCTCAGCTAGAAGTCCATCATTTTGGCAGCATGAGGACTAGTTTGACCCCTTCATTTTCATTTTTATTTTTTAGGGTTCACCGAATGTTTTCAGTTTAGGGTTTTTAATTGGTCGATTCATTCATTCCATATTTACCAGTGACATTCAGCAACCTAAAGTGCGTAGTCATACACGTGACAAGTTTGTTGAAATTAGTGTTTTTGTCAAGGTCACTGGATGTCCCTCCCCTGGCATGGAGTGTAGAACCAGGGTAATCGATCAGTTTTGTCAAACCTAGGCGAAGCACTCAGAAGCTCATACTAGGGTGCCTACAAGCACCCTGTATCCTTCTTTGGGTGCCCCAGTCCACCCAAGGGTCACCTAGATCTACAATTTATCAAGATTTTGTGTAATGGTCCCCCATTCTTGTTCAGTCAGCCTTCACTATGACATTAGTATGATTCAATCATTGCGAATCAGCTAAGGATTTTCTAACCCTCTTTGCTCTCTAGGGTTTCATAAAACTATCATAGATTCAGTTTCTTTGGTTGAATTAATAGAAAATATTAATTGTATCAAGTTAGATGTTTTATATATACTGCAAATTTTACATTTTAGATGTAGGTTATTATTATACATTTTAGCATAATCATTTTTCTGAATTTAGACCGTATCAAGATGTGATTCCTTTTGAGTATTATCTTCTAAAATTATCAAGTCATGGCTCAGTTCCACATGTATCCTCATTTCGCACCCATTTCAAGGTTTCAGGAAATAGTCACTACTATTGTTGATTTCATGCAAGTTTGCACTCAGCATCCTCCTTGCTTTATTATGATTCGAGTTAATCCCTCCATCTATGTGGTAACTACTCACCGCACTCATCCTCCTATAGCTCCACTTGTTTCTATCCCACCTCCTATCACTCCTTCAGTTCCTCATACTACTTCTAAGGGCTATGATATTATTAAACAACTTAAAAATACATCATCCGAAATCTCTATGACTTATTGCGTAATGTACCAGATTGTCATCAAACATTAGAGATTGTCCTTTGTTCTATTCATATAGAAAGTAATAATTATGCGGTATCTTTTACACATCTCATTCAGTCTCTGTAATGAAATTACTAGTATAATTGAGAATATGAGCAGCAATAGAACACCAAATAACACAACATTTCATAATAACGATCTCATTATGCAATTATAATAGCTTCGCCACTTCGAGGGGGCAACCTCCAAACCATATAATAAGACTCAAATGCTCAAATGATAATGAAATACTACCTATAATCCCATATATATACTATTCATATGCTATGGCAATCACCAAGGCCGACCTATTAAGCATGAGAAAGTATAAATGATATAATAAAATGATATGGTAAGACACAAGTCGGCTACTCATATCCTAATACAAGCAATAGGTTAAGGGCGTAGCATGCCCTTCCCCTTCAAACCAACATTGTCCTCAACATTGAATAATCTTGGATGTTGCTACAGAAAACCTTCATCCTCCCAGGTGGCGTCTTCTATGCTCAGATTCTTCCACTGGATTAGATATTCCTTAATGTTTCTAGATCTCAGCCTCTTAGTACGTGTTTGCAAAATCTTCTCTGGCTTCAAAATGATTCTTCCTTCCTCATCAAGTTCTAGTAACTCTATCTGGGCTTCAAATTTATGTCCAATAACCTTCTTCAGGCATGAAACATGGAATACTAGGTGTATGTGTGAAGATGGAGGCAACTCTAGTTTATAAGCAACACTACCAATTTTCTATAGAACCTGATAAGGGCCATAATATTTAGGAGCAAGTTTGTTTTCCTTTTTTTGTTGCTTTAGGGACATCTGTTTGTAAGGATGGAAACATACAAAAACCCAATCACTAATTTTAAAATTTCTTTCACTAAAGTGTTGATCTACTTGTTGTTTCATCCTGTTTTGTGCTAATGCTAAATTCTCCTTCAAACTAGCCAAAACTTGTTGTTGATGTTGAATGTGTTCCTCAACATCTCTGACCTTAGTTTGCACCCTCAAGGAGGAAGTGATAAAAGGTGGATGGTAACCATATAATGCTAAAAATGGGGTCATTTGAGAAGAGGTATGAAAAGATGTGTTATACCACCATTCTACCAGTGGTAGCCATTTAATCCACCTTTCCTACTTATCTGATACAAAACAACGTAAATACCCCTCTAAGCATTTGTTGAACACTTTCTGTTTTGCCCATCAGTTTGAGGATGATAAGATGAACTATGAGCTAGCTGAGTACCCAAACATGAAAATAATTTCGTCAAAAAATTACTTGGGAAAATAGGATCACGATCACTTACAATTATCTTTGGGGTTCCATGTAGCCTTTGAACTGTCTCCAAAAAAACATTTGTGACTGTACTGGCTGCAAATGGATGTGATAGGGCACAAAAATGGGCATATTTTGTGAGCCTATCCACAATCACAAAAAGAACATTCTTACCCTCTGAACAAGGCAATACAGTGATGAAATCCATGGAGACCTCCTCCCATCTCTAGCTAGGAATTGGTAAGGGTTGCAACAAACCTAGTGTCTTAATTGTTTCCCCTTTATTCTGTTGGCACACTAAACACTCTGATACAAACTTTTGTACATCCCCCTTGATTCCTTCCCAAAAGAATTCTCTTTTTATTCTATGATATGTCCTTCAAAAACCTAGAGTGTCCTCCAACAGGTGAGGCATGTACCTCTGCAAGAATCTTATGCTTCAACTCGAGATCTTTACTTAAGTATAACCTATCCTTGTACCATAGGGCATTACCTTTCCACTCAAATTTGTTAGATGTCATAGATCCTTGCTTGATATTCTATATTAGAGATTGTGTATCCTTATCTTGATTCCATTCCAATCTTGTTTCATCCACCCAATCGGCCCGTCAACATGGACATTCCACATAGTAAGGCATCTGCGGATGTATCTCTTCTAGACAACGCATTAGCTACTACATTTTCTTTACTCTTTTTGTATATGATTTCAAAATCATAACCCAACATTTTTATTACTCACTTTTGTTGTTCCTCAGATGATAACCTTTGCTCCAAAAAGTATTTGGGACTATCATGTTCAGTTTTTACCTTGAAGTGTCTACCCATGAGATAGGGCCTTCATTGCTTGACCCCATGAAAAATAGCCATCATTTCTTTCTCATAGACAGGTTTGAACAGATCTTTTCCTTTGAATTAGAGACTCTCAAATGCAATTGGTCTTCCTTCCTGCATTAGAACTGCTCCCAATCCTGATCCTGAAGCGTCACATTCAACAATGAAGGTTTTTGAGAAGTTGGGAGTAGCCAAAACTGGGGTGTTGCACATGGCTTCCTTCAGCTGCTCAAAGGATTTAGTGGCTACGTCTATCCAATGGAAGGCATCCTTCTTTAGCAATGCAGTGAGTGGGGTTACTATTCTACCATATCCACAATTCTTCTGTAGTACCCTGTTAGTCCTAGGAACCCACGAAGATTTTAGAGATTTTTGGGCCTTGGCCATTCCACATAGCTTTGATCTTCTGAGGATCAACTTTGACGCCTTCATGGGATACAATGTGACCCAAGTACTCTACCTCTTGTACACCAAAAGAACATTTGGCTGGCTTTGCATAGAGAGTATGTTTCTCCAAAACTTCCAACACTTTATTTACATGTTGTAAGTGTTCTTCCCATGTCTTACTGTAAATCAATATGTCATCAAAGAAAACCAATACAAATTTACTTTAAAATGGCCTAAAAAAAAATGTTCATCAAGCTTTGAAAGGTTGATGGCGCATTTCCAAGACCAAAAGGCATTACCAAAAACTCATAATGGCCCTCATGAGTCCTGAAAGCCGTTTTATGAACATCTTCCTCTTTTATTCTAATTTGATGGTACCCCGAACGAAGATCCAATTTTGTGAAATAAACTGCACCATGCAATTCATCAATTATTGTGATAGGAAACTTATCTTTGATGGTGTACTTGTTGAGTTCTTGGTAATCTAGACACAGCCTCCATGTTTCATCCTTCTTACGTACCATGACCACTGGTGAAGAATATGCACTCTGGCTAGGCTTTATGATACCTGCCTTCAACATTTCCTGAACCATTTTCTCGATCTGACTTTTCTGGGAATATGGGTATCTGTATGGTCTGATGTTAGGTGTTTAGCTCCCTGGAATCAATTGAATGGCATGATCATGATCCCTAACTGGTGGTAGTCCCTTTGGAATTGCATCAAAAACAGATGAGTGAGCATCAACAATCTTCTGAAGATCGGGTGGCATTGAAGACTCTGTATGTTGTACTTCTATGGAAAATAACTTTGCTATAAATCCATCTACTCCTTTTCTGAGAACCTTCTGCATCTGATGAGAGTTAATAATCTGTGGAGACTTAGCTACCATCCCATTCAATTGTATTGTCCTTCCATCTGAATGAAATCGCATGAACAATTCTTGGAAATTCATCTCTATAATACCTAAGGTTGTGAGCCATTGGACACCCAAAACAATATCTGCTCCTCCCATAGAAATAACAAACATAGGTGAGTTTAACATGTAGTTTTGCATAGAAAGCGTGATACTATGGCACTTTCCGGTGCACTTGACTGTCCCACCATCCGCAATCATAACTTGCATTTTTGGAGCTGGGTAAATAAAACAATTGAGGCGGGCAACTAACTTACTATTTATAAAGTTATTAGTACTCCCTGAGTCAATCAACACGGTCACCTTTTGTTTTTTGAGATAGCCAATAACCTTGAGTGTTTGAGGACTACCAATACCTGACAATGCATGGCAAAAAATTGTAGGTTGGTGATCCTCTACTTCATCCTCTACTGGTTCCGCAGCCTCTCCTATAATTTCAGCATCCTCATCATCCTCATTACCTCCGTCAATATAGAACAACTTCTTCTCAGCAAATTTGTGTCCCGGTCCATATTTGCTATCACAATGAAAACATAATATTTTTGCTCTCTTTTCTTCCATTTGTTGAGGAGTCAGTCTAATTGGCCAAAAAAAAGAAGGGGAAGAGATACTACGGTCTCTGGTGTTAATGAAAGGCGGCCTCCTACTACAAATAGCTTTTTCCTCTGCTCGACGTGCCATGATAATAGAATCAGAAAGCTTGACTGGATTAAACATACGTACCTCATACTCGATGTGGTCCTTGAGACCCCCAAGAAATCGGTCATTCAGATTCTCTTCTGGTATTTTCTCCGCCCTTAAGGATAGGTTCTGGAATTGATGCACATAATCTTTGACTGATCCTATTTGTCATAACTTCGCTAATTGACTAAAGTAGTTCTCTGAAACACTGGATCTATAGTGCAATTGCAACTCCTTGGTAAAAACTGTCCAAGTGACACTGAGACCATTCATCTGCCTCTGAGCACATAACCATCGATACCAAACAAATTGGTCTGGTTCAAGATATAGGGATGCCAATGTCACCTTTTGTCCTGATGGTGTTTGATGTAGCTCAATGAAGTTTTCCATTTGGTTTATCCAATTCAGGGGATCTTTACCATCAAATTTGCGCATATCCACTTTCGGCATCATGTTTCGTGGTTGCGAATAAGTTGGATTCTGATTGGGCTAGAAAAGTGATCCAACATGGTTATTTTGTATATGATTTTGAACTGAAGATCCTCCTTGGTTGATATGGAGCTCCAGAATGAGTTGGATGCCAAACAAGATATTAATGGAAAGCTAATTCAATGCCCTACATGGTGGCATTTTCAAATTTTTCAAAAGACCCATGTATTTCTTTCCACAACTCGTTCTTGGCAGGTACAACTTGTGAGCCCGAGAAAGAAGGCCATTTTTGAGGGGGTTGCAGGTTGAATCCGACCTTGAGACCCATCCCATTCTTCTCAAAATGCCTTTTGCATTCAAATTCATATAAAGAAGTGCCTAAAAAAATCTTCTGCGAGCTCCAACAACGTCATTTTCAAGGTCCTTCCCAAGGTACACCTTCCGTCCTTGGTCAATTTATTTAGTGCCATGTGTCAGCATGAGGCTAGGACGCACTTTTGTGTCCCTCTCGCCCCCTTCCAAGATTACATAGGCAACAAAAAAATGTGCCCCTCCCCCTTTTGAGCTCGTGGACCCACCACATGACCTTGTGAAGCCTCCATAAGCACTTTTCGCAAGTTGTCTAGCACCCGCCTCGTGTAACGCATGTCCGCCACTTGTCACCATAAGGCTAGGGCACATTTTTGTGTCACTTTTGTCCCTTTACCAAGGGCAAAATGGGGACGAAAAAATGCACCCCCCCACCTTGCTCCCACATGATTCCTCACATGACTGAAACTCACCTCCCGAGTGCTAAAAATAAGCTCCTCTCCCTCACCCCTGCACAAATGTGTGTCTGCCACTTGTCCTCATAGGGCTAGGGCACATTTTTGTGTCCCTTTCGTCCCTTTGCCAAGGGGACAAGGGGGGAAAAAATGTGCCCCCCCTCCATAAAGCTAAAAAACCAAGGAGAGTGTTTTTGAAGTTCTTCCTCTATTTGCTCAAATTCCACTCAAAACTCTGTCAAAATTATTCCAGATTTTTCTCTTTTCTTATTCTTCCTCCATTCCTCCATGTTTTCATGATTACAACGAAGAATTTTTTACAAAATTTGAATTTTTCAAACCTCCATGTTCATGTTCTTGTCTGAGTGACTCCGTACCCAAGAAAGTGGAAATTTCATTTCTCACAAAGCAGTGCACGGATCGAGTTGGGATTTTTTGCAATCTTCTTCATTTCCAGGCAACTTCAAGACAAGTGGTTGTAAATACATGCATGCCCCAATTTTTTTCAGGCGAAAAAACCTCAACTTTGTGCCCTAGTTTCGTATTTTTTATTTTCCACCGTTCAAGTCATCGGATTGAGCTGAAATTTTGCCCGTGATCTAGTGAAGAAACCTATCCCAATGAAGTTTGGTTTCGTCACAATCCGAGGTGTGAAGGGCACTTTCCAAAAATAGTAAGTCTCTATACAAGCACTTACTATAATTAGCAAACTCTCAAAAAAGGTAGATTTCCTCAAGGCAGTGTTCTCAAAAAACATCTGAGGCATCATACAAGGTGGTCTAGAGCGAAAAAAAAGGAAAAAAGGGAAATTTTCTAAAAATAGTAAGTCCTCATCTCTGGTGCAGAAAGGTGTTGTCGTCAAGAATGAAATTCAAGTTTGCAGGCCTTGAACCTGTCTTGGCTCTCTCATTTGAATACTCGAGCGTGGGTACTCATATGGACCTGGAAGAACACAACGAAAGGATGTTAGGTGGACCCAGGGAACCGGTAGAGAATAACGTTTACAAGAGCGGGTTATATGTAGCGGGTGGTCATCCAGTGTCAATTCAAAGCGCAAAGTTGATGTTGGCACGCTCCCATCATTATGAGCCACACACCCAAACCATAAGAGCATATGATAACTCAGTCCTGGCGGTGCTCGCTCTAAAGGCAATATCTCACTCAATGCAAATTCCGACCTAAAACAATATGACCGTCATCACAATGGATTTTGCAGCAGGTGAACAGTCTAAAACAGATTCCCACCTCCAGGGCCTCGCACTGGGTTTGTGGTTGAAGCAAGGAAGAAAGTCTTCCCGCATGCCAAAGTCCCTTTCTCAAAATGAATTTCATGAAGGCTTCTCAATTGTGATCATCCTCCTTAGCCGGGTGATGGGAGAGGAAACCATGAAAGACTTCCATGACTGGATGGCCTTTTTTATACTCACCATCATTGAGGATAAACAGACAATTGATTTGGGGAAAATTATCAGCGACAACTTGCATCATCAGTTGCTTCAAGTGTCGGTATCCAAGAATTTTTCAATGACTTCATACTTGGTATACACTCTCGCGAGCTCGAGGCCATTTAGAGGGTTGACACTTGCCCAAAATATTTCTCAGAAGGCTCCTGCATTCGAAAGGTACCCACAGTCAAGCTTGAAGGAGCACAACCAGCATTTCACGAGAGTGAACGATGCGTTCATGATGTCTGTCATCAAATCACTAGAAGGAAATATTCACTCAAGGTTGTCTCTACAAGTGGCTTCTCTGATAAAGAAGTATGGGTCCTACTTCATACAGTTTGCCACCTTCTCCCGCATCCGAGTATCCAATTTTGATCTTTTTCCGCGAAGATTACTACGGTATCTCAACGACAAGATCATATTGTTCGAGCTGTGTAGGCAGTTTGCCCATGTCCGCAATAAGCTAAAGAAGGAAGAGGAAGAACATCTCTTTCCCCATCTCCCTTGGAATCTTCTCTTGCAAAAGTGTCAATGACATTGCACACCTAGAAGTTGCCTTCGCCCTCTAAGCTTGTATTCATATACACCAAGGGCGGACTTCAATAACCAGAGTGATCCAAATACTTTTCACCTCCCTAAGTCATATCATGTTCCACAAATTGAAGACTATTGGGTGAATTGCACAGATGATTTCGAAATTGGAGAACGAGACCACATGAGGATGACCATCGGGCAAATGAAAAGATTCAAGTTTGACTGATATGAGGAAGGCATTCAAGATGATGGGACAGATTTGTACGATCCTGAATATCAAGCAATAAAGGCTTCACCCGTTCCACATGTGACATGGAGCATCCACGAATCGGGAGATATAAGTGAGCGGAGTGAGGCCATCATCAAAAGATTAACAGAATGGTTCAGAAAGAAGAAGGTTGCCTTCATTGCATTGGGAAATTTCCCCACTCTTTAAAGGCAGGCAAGCATCTCATCACTCCACTTCAAAGGTCATGGAGAAGACTTCATGCTTAGTTCACTCTAGAGAAAGTGCAAAGAGCAGGATAGTGGAATTAGAAGCCCACTACTACAAAAGGTTACACAAGAAGGTAAGAACAACAGATGATCCTGTGGTAGAAATGGAGCTAAGGGAAAGTGATCCAGTCCACCTTTCAGTCCCTCAGTAACCCCAGAGCTCCTCACCTTTCACTACCACACCAACCCCTCCTGCACATGATGTTCCCCTCACTCCGAGAAAGAAACTACAGTCATGTCAGTTGTCGAGCCTGAAACGAATGAGATTTTCCCTTGAATGCAAGAAATGATCCCAAAGGAGGCCCATATGGTTCAACAGGTGACAATCCCTGATTTCTCAACTATATGCTCAATGGTTAAGGGAAGGAAGAGAAGGTCGCTCCAGCAACTTCGCGCTTCTTTAGTGGTACTTCAGGTAACCAGTATGTGGAAGTAGTCAGGCCAAAGGTAATCAAGCCCATTGAAGAAATGACCCCGACCGACTACAAGATGAGAACCATTTCCCTAGGTCCAGCAACCCACAAGGGAGATGGACATCTCTTCCAAGAGTCTTCCACTCGCCTTCTCGTTAGAAATCAGGAATACAAAGAGAAAATTGATCAGCTAGAAGACCATGTGCGAACACTCACCTCGTATGTGCAAAATTTCATTGACATGAATGCCTCTTCATCTTTTCCAATTGAAAATGTTACTCCCATCAGTAGCTTCGATCCAGAGTCCATTCGAAAGACACGTGGTTTCACCATGCAAGGACGAGCTAGTGACAAATAGATGAATAAGATTGTGGAGAAAGGGAAAGTGTTGCTTCCAGAGATGATCTTATAGTATAAGTATATGTGCGTGACTGCCACCAAAGTCCGAATGACAAGGGATGAGATTGAGAAAGAAAAAGAACATTGGGATCAGGTGTACCCACTGGTTGTGGAAATGGGGAAAGCTCATTCTCAGGTGTTGGTAGGCAAGAAGGTATTTGATTCTCCATCCGAGAATTTGTCACAGGTTTTGGCGATGCCTCTTGTCTCTCGGTATGAGATGTTGAATAGTGCTTTGGATGAGTTGGACTCAAATGAAGAGCGTGCCTCCAAGATGCATGATGATGTCAACATCAGAATACAGAAGCTTGGAGTGTCCATCATTGATGAGAGTACCTCAGCGGATGAATTGTTGAGGCCATTTCAGGAATATGTCAAGAAAGAAGTCGGGGACCCCTTTTCTTTTAACGAGGATACACTGGAGTCTCTCGCCGAGATCAGAGCTACGATATCAAACATTGCAAAGAAACATTCAATCTTAGTTCACTAAAAGCAAGAACATCAATGCCATCTTGAATGGTTGGCTCAAGTCCTTGAGTTGTGTCCGCATTCCTCAAGCCAAGAAAGTTGCACCTACGGCGGCACGGTATAGCAGAGAGTTTAAGGGGGTGGAGATTTTTCCAGTTGAGCTTAGCAAAGATCCATCAGACATCGAAGCAAAATCAGCAAGGACGACGTCTTCATCAAACTAGTTATCTCTCTTATTTTCTCTCTCTTCCCTCCCCCTTCCCCTCTTCCTTCATGTTCTATTTCTTCGTTGAGGGGGTTGCACTTTTTATTTTGTCTTATTCATTTAAATGTGACTATAGTTGACATTGCAATAAG
This sequence comes from Taxus chinensis, assembly GCA_019776745.2. Taxonomy (NCBI): domain Eukaryota; kingdom Viridiplantae; phylum Streptophyta; class Pinopsida; order Cupressales; family Taxaceae; genus Taxus; species Taxus chinensis. Next base: position 268,179,514 of record CM034151.1, on the reverse strand, counting down.
CCGCCCTTAATTAATAAAAGGGGGCTTAATTCTATTCCTAGGAATATGAAGAGTCACATGTTGTAAAGGACAAGTGAAAAGTCATGTGGAGGATAGGTGAAGAGTCTTTCTAAAGTTTATAAATAGTAATGACTTTCCCATTCTTAAGGGTTGTCAATTTTGTATGTTCAAGAGTAGGTAACTACTTGTGATAAGCAAAAGAGAGTTATTTTCCACTATTCTCCTTCTCATATGTTCTTCCGCTCCTCTCATTGTACAACTTTGTGAGAATGTCAATAAAGAAGAGAGTTTCATGTTTTTATTGAGAGAATAAGTGATATTTTGTGTTCATAATTCCATCTTGTCTTTGTGTTATTAGCAAGTTGTTATTCTTCCTAATTATGTGTGTTGAAATGCTCTGATTAATCTTTGCAAGCATCTGAATTTTCCTACTTGCAATAATAATCCCCCTCCTAATTTCCCACTCCTATTTTCCTACCTACCTAGCAAATTCCTCCCTTACAAGAAAATTGCAAGCATTTGCCGCAAGTGCAGTGGAGTGTCCCTGTTGGATCCCCAGACACTAAGCCTCCACAGAGTTTTATTTTTGTTTGCACACAATAATGGAGCTGCCCCATTCAATCAGAGGGACCTAGTCCCAGAGCGTTGGCAAAAATCCACCAATTTGTCCCATCGACAAATTTTCTTGCCAACACTTCATTATTTCTTTATTCACATCTTTTAACGTTGGTATCAGAGCCATTTGTGGTCGACAGGGCTTGTAAATCAAATAGACAATTATAAATCATGAATAGAAAATTGTAACTCGTACAAAATGTCATTTCAAGACTGTGAATCTCAAAAAATACATTGCAAGTCGCCATTTATACTAGGAAAGTTGTGACAATCAATTGAGAGCAAAAATCGAGAGTATCTAGTTATTTTGAGAGTAAAAAGAGCTCATTTCGAGATTAAAAAGAATGAAAAAATACTAAGGTAGGAGGAGAAAGTAGCTCTAGAAAGAGAAGTATTGATGAAATTAGTGAAAGGGAGAAGGAGACCCTGAATATACATCAAAAAACTCCCTCCTCCAGGCATTAGGGTGGCAAGGTTTCAGCTAAGAGGCCAAGTCGTCCAATCATCTCTTTGAATAATTCGACCCCCACTACTTACCCCTTAGCAAATAAAGGGTGGACGTTGAAACCAAAAATGGGATAAGAGATGTTGAGCGTCTAGTTTATCACATAACCTTTCCTACACAAACCGAATCCTTCACACAGTGGGGCATGTCAATTAAGATTCACCACCCACATTAGCCTATCACACTACTAAAGATCCTAGTATACTCACCTGAAGCGCAAGAGAATACAGGGTCCCGTCATGTTTAGCAAAGATGGAAAAGAAATTCACATGCATCAATTGTATTACTAAGGAAAAGAACATTAAAAGCATGCATTCATGAATTAGAAAGCTTTACCCATAAGAACAAGTAAACACATTAACTCCATGCAAATCCTTTCTTATATTCATAACTTAGCACTCTTCATTACAACTAGTATAGATATATTAGATACATCTATCGAAAATACAACAAGAGATATCAATTTCGAGGCACCTATCTAGCTATGTTAGTGTAGTATAAGTATACCAATAAAATAAAAATAAAAATAAATATAATATAATAAGTATATTTTAATAAATCTATTTGTAAGTTTATATAATAAATGTAGTTATGAAATACATCAATAGATATCAATTTCAAGGTTCTTAGCTTAGATTTTTCACATACCACATAAATCAATAACTTCATTATATTCTCTATTGATTTCTTATTCATTTGTCTCAAATGGAATCATTTAGCTGCACGATTGTGTCGATCTCAAAAAAACCTATTCAAGAAAAAATAGCCCAAACCTTGCTATATGGCCAAGATATTACTATTTTTTGATTGACTTCTCTAATAAAAAAAAGACATTTAAGTGGCAATCCAATGGAAGTCAAAATTATGGATGAACTGTCACGTGACGATCAAATGGACGTCAAATTTAATGTCAAGAATAAAAGTGAACTTGATCCATTACAGCCTTAGCTGTCATTGTAGGAACTCCTCTCGAGGTAATAATCCTTGCTCTTTGTAGTCGTGGTATGTTAATCTTCTCTATGTTCTTTACAATGAACCCTCAAGGGGTTTTTATACTAGTGGGGACTTGCCCTTCACTAATTGAACAAGAGTTGTATTTAGCCCTTGAGTTCAGTCTAAAAACAACTATCTGTTACATTCAGGCAGTAGATATGCCACATGTCACAATATCCTAAATTCAATTGTTGCATGGAAACCTTCCTTTGTCGCATGGAAGTTACGCAATATTAGGTGACCACTGCTCTATTTTGCATGCTTCTCTATTTTTGTACAAACTACTTTTACACTCACCGTTTACTCCACCTTGTCATGCACGCGATAAGACTGCAAGTGCTTTTTTATTCTTAGCCCAACTATTCCTTCGGTGCACCAAACTTTCCTATCCATGCAGCTTCCTTACGAAACCAACTATTTGCATGTCTCCTTTTTCTACTATATCCACGCATGTCTAATTTTGTCTCCATGCTTTATAATTGCACATGGATTTTCCCTTGTTTATTTTGAAACCTACACACAATTTTTGTATTTTTCTTCACCAAATGTGCACGCTCCAAAGAATAAAGAATAAGAATGATTGCCCAATGTGGGACTTAGCCAATAAATGAATAAGAATTTAGAGGCTCAACAAGAGACATATGTAACGAGCTAGCAAAAAGCAAAAATGTGCATAGGATACGAATCAATTTGTTGCAAAGAATGAATAATTGGATGTAGTGGATCCACTAGAAACCATTGCTACACGGGGGCATGTCCCCTAGATTTTGGCAACGTTCCAAACATTTCAAGGAGTTGAAGGAAATGTCCACCTATTTTTTTATCTTTTGAAAGTTTTTTGATGTTTTCACTAGTAAAAAGCTGATAATTTTACCAAAAACATTCAATTTTATTCTTGAAAGTACCTAGAATACGTTAAATACAATCTTAATCCCTAAATTTTATTGAATAAGTTCAAATATTTAAATATTAATTTTTATATATTATTTTAATAGGCATCCCAGAAGTTGGGAATTTTTTTTGTCTTGGAAACCTTGTCCCCTCGTCTTCAATACTTAGGTAACTATGCTAGGAACAAGCAACTATCAGGCCTAATATGCAAAGCTTCAAGCAGGACGATAGAGAGCTCATTATGATTCAATTGCAACTCCTCAAAAGTATCAATGATGATACTGAAAGGATGCAAAGTAACACCATTAGAAATAGAAGAGCTATGGACAAGGCGATGGAAGCCTTGAAAACGTTAAGATCAATTCGAGAGACCTAGAGAATATCAATGGGGAAATCCATAATCTTCGCATGGACCTGAAAGATATTAAGCAACATGTGCACCACTGAGTCTGTCATACGAACCAGAATAAAAAAGGGAACAAAATCATGAGCGTCGTCAAAGTCCAAACTGAGGATAACTGAGCCTCACCACTGCCTGCGTGTCCTCTTGTTGTCATGTCTTGTAGTCAATAAACTACAGCCTCTACTGAGGTTGTTTCTGTTTAGGCTTTGGTGGTTATTTCAGTTGCGCTGGCCTCTTTCTGAGGTGGTTGTTGCATAGGTGTTAAGTATTTTCATTGTTTCGGGAGGCCTCTATCAAAGAGCTCTTCTCAGTATATTCACCAATCTTCTTTGTATTATGCGATCTTGCAAAGAAAGAACTTTTTATTTAACAAAAAAAAAGGAAAATATGAACAAGTTTCAGAAGTATTAAAATATTAGAGTACAAACATGATATATATTATAGCATTATAATTCCTCCACTTCCATACTCCATACCATCACATAGTTTATTTAAGTTCACTGCAGTTTCATTATCATATAATTTGTTGCAATGTGTGACTCATATTTTAATCTTAGCTACTAATTTACAAACATTCAAGTGCTTACAATCTTACCTCCTGCGGTGCACTCTGAACTTGAAGCCATCGTACAAATTGAGGAGTAGATTGTTGGTGGGCCTACGGTACAAGGCAAAATAAATACCACAACCCACAATTATTATTATCATAACATTAAAAAAAACAACATCCTAGCTCCATATCACTATCCAATTATATGTTACAAATTATTACATTAGAATTCTTGTTTAAGCAATATAAAATAAATTACTCATTCACATTAATCTGTAGAAATAAAATTTCCTGATCATATCAATTTCAACTTGAACATCTAAAACCAATATCTGCATGCACTTGTCAGAAACAAGGACAAATTTAAAGTGATAGCATAAGGCTAACAAAAGTTAATGTCAATGCCCTTGGTAAGCACCTACAAGTCGTCTACTCTAAGATGATCATCGAAATATGATCAGGAATAGCAAAATCAGTTAACCCACTATTCTCAAGAAGACTTCATAACATTCCATATTTGATGTGTTTCATTCAAGAATGACGAAAGTCAGACAGTCCAGGGGTGTGGAAGGGCCAAGTCATGTCTGAGGTGATCAAGCAACCTTACATGTGAAGTTCAGTTCAAGTGGGTACCTGTTAAAATCATTTTTGAGTGGTTATCTGTTAAAATCCATGTTGAAGTGGGTGCCTGTTAAAATCAATGTTCTGTGCATGGTTACGGAACCATCGATATTTGCAGAAGGCAGTCACAGAATCACCAATATTTGCAGGAGGTGATTACGTAACTGCAAGTTCCTTCACGGGTGTTGTGTAACCACCGGTTAGTTAAGTGGCAGTCACATCTTGAACAAAGTGGCAGTTTCGCACAAAAACAACAAACAGGCAGCGCAACAGCTTCAAAATGTATTTCTTCTTCCTCTGAGTCTTTCTAACAACCTATTCAAGCTTCTCAGGATCTTAAGCATGTATAAATATACCCTAATGGCTCATTGTAACACGATTTCATCGATCCCTAGCAGTTATTTCTTCCTAGTTGAGTGTCTTAAGAGTTGGGAGTGTGATAGGAAAATGGAATTGAGCAAGTTGCAAAGCTTGTACAAGTATTTGCGCACGTTGCTATCATGAAGGCCTTGAGAAGGCAGTAGACTTGTATCAGCATACAAATATAGTGCATGAGAAGGCACAATTTTTTGGAGTTTTCCCCGCATCGGGTTTCTCCGGGGTAAGCATTATCTTATGCAGCTTTGTTCTTGTTGTTTTACAATAGTTTCTTGCTCTACTTTCACATTAAGTTCTTTCCTTTTTAGTCGGCACTTAACAATTCAATTCTAAGCACATTGGGGACTGCTTTATGTAAATGGATAAGAAAAGAGTAAAGTTAATCAATCAAGCATTGCTAGATACAATTGAGATTTGCGTTGATGAATTAAGCAATAGAATATACATACTAATTACAGATCAGACGAACTCTATTGAATCTAAGAAGAAACATTTTCAATATGTAAGGAACATAAAATTCAAGAAATTGATGATAAAATTTAAGTCAAGGCTCAAGATCCAAGAATAATCCCCAAATGATAATGAAAAAGGAAGGTTAAAAATCAACATATAACAGTTGTGACCAAAACTGAAAAAGCAAAAATAAAAGTCTAGCAAGGAATGCTTATCATTATATGAATAAATCCCAAGTTTATCTAGGGAGAACCTCATACGAAGTGACTCTTGAAGAATTGAGCACCTAGGTAAAAATGCATAACTTCTCAAGGACTTTAAATAGTGTATTTGAAATATATAAGCGTCTGAAGTGTAACAGATTTATGCAATGATCACAATCTTTTGTTTGGGAAAAAAGACAAATAAGTTTTAAAAGTTGGTAAAATACATTAGAGCAAATTGAATATGTCAATAGCTATTTATAAAAAAAATAGTTTTCAAACTTACATAAATGACCTTGTTGACGTTTTTCCAGTAATCAAATAATAGTATTGGTGGTGACAAAACCTTTAATTTAGATCACATTAAAACCTATGCTATCCAAGTTGCATGATACAAAGATATGAAATCAGAAATATAAGTATCTCCTTAACCCAGTCAATAAGATTGGGAAATTTGCCCAAGTAACATGGGATTTTAGATTTCGGTTTAATTTCTTCAGAGTAACAATGAATAATATCCTTCTGGACTCGTCTGTGTCAATAAGGTATTGTCCATAAGAATATTATTCAACATGGGATTTCTTAAAAACTTCATGAGTGTTCATGTTCAAGGGACAGAAACATTATAAGCAGTAAATCTGTAAAGTGAAAATGGATGCTCATGCTCAAGGGGCACAAACACCATAAGCCAGTAAATCTGTATGGTGAAAATGGCTAAGTCCTTGACTCTGCACTTTTGAAGCACCCATTGAGCCGTATCAACAATCGTATGGTCCACAACAGACAACATTTCAGCAAGCACAAGACACGTTGGCAACATATCAACAGCAACTGAAGAATATGAAGAGTTTCATTTGAAAAAACAACATCCACTTTTCTTGTCATTCAGGTCTTGTGACCATGGAATCTATCTAACTATTCAATGGTTACCATACCAATCACCACATTCAACGCTAATGGAAGCTGAGATGACATATTGTACGAATATGAGGATATGTTAATGAAATAGAGAAAAAAAGGATATTGGAGATGCTGGAAGCTTTTCTTCTGTTTCTATTTTTGTTTCTCAAAGTTATACTCTAGCTACACACTGCATACACACACAGCTTGTGCAGTAGAATTTTTAGTCTCCTATTTTAATCACAGTTTAATTTTCCACAGACTTGTGGCGGCTGTCCCCACTAGAACCTGGATGACAAATCAGTGGTAGTAGAGAAAACAATCAGCAAGATTTCCAGCAAATAGCTGTGCAAGTTTTCAGCAAATTTCCATGCAATACGCAACATTTTCTGTGTTCTGCTTCAAGGATTCAAGTCATGTTTTTCTGGACCATACACTGCAAAACTGTTAGCTGTACAAAGTACAAACAAAAACTTGGTCGGGAAAGGCAGACCAAAAAAAAACATGTGGAGAATGTAAAAATTTGACACCAAAAATAAATCAGAAGCTGCTAAATGCAACTGTGTTTGAAGAATATAAATCAAGTAAAGAGTTTGTCAAACAGAAAACACTTGTTGAACTCGAGTAAAGATCGGAAGATTTATGTACTCATATTTTTCAAATCTTATGCTAGCAGAATAAAAATGCAGTTAGGCTATGAAAAACCTGCAACCATATTGGTTAGGGGAAAAAATTACTTAAACTTCAAGCAGAGTGTGAAGAAACAGAGAAGAGACAGCCTCTGTGTTATAAGAGGATCAGAAAATGGCATAGGAAAATATGGTGAGTACTTCTGAAGACTCAAATAGTATTCTTCGGCAATTTGACCATAAAACAAATTGTCAAATACCATTGGCGTAATTTTATTGCAAACCAAATGAATTGGTTCAAAGTTATTAAGGAATATGGACTATACAAGCCAAGGTTTAGGTAGGAAAGGTCAAGGCAATAATAATACCCTTGAGATGGAGTCAAGACATAAGCATGCCACTCTTGTTACACAAGTGCAATCACAAAGCTAGGGTAAAAATTTTATTTGTTTTAATTTTTGGATACCTTGCATGTGATATTTTTTATCGACACATTGTGTGAGCTTCTTTGCCCATCATCAAAGCTTATGACAGTGTGCAGCCAAATTGCTCGACATTTAAAGGGTAAGTTTCAGGAGTGTTCAAAAAAATATTTAAGGATTGCTTAAAATTAAGAGAATACCATACAAATTACTAATGTAGCTACAGTATTACCAATGCCTCCAACTAACAGTGAATTTGTGATTGATAAAGATTTTCTGTTTCATAATAATGCAATTACTATAATTTTACAATTTGTCCTCATAGAAATCGCTCATTTTCCAATGTTTGTCTTTCCTTCATTTTTTTTTGGATAAATCTGTTTATGATCCTTGCTGAGTCATTGTGTTTCAAGATTTTGGTAACATTGGTCACAAAAACAGAAATTAAAAAAAAGGATGCAAAGCTCAAGCCATAATAAAACCTCAAATCCTGAATAGTTTTGTAATGCAGGAAAGCATAAAGTACTATCATACCATAGCAATCAAATATTTGTGAAGAGATATACTAATCAACATTATAATATTTAATATTTAGCAAAATAATAGAGCTAAAGAAGAAACTAAGGCATTTGTAGATCTTTGTAGAGTATAAACCCTGAGACCACAAGGTAACAAATTGGTGCATATCTCTCTTTTAACATTATTTTGAACTAGAATAAAGCAATTCGAATTATGGTTTGGCATATCTAAAGAAAAAAAAAGTCAAACATCTGAAACGGCATGTAAATCATATTCTATCTAAATAGCTTGATACAAGGTAGATAAAATATATAATATCAATATGCATTAAATATCCACTTACAAGACGAGAGCGAAGCCTTGAAAGAGCCAACCCTCCTCTACACAGCACCATTGTATCAAAGCTTCTCTGTTTCAGGGTACAAAATAATTGTTGATCCAGAGGAATTTTCAGCAAAAAGCAAATAACTCACTTTGCAATTATGTTTTACAAGGAATATAAAAACTACATAAATATATTTCTAACACCCCTTATCATAGTATTGTTCCTTCATATAACATACACAGCAAAAACAAAAGACAAGACTGCCAAATGACAATAACAAGTATGCTTATGAGGACAGGTACTCACCTGGCTTATGTTTGAGTCCCTACATTGGAGAGAACTGACAAATAATTCACAATTTACAATTACACCAAACAAGTTGCCCAAAAACAATATAAAGATGTTTATGGTAACTGCTACCACATGTTTGAATACACATTAGTACATTAGATTATCGTCGTGTTATAAATCAAAAAACCCACATATAAGGCCAAGCCACCGTGCATTTAAGGCCAAGTTTAAGGAAGGCCAGCGATATGACAAGTCTATGAAAAATCCACAAGTTTTCTTGGAGAACTACTGCTCTAACCAAGTGAAAAAACTACATTCGTGAGAACTGAAACAGAATACGATGATACAATAAATTTCATAGTCTAAATTGAAAATCCACATCATTATATTTATAAGTTCATAACATTTATGAAACAGCAACAGCTAGAAATGATTTAGATAAACTAAAGTTTGATGGTGCTTCCAAACACAACACAAGGCATCACTGGTACAGTAATTAATCAGAGTAATATAAGCCTTTGCAATTTTTATACTACAGGCAGCAAGTAGGCAACTAATAATATATCTGAAGTAGACACGCTAGTTAAAGGGTAGAAACAGCCCTAGACAAAGGCCCTAAAGACTTAGTTGCTGAAGACAACTCAATGTTGATAATCACAGCTATGAAGAAGAATGATATTTTTGGCTGTAATCTTGAATTTTGGAGCTATATCTTTGAGGAGGCCATCATCCTCATCCCGCATTTCACCAAAATGTCCTTCAGGCACTGCTTCAGAGAGGTAAATAAAGTGGGTGATTGCCTAGCTAATCAATGCAGGGGTCCTCCTAGCAGCAACATCCCTTCGTAAGATAATTTGTTCAAACACTAATGTTTTGAAGAACCTTTAAACTTTAGTCTTAAAAGATTTATCAAATATCACTAATGGTGATAAGACTCCATCCTTGTGTGATTAGGTCTTTTACTATTTTCTTCATTATTTATGTGGTGTTGCTCTTGTAACCTTCCACCTATCACACGCACTTGTCATGCCTTATCAAAGTTCAGACAAAGGTTCAATGTGGCTAGTTTTTTCAGAGAAAGATTAGATTTAGACTTTAGGCCCCATTGCAGTTCAGACATGCAAGCAATCGGGTACAAAGGATGTAAAACCCCGTGCCCCATTATTCGGGGAATTGTAGTGATAACTAAAGTTAAACAGTCCCAATCAACAAGGTTTGGCTTCTTACAATCTTCAAAAATTTTACTTCTGTTTTTCTTTTACAACTCATCTTTTTTATTCCCTCCATTTTGGATATCATGGCTTCTATTGGTAAAAATGGGAAAAAAGCAAGAAGCGATGGCCATTGCCTCCTCCCTGGTGCAGATCCATGTGCATTAAAGGGAAAATTATAAAAACCACCATTTCCGATAAAGAGATTTATAGAGTTTTCAATGTCAGTGATGACCAATGGATTCAATTAATCGGTCATATTATGGACCCTGAAGCAGGACCCTCTTCCCCTACCCTACCCTATCCTAGAGTATAGATCTATCTGGCTATCAAGAGGAGTCCCCCCTACCTGCCATATCTATCTATAGGGGGGGTGAGCCTACTGTATATAGTTATGATATGGGGTGCCCTTATTCTATAGATATGGGAACTCTATACTGCACTCAACTCTATATCTATATCCATATCTACATATGGAGGTTAGGTCGAGGGCCGCCTCTATCTCCTCTCCGAGGATAGGGGAGCCATGCATTGATCCATACACTTGGGTGCCTATCTATTCTCTCTATTCTATGGGGGGTTCAATTCATCAAGAACTACTCTATTGCATGCTGCCTCAGGGCATAGAGTTGTTGTTTAGTTGATACGGGAGTAGAGTATGGCTTGGGTGCCTATCTAATCTATGGGGTGTCAACCCTCTTCCCCAAGAGGTAAAACAACTGTAACAATGAAATCATCTAGGATTTCATGATGTAAGGTATTTGAAAATGCAATTTTTGCATTCATCATGTTAGTAGGGTCTATATCCAACGTTCTAAGTACATTATGTGTACTCATCAAGGAGAGAATGAGCGTGAAACTTACTCCCATGAAAAACGCCATAAAGAAACGTCATAAATAATATAATAATATACCTATACAATGTTAGCAAATCGGATTCCTTACAATTATAAAAGGATCGACTAAATATTAAATAAATTAACTAATATAATATTAGCTAATAGTTGGAACATACAAAAGGCTTAATAAAACCTAAGTTTCTGCATTCGAATTCACCAAGGATTAAATTCGTGAAAAAATTGTTGCTAAAAATCAGCAATAAAATTTGTAATTAAATTCAACTATAAGAAATATACATTTAGATTAAATATATAAAATTGGAAGATAATTTCGCATTTCAAAATAGAAAGATAATATCACATTTCATGAAGTAGCTATCATAATAATGTAATTGAAATGAAAAACTTTTTGAAAACTTGTACCGCAACTGCATACTAACATTTAAAAAGTTTTCAAAAAGTGATGGATTGAAGTCTTGAACTTTCCTACATAGAATGGGCTAAGGTCTATGGTCTATTTATTACATCAATAAGCTCTAAATCATCTAGAGCACCTGGCTCAATTTCATCATCATTACCAACATCACTAAATTCACCCTCATGTTCATCACCAACAAAGTCAAGATCATCTTCATTACAAGAGTCTTTTAAGGCATGCTGAAGCTTTTTTTGTTTGGAGTGCATGCATCTTTTGCCACTTTTTTCATAGTCAATCACAAATTTCTATGAACATAAACAAGATCCCCCAACTTTCCTGATAACAACTTATTTCTTTTTTTTTATTGAACATGATCAAAGTTGCTCCCATTCCTCTCACATGTTGATGCACTTACTCCTTGACTCAGGGCTCGAATTGCAAAATATTGTAGTTTAGATGTATTTGCTCCATAGAATCTCCACCATTCGTCTCCATCAATGTCTTCCCTATCATCTACTGTTGATTGGGTTCCAAACAACCCATCCCCTCTCCTATATGCTCTAAGTTACTCTCTGGTTTTCTTTGTCACATCTCAATCTGGAACGAGCTTTTTAATGGCTGCATAAACCCCACTCATCACTTCACGATCACTTTCTCTTTCAATGTGACAGAGTATCGACTCCAAATAACATGTTGCATGCAAATGAGTATGCATCAATCTCCATTTTCCATCTCAAATATCCTGTATCTCATTATATTTTACTTCCACATCATTGAATGTCTTTTGGATATCTTCTTTGCAACGATCTATACCCTCATAAACCATGCCCTAAAGATCCGTCAAGTTTTTTAGAGATCAGGACATCAAAGAATGTTGGTTTTTTATTTTCTTGTTTCTCCATAGTGAAGTGGATTTTTCCATTCTCCTATTTAAATGAATAAGAAACTTGTCAAGTTCAGCATCCCCATGTGATCATTTGGCATTAGTATCATCAACAAATCTGTCACACCATTCTGGTTTTAACGGATATGATTCTAAGACTCTGGATTCAAAATGCACCAGACATAAGTTAGCAACAATAGGTGATAAAGGAGACCCCATGAACACACACTCAGTTTGCTCATAAATTTCTCCTTTAAAGGTGAAAAACATAGAGCACAAGCATAACTCTACCAAGACTGACGTTTCATGGTCAGTGATGTCCCAAATAACCTTCATGGTTTCTCAAAGAGGGATTTTAGTAAAAAATGAAATCACATCAGAACTGGATAAAATGTCACTCTTTCTAACCATTCTACCTTTGACCTTGCAAACAAAATGTTCAGAATTTTTAATAAAAGTACTACCTACCAAATGTTTTAGTTTCCTACAAAATATTTGGCAAGCCGCAAGTGGGTAGGTGGGAGAGTTTTTGGTATTCACAATTGTTCCAAGGGGTAAAGCATCTTTCGCAATGAGTGTGAAAGCAATCTGGTACAGTGGTTGTGAGCCCGTGCCTCGTTATTTGGGCAATTATTGTGATAACTTAAATTGTACACTCCCAGTGGACAAGATTAGGCTTCTAAGCTATGCATCAGTTGAAGGTATTACAATCTTCAGTATTTTTATCTGTTTTTCTTCAACAACTTGTATTGGTTTTTCTCCATTTTGGATATCATGGCCTTTGTTGGTAAAAACGGGGAAAAAGCAAGAAGTGATGGCCACTGCCTCCTCCCTGCTGCAGATCCCTGAGCATTAACGGGAAACATGGCTATTGCCTCCTCCCTGCTGCGGATCCCTGTGCATTAAAGGGAAAGATGTTGAAAAACACCATTTCTGACAAAGAGATTCCTACAGTTTTACTTTTAATGTCAATGATGACCATCGGAATCACGTAATATCGGCCCTGAAGTTCCTGCCCTCTTCCCCTGCAGGAAAAATAATTGTGACAATGTTGGAAAATCAGATCAAGAAATGCCTGTAAAAAAATTACTATTAGTAAACCTATCATCATGGAATGGTTTACAGATCTGACTCATTTGATAACTGAAAGAAACAAATCAGTGATTCAGTTGTCAACCATAAACCAACTCAGCTGGATGACTATATTTTGCCTGATTAAAAAGACACAAGGACAATGTATAATGCCCAGCCAGTCGTCTAACCAATCATTGCGGAGAGTTTGGCCTTTGAAGAAGGAAAATATTTAACCTGCGTAGAAGCCCTAGGGGGTTTCCAATATGACCCAAGTAGCCTGGAGGATACGATGTTCATGAAGATTAATTACCTCGTAGGCAAGATACAGCAATGGTGAAGAATCCACTGCTGCTTGGTCTATTCATGTTATTCAAGAACCATCATACTGCATGTATCCCCCAATATGTAAGGGTGAAAACATATATCCCCACTGCAGTTTAATTGTATTTTACAGCAGTATAAAGGAATATTACTACACAATAGGTCCCAAAGTTTGATGGCTGAAAGTATTCAAACTTTTTAGTGTCAGCCTGGAACTCATTAAAAATATAATCTTTCTCTGAAATGTAGAGGCCACAGTAGAAATATAGGAACAAGTGCCATGTAGCACAATACATCTGTTCAGCATGTTAGCTTCCTCAAAAAAATACACGAGTAAAAATTCATTGATGTGATATGTCACTTTACAGATAAACGTTCCCATAATGGACACGGATTTTGTACTAGACAACAAAGTAAATATACACAGAACTAAGCATGCTACATGAAGGTGCCCAATGAACACGGGAGACAAATAAACAATCAGGCTAAAGTACTTCTGAAAGGCAGAAAGAAACAATGTTCTTAAAGCCTTGTAGGAACTCAAAACAAATTCAACATTGTAGTTGACTGTAGCAGGCACCTTGTCCACCCTCAAGACGGCTATGAATCTTCATTGATTTGGGGATTCTTATTCACTTCCTTTGTTAGCATCCATGGTACTCCTGCTCTCGATGTATATACAGCCACGTATACTCACTTAGTTGTTCTGCGTCAGTAAACTTCACTACTTGTCACTGGTTTATTTATAAAGAATTGTTACTAAAAATGCTCCAAGTTCTTCTCTTTTTGCCATTAAATTGAAACTGGAAATAATTCTAATCAATAATGACTGAAAGCTAGATTTTCTCTCTGGGGGGCAAGAAAGAGGCTTGACAATTGTTTCAATTCAAAACATATATAGGGTCAATGGAAATCTAATCCACTCATGAAATTGTTTGCACATGTTTAATTTAAAAATTTAAGATTCAAGATTCAAAACCCCACAGAAAAGAACTGCAGTAATGTCAGGCTTCTGGGTTCAAATTTCCATAGAATAAAACAGCAACATACAATCTGACTAGCTTCCATGCTATAGACTCATTTAATTGGTGTTGGAAAAAGATGGGATCCTATAAATTCAACAGCTAATTTTTTAGATTCATTTATTTGTTGTCATTAAAATCTTAGCTCTCCATAGCTCTCTCCCAAAGAGAATATTTACAGGAATCAACAGCTCACAGACCCCATATGACTCGGATCCAAATTTTTATGATCAACAGCTCAAAAATGATAAGCAAAAAGGACCTGAATATCAATTCCTTCTAAGGCCAGTAGATCATTGAAACTCTAGCTTGAACCCTACCATTTTACCTTAGCACGAGCCTGGATATAGAAAAATTCAAATAATACACGACAAGCCTGGATATAGAAAAATTTAAATAATACACGGTTCTGCAAAATCACAATAAATCTCATCAAGCCACATTTTAAGGCAAACAAGAAAATGGATAAATTGGGTATGAATGGGTATTACCTGACAGGTGATCCCGAAGAACTAGAAATCAAACGTTTGAAGATCCCACAAAAATTCACCTGTGTAAAAGCACAACCAAGAAATTTATAAGCTGTAAGAAGAGTAATTAATCTGATATCTAATCATTCTGAATACATTATATTGAACACAACTTTTTTCCACCGATCAGCCTTAATCGGTCAACATTTAACATGAGGACATAATGTCCATTGTAATGAAATTAGGGCATGAAATAGAACCTACAACATACCAGTTATAAGATAGTGCTGCCAAATCAAATTTTGATTGAAATGCTATAACACCATAAAGAGGATATGTAGAGTGTTGATAAAAAGCAAGCTTGGATAATGATTGGGTAGGCAATTTATCAGACTTCTCAACAAACACTTTTAATTTTAATATTGTTCTTAACAAATATTTTAAATTGAGTCAAAGGTACCCAAAATGATTAGGTAGTTTTATTTATTTTTTAAGCTTTTGTGGTCTAAGTCTATGTCACAAGGTTCGAGTTCGAGTTCAACTAGGATAAAAATCAGTTCAAGTTCGACAACTTAACTACAGTTCGAAAAATAAATCGCCATTATATTCGACCAACACATAAAATTATTATAAAATTATAAAATAAAATATATATATATAATTAAATTTTTAAACATTAGAAAAGAAATATTATAATTATTTTTTAAAAACTTGAAATTTTTATTATATTAAATGTGGAATAGATTATTAATAATTTTAAAAATAATAATTAAAAAATCAAATCATGATACTTTCTAAATTCTTAATATATATATATATATATATATATAATAAAAACATAAATAAAAAAGTTTTCAAAAAACATATATATAAATAGCATCTAACTTAATGTCCATTCACCCGGGCTGGCCACCTCTATAGCTCGTCGTTACTCGGCTAGGCAACTAACCCGCCTGGCACTTGTGGTCGGTGCAGAGGATCCCACATCTCCTTTATACATTCAATGCTTAATTATTCCACACTACCTGCCTTAATCAAAAAAACTACAGGACACGTGTGGGAGGGTACTATCAGGTGGCAAAAAAAATTATTTAGTCGCAGGATCTGTGAATCATTCTCATCCGGTTGGCTTCCGAATTCTATGGAGAAAGGTACTAGTAGCAAAAGCATGGGAAAGAAGACGAGGGCAAGCAAGGGCAAATCCACTGCCTGCGATACAGTTAGAGAAATGCAGGATAAAATGGTTAACTACAGCATTGAGGATGCGCACTACTCCTTCTTAGGGCTCGTCAATGATTTGAAACTCGGACAATTGTTAAATGCAGGGCACTTGATCGACAGGGGCCCCAGGCTCACAACGAAAGAGGCGAAGGATTATTGGCAACAGGTTTTAATTGACGGGGTAAAAGACCCCAAACTCTTGAGATGGATGGCCACCAATTTGCTCAAAGCTCACCTATCTACCAAACTCGGTGACATTGCTACTATCAAGGAGGTGGTCAAGGTGATGAACGATCCAGGGCAATCTAATCCCCGTCTGGACACTCTCAAGGTTGCTGATTTGGGGTTCAGACTGTCCTATTAAGAGTCAGTAATGCCTATGCAATTCATGAAGACATGTAGCAGTTAGGTTTCGATGTGGGGCTTAGATTGGATCAGTTGTGGCAGCTAACTAAAGACAAGGTTGTTGAAAGTGTGCAGCAGGGTAAGAAAATTGACGCCATCTGCTTTGCCCTCCAAATTCCAACTGAGCAATTCGAGGCCTCTAATCTGGCCAACTCCCTAGCGGCCTTGATGGTGGAAGATAAAGTTTGGAATGTTGATATTGCTACAGTAATGGTGACTAGCTCTTTTGATGAAGAGATCAAATAGTTTTAGTTATATAGTTGATATATAGATATATCTCCGGTTGGCTGCACCATATGTGATGGTTTTTGTAACTTGAACTGTCCCTATTTTTTCAGGGTTTTTTATTATATATTATATAAAATAGTGAGGCCTTGAGCCTCTTTTTTGATCAATCAAAAAAAAACATAAATAAAAAAGTTTAAAAAAACATATATATAACTAACATCTAACTTAATGTCCATTCCTCCAGGCTGGCCACCTCTATAGCTTCGCGTTACTTGGCTAGGCATTGTCATGCCGGTCAGTTGCTTTGGTGGCGGAGGTGGCTCTCGACGTGGTGCCAAGCCAACTTGGTGTTCAATGCGATGGAGATCGGGGGCAGGCATGAATCCTGTGTTTAATGCGACGAGGCATGTCCTGGCATTACAGCACGAAAGGCAAACAAAACCACTTTATCCAATGGGTAGTGGTGTAACGGTTCTTAGGTCTCCTAGTAATTGGGAGGTCCAAGGTTCAAATCTCGGCTCCATGTTAAGGCAGTGTACTACCAACGGTTTGGATACCCTGGTAATAGGGCACAATGATAATGTGGTTTAACCCGTGGGATAGCCGAGAGCTTAAACTTCCATCCTTAAATGGTTCCACGGCCGGTGTGGGCTGGTGATGCCACGATGGGCTAGGGCCCTCTCCCCATGTAACCTTAGCAAAAAAAAAACATCTAACTTAAAGCAATTAATATTTTCTATTAGTTCAACATGCAATCAACTTTATATAGTTTTATTTAATAAACATAAAATAAAAACCTACCCTAAAACCTAAAATTGAATATAGTAAAAAATATAAGACACAAACCTAAAACAAAAAGCAAAGTATGAGAAAAATATACTTGACCCTTCCGTGACAGGCTTCACACGGGTTACAGGTTATTGGTGGACATACTGCAAGCTTTGAGTGCTTCGTGTAGGCTACATGACACTCATTACCACCGCCAACACTCCACGCTAGGGACATCCAGTGACCCTGACAAAAACCCTAACCGCAACAAACTCGGATCAAAACGACTGCGAAGTTGGACGTACTTTGGCGAATTTCTGGTAACTATATAAAAATCGACGAATTTCGAATTTTATTTGAAGAATTCGGCGAACCTTGTGACATAGGTCTAATTTGGTGTGTCATTTAATTTCCAAGTTTTGGTATGGTTGTCATGTAATTTCAGTTTTATTGGAAATCAGGGGATATGTCAACTTATTTTATTGTAAACATTAAGTCAAAGCTTCCAATTGTGTTCAAAAGTTGGAATTTTTTTTAAGTTACTTTATTTTACGTCAGAGGCGTCTCTGCTAAGAGATTGATCCTCTCAGTATGGTTGTCCTGCATATGTAGGTTGAGTTGTCTCCTCCACGTTATTGTCTTTTAATTCCTAATTTTTCACTGGTCATTGACAATGTGGTTGTAGGTATTGTTGATGACAGTTGTGAATGATGATGGTTGTGAAAGATGACACTTATTTAGTTGTGTTGTTCCATGGAGTCTTACATGCTTGACATCATCCCCCCTAATTAAACCGAAAGCACCTCACCACATTCTCATTACATAAGCTCAGTGTTGTCTAGGACTTGGATCATGGTCGGGCAAGTGACACTTATGCAGACTATTACAGAGTCTCGCATTAGCTCCAAAATATCAGGCACAAGAAATATGAAGGCATTTCCACCTCTGATTTCGTTGTTGCGATGGAAATGACTGTCTGTTGACATTTAACCAAAAATATATGCTTGAACTGTTGTTAACGATAACACCTACAAATGAGCTTGGAAATATGTGGCCGAAGGATCGTATGTGGCATAAGGGAGTATTGTTTCTCTACAACATCATAGGTGGCAAATTATAACCTTCCACAACCAGAGAGATGTTTGAGGTTGGGTGTCACTGCTCATACTTACCGTCATCTTCTTCTTCTTATCATACCAAATTGCAGTCTATTTCTGCAACATTTCATCCTCAAATCAGGAAGTTGAAACGCAACAATTTATCCTGCAGTTGTCAATCAATACAAAGCTAGAGATTTTGGATATTGTAAACAAAATATTATGTGTGTCCAACTTCGAACCATGAGCATTAGATGTTGTTTTAGTTGTCATAATTTAAGGTGTTGTTAATGGTAGCTACTTAGACTTATCGTCATCTCCTTGCCACCTCTTTCCACCACCTCTACACAGCCCTATTATGTGTTCACTATATAAATATAACATTTTCCTTTGATTTAGAATCTAGGAGGGTTCCAACGGGTAGTGGTGTAACGGTTCTTGGGTCTCCTAGTAATTGGGAGGTCTAAGGTTCAAATCTCGGCTCTGTGTTAACGCGGCCTACTACCGACAGTTTGGATACCCTGGTAATAGGGCACTACGATAATGTGGTTCAATCCGTGGGCTAGCCGAGAGCTAAAACTTCCATCCTTGGATGGTTCCACAACCGGAGTGGGCCGGTGATGCCACAAGGGCTAGGGCCCTCTACCTAGGTAACCTTAACAAAAAAAAAGAGTCTAAGAGGGTAACAAAATTACACATAATGTGTCATACAGCATGAGCGACAAGTTGGCTGAAGTATTTAATTTGGTGTTCCTCACATAGAAATGCTTGGTTAGGCGCAATTACCATATAACAAATGCCATATGTTCGAAGAGAGAATATTATTCTATAAGAAATCATTTTAATAAAGTATAGTGTCTTCCCTTATATTGTCAATTTCTCTAATCACTTATCAATAACTTGCCTGGGCAAGTTTAAATAGTAATTATACACGCCTCAGCTGAGGTGGACTTTATTAGTGTATTGCAATTTTCCATAATAATTTATAGGTACGCAGGCTTTCTTATTTTGTTTCATAGTTCTTTTAAGCTCCCGCACCCAGAATTTTTCTACCTCAAAGTTTGTAATCCTCCAAAATCTGGATTTGTATACATGCAATATGTCCTAGACAAATCCCAATTCCTTGTACAACTAAGTTTTTGACCATTAAGGTTATCGTATTTTAACATTGTGTTATGATGTAGTTATGTTATGGGCATAGGATCACTCAGTAGAAAATCTTTGAAACACATGCAATCGAGGCCTTCCAAAAATTCCCCCTAGTATTGAAATTTACCACCTCTTCTTATTCCTTGAACCCCCTCGTGGTAACACCATGTATAATTTTGAATATCCCTTTGAAAAAAAATACCTCTTTATCGAAAAAAAATTGTTTCAATTATTAATATCCCTTGGCAGACTTAACCATATTTTACCTATTTATGTACTTAATTATAAGGTTATGGATCAAATCCTAGAGAACTTTTTATCTGTAAGAAGAAAACATCCCTCAATGCAATACTAGGAAACTTTACCTAAGTAATGCAAGTTGCATTAAAAGCATAGTTACAAAATCCGACCAGATCTGGATTTTTCAGCTGGACCGGATAAGTTCCATCCAGGTTAGCCCTATTTCTTTTCCAAAAAGAAAAAATAGTTTTTTGCCATAAAAAGACACCTAACACCCTTACATATTATTTAATATTAAATATATTGACATTTTATATTACATTATTAATGTTTTTCGTTGTATTTGTTTTTTTATAAATTGTGCTCATATATAATATGTATATATGTCGCACAAGAATTTTCCAAACTTTTTGTAAGAATTCTGCATTTTCATATTTTTCCCCCTCCCGAACAGATCTAGATTCCCTAACTTGCTAACTATGATTGAGATAACTAACTAAAATCCTACAACAATTAATAATCTAATTAACATGCACCCAACACAATTAGAAGTTTGAGTATTATAGTGGGAATGATACCCTCAACTAGTGGGATATGCCACCTCGTTTGTACACTACCTATAATTAGAAACTTGTAAACTATGTATAAAAATTAGTGAGTTAAGCATGCCCCCGGTATAGCCGAACTAGTCAAAATGGCCCACCACTTGTCGTGTGGTCTTGGTTTATGTCAGATTGTCTTCACATATCCTGTCCAATTTACCATGTAACACTAAACCATAGTGAAAACAAGCCACCAATTACCAACCCACCCCAAAAAAATATCAAAGGGTTAAGCATTTATTGTTGTATTTGATCCCTATGTACTTAACAGTTCTAAGGAATTGTAGTCGTTATGAAGATGACTTCAACTCTTGTACATAAAGAGTTGTTTGTATGAGGAAATAACATGAAGTGTGATAAAAACATTCAATTTTCATAGAATCGACATAGTTTTGCCTAAAGCATTTTTGCAACATAGGATTTATCAAGTATACATTGTTTTGCACAACCATTATTTTTGCCCTCTAATATACTATTGAGGCTTGGGATGAGTGTTTTTCTTACCAATGTACCAATATTTCCTAACACGGGATTTTTCATAAATGTAGGCATATTTTGATTAATAGAATTGAATACAATTTGGTCAAAAATTAGCCAATTGACTATAAATGGCTTATAAAATAACGTATATATACAAGCTAGCTATCTCTTAGAGCGAGGTAAAATGCAAGGCCACTTGTGTCCCATACTACCCCAAGTTCTGAACGAATATAATTTGGTAATAACTATGAAGACTATATATTTTTTTGAAAATTGTAACTTAGGAGGACCATTCATCACCCTCCAAGCAAAGAATGTACAAAGAGCATATATATTCATATAGTTAATATTTATATGGAACTAAATAAATATTACGCGAGGATAGTCAAAGCGAAAAAAACTCACATGCATCAATCATAGAAATTGCAAGCTGAAGTCTATTCCCTTTGTAGGACCCACCTATGAAGAATGAAGCTGCAACAAGTGGGATTTAGTTTTCCTTGTGATTGAAAGAAAAGAATTTTGAAAAATAAAACAAACGAAAACATTAAAACTTGAGCTCTGTACGGAAAGCATTGGGGTTTTAAACAATGTTTCTCCCAAGTCTAGGATTTATGTTTATAAATTTGCAACCCCTTGCAATAGAAAGAATAAATAGGTTTTTGGCTGTAGTAAAATGTACTTAATCCTACTCATTGCTATTGTACATTGATTACAATAAATGCAATCTAGAGTGTGTACCTTGTTGACCCCCCATTTGCACATAGCCAAAAAAAGCTGAACAATAGAACCAAAACAAGCTGGCTTTAGTGGATAGAGATACATTTACTATGTACCTGAAGTAAATAGAACCAAAACAAGTTGGTTTTAGAGGATAGAGATACATTTTCTATGTACCTGATGTAAATGGAAAACTATGATACAGAAAAAGTCAAGCTCTGCAAGTCAAGCCATAAGGGTTGCTGGTCATGTTGCTCACATAAGCCAATTGGCTATCATAACACTATCGGAATCACAAAAGCTGGACATGAACATAAGCAATTGCAAGTAGCCACAAATTCAAGGCAACCCAATCACATAATATTTGTACAATTTTATTTTAGAATTATGTGAACAAAAACTAATTCCATTTGCCATGTGGGAAAACCAACAAGTTATGTTAATTAGGATTTTGTCACTTATGAACAGTTCATTAATTGCTCTTAAATTGAATGTTCATCAATTTTCTTGCAGGTGGGTATTTACAAGTAAGTAGAAGCATGTAGGATCATGTCTTGTATATCTTGTAAAACTATTTTAGTAGGGATGGCCAGAAGAGTCTAAAGCGATGAATATCTTGTAAAATTATTCTAGCAGGATTTTTCTTTTCTTCCACCTATTTGCAGCCCCACAAGAGATAAGGTGGATGCTAGCTGATTTAAAGGAACTATGAATAATTTGAAGGCTATTTGCTTTTAGCATCTCTTTATGGGCTTTGAAAGGGATTTTAGATGAGATTATTTTTACCATCTACAGCAGCGAGACGCAACATTCAATGCAAATATAACTTTTGTATATGCTACACTAGGCTGATGGAGCTTTAATATATGTTTTTATTTCATTTCAAGGTCTCGCCTGGCTGTTTATATCTGTATAAATTACACCCATCTTTTTAAAGAATTCATAGACCCGTTGTCCATAAATTTGCTGCATTTTTTCTTGTCATGGGTCTTTTTTAGGGAAAACATATGGTTGCTTATAACACAAGAAGGGGCAGTTTTTTAGAGACTTGTTCACAATTCTGTACTATTTGCATGAAGCCAGTGCCTGAGCTCAGAAATATGGTTTGCAAACCATGAGTACCCATCATTGATGCAGGTGTCTAGACGTATATATACAATGGGTATATGATACGTTCACACTACAATGTTTGGTTCTCTAGAATTGTCATGAATATGTTTTAATTCATGAATATATATTTTCGAGCTTTAATATATATTTTTATTGTATTTCCAGGTCTAGCCTGGCTATTTATATCTGTATAGATTACGCCCATCTTTTTAAAGAATCCATAAACCTGTTGTCCATAAATTCAATGCATTTTTTCTTGTCATAAGTTTTTTTGGGGGAACATATGGTTGCTTGTAGCACGAGCAGGGGCAGTTTTTAGGAGGCCTATTCATGATTTTGTACTATTTGCATTGGGCCAGTGCCTGAGCTCAGAAATACAGTTTGCAAACCATGAACACCCATCATTGATGTGGGTGTCTAGATGTATATATACAATGTGTATATGTTATGTTCGCACTACAATGCTTGGTTCTCTAAAATTGGCATGAATGCTTGCAGCTCTAGTAGTGGACTACTGGATTTTGAAATAAAATATGGAGCCCAGTGTATGCTTGATGAAGCTGTAGACATTTAAAATGTCGACATAATTAATTCTGATTAATTTGTCCCGCAAATATCCTAACATCATCACTATCTAAATCCCTATAATAATTAATCACAAGATTGATTATTATTAATCCCTTTTATCAAAAATCCCCTTTATCATTTATCTAATATCCCATCTTATCATTTTAATTCATTATTATATCCTATTATCCTATCTTAATCCTCATTAACATTTAATATTCCTACACCCACCTACCCACCTACTCTACACCTACCTACACCTAGCCTTTCCATGTAATCTCTCCCTAATCATCTTTTACTAACCCAATCTAATCCTAGACTAATCGCATTCTCCACCTCTAAATCTAAAGGCTTCTATTCCTAGAAGTCTCTCTAAACTTCTCCTTCCATTGAATTCAACGGATGCTTCTTCCCTCCATGGAATTTTGAATTCAAATTCTAGAATTCTCCATTCTAGAATCCTCTCCTCAATCTCCAACCATTGATCCTCATCCTACTTGGATGGATCCTCACCCTCCATTTTCTCTCCCACAAACTATAAATTGAACTCTCCTCCTCCATGAGAGCTAGTTGGAAAGAACATATAGAATCCATATCAAAACTCTGCCATTTTATTTCATCAATCATCCACAATCTTCAATCCATCTCCAATCCAATCTATCAATCCATCATCCTTCATCAAGCAATCCAAGGCAATCAAGGGAAGGTGAAGCCCAAGTTTCTCCACCAAAATCTAAAGCAATCAACATAATCCAAGAGTAAATCCAACACAACAAAGGAGGAGCATTGCATCTTCGTGGTAAGTGCAAGTATTAAAATCTCTCCCCCTTTCCATCTATTGTTCTATCTTAAGTATTTTTTGAAAGGATTAGCATAAGAAAACAATTTCTTTGTTTCCCGTATTCACAACTAGTCATTTCTAACACTACAGAAGCCATTTTAAACATCTTGTACATCTTGCATTCATTTGCAATACTAATTTCATTTTTCATCAATTGGTGTTGCAATAGTTAATAAATGGCATATGGGGTACCTGCATTCTGGCCAAAAGTTCTCTAATGTGATTTGGGTGTTGGTACAGATTGTTCTACAGAAGGGAGGGTTGTGTTGTACATCTTGTACGTCACTATGAATGACACACCAAGGAACATGTCAAGTTTAACAATTGGAGTTAAACAAAAACAACACCAAGGTGGAGGTAAACAATGACGACGCTCAAAATTGGGTCAATATATAGGGGTTTTCTTTCAGATGTTTGACTGGAACAAAAAGTTGTCTAATAGACTACTTTCAGCAGGCACATTATGTTTTGACTTTTAACCTTCATTGTTGAATATTTTTCTGAAAAAAATATTGAGGCTTTTGAGAAAAGAAGCCTTTTGTGAAAGTGAGGGAAAAATTGTAGTCAGCATTCAGATCACATCTTGTGATCCATCATCAAGAAGAAAACATATGTTAGAACAGGAGATCTGAGATCCTTATATAGATAACTATTTGTTCTAATATATGTTTTATTCCTGATGATGGATCATGGAATGTGATCCGAAACATCAATCAAAAATTTTCAGTTTCACAAAAGGCCTTTCTTCTCATTTTGTGAACTGTGAGAGCATAAAATTTCTAATTGAGCCTTTTATTTCCTCTATGATAGATCCTCAAACAGTTCCAAGAAAGCTCCACACAGTTATGGGATTAAATTTTTTTGTATGCTTTGCAGAATGGCCAAAGCAGGAGTCAAAAAAGTACAATGGTGAAAAGTTACCGGCGGCAAAGTTGCTTTTGGTTGGTGCTTTTTTCCAAATTATACTTTGGGTTTTAAATTGTGCAACATATGCAGTTGCAATTAAATAAAGTTTGTGTTAATAATGAGAGATTCACAAAACACATGCCATATATGGGTTCTTCGGGAATTTTTGTATATGGGCACTTGTTTCATTCACAATTACCAAAGCCTTGCAAATTCCATCCTTCAAGGGCATATTATGATGACGAAAATTATGGTGGTGTGGCTTTTGGTGAGAAAATAGACATTAATTAAGTAGTTAGGAAAATGTGGTCTTTGAACTTTTACTTCAATTTTTCTGAGACTACAGTGGCTGATTTTCTAGCGTTTAGGTAGCAGCTCCTCCTTTCTATATATAATGGATGGATGAGAATCATGAGATACAATGTGTACTTTCTGTTTGCTTTTTTGAGAGTATCCTTTTGGCAAGGAAAGCATAACCATCTTGTTTTAATGAGCATGGAGATGAGGGAGAGTATCTCTAAAAAGTAAAATCCATAGTTACTAAATGCAACCAGATCTGGATTTTTCAGCGAATCCAGTATTTTTTCCAGGATTTATTTTTTTCAATTTTTTGCTATAAAAAGACACCTAACACCATTAAATATTATCTAATATTATATATATTAACATTTTATATTACATTATTAATGTTTTTCAATTTTTGCACATTTATATGTATATATATATATATACATACATATATATCACACTGAATTTTTCCTAACTTTTTCAAGAATTCTGGATTTTCAGATTTTACCCCCTCCTGAACAGATCTAGATTTCCGGACTTGGTAACTATGCTGAAATCTTATTTCACCTGTTTATTTAAAGTGAGGGAGTGGAGCAGAAGTGTCGATGCATGGTATGTTGTTTCATTCCAGAATGTGAAAGCTTATGAACGGAAGGGAAGTAAGGAGAGTTTAAAACTAGTATAAACATCTTATATGCATCTATTTGAAAAATGCCAAGAGATATGCTTACTAGATATGGCAAGCATATCGCGAATTTGCTTCTATTCCTTATTAAATCATGCCTGAGGTACATTTGCAGGCAACTGAATCTTTTTGTCTTTCTACAATATCACATTGCAAATCATTGTGCTGCATATCATCATTGAATATTGGACTTTTGCTTTTTGGGTCACAGATAGAAGTGAATCAGCTATCACCATAGTCAGATGCATAGATGTGCTTAGACTGCCTAGCCATATTTGCTAAACAATCCTACTGTATTGTGGTTGCATGGTTGACTGATATATCACTGGCAATGACATAGTCAAATGCCAAGAATACACTAATGGAGTTTGGTTATGTTATAAGATATTGTAAAAATGAGTGTACAGACTGAAACATTATTGGATGGAAAGCCCAAGTGTTTTCCCAGCATAAACAGTTGATATAGTATTAGATATAAACAAAGTTTCAGCACTACAACCTTTTGAATGAGTGGTGGGTGTTTCTATTACTGGTTGAATTTTTTCCATGCTGCTGTGAAGGCTAGGCTCTTTCCTAGAAAAAATTGTTATTTGTCAAAAGCAGATTTTAAAAGTCGTAATTTATTTACAAAGAACTGTTGTTTAGCGTTATTTGCTAATTAACAAAAGAGAAGAAAAAGAGAGCTCGATCAGCATTTAAGGTCCAATGAGGTCCTGACACAAGCATTGATTAGCATTTGCACAGATATGTCTATCTGTTATACAAAGACATGACACTAGGTGATTGGAAAAGGCAATACTAGATAGCAGAAGCCACCGGTAGAAGAGGAAAAAAATCAAAGACAAGCTTTATAATGTTACATCTTATAAGCCAAAATAACTATTGGACTGAAAGTTTCCACAGAGTTTAATTGTAGATTATTGACCACAAAGAATACTTTTGTATAAGTATGCACAACATGTGCAGAATACTGTTTTAAAAACCGTTCCGGTTACGATTTGGTTCGACCGGTTTGACCGGTTCATTAAAAAAATTGCAAACCATTAGAAAAATCGAACCAATGACCGGTTCAGTTTAGAACCAGCTGATTCAATACCGGTTCAGTTTAGAACCGTCTGGTTCCGTACTAAACCGGTCAAATCGGCCGGTTCCGTATTGAACCAATTTGAACTAGTTGAGGGGCAAGTTTTGCCTTACAATATTTTTTTTCCAACTTTAGCTTTTAAGTTACCTTTTTCAATATGGCAGCAGTGATTTTGGGACCAATTGATCAATCAAAACACGGATAGATTGACTTGAAACATAAAAAAGACAAAAGGAACATATCATATGTTGTTATTTAGTGTTCCATGGAGTTTCAGAACGGGGGATGGGTCTCTCTCGGACCACGATTGTCGTTAGACCAAAACCTGCTATAATCGCCAGAGTTAGGATCAACAAGAGGCAGTTAGTCTATGTCACGAAACTCATGGGGAGAATTGGACGCACATGCCAACAATCCCCCCAACGTTACCCGGGTGAGTTTCGAACTCGAGACCTAGCGCTCTGCTACCATTTGTTGGACCACAATTGTCATTACACCAAAACCCGAATGCGTTAATCTCTGCTACAATCGCCAGAGTTAGAATCTATGACAGGCAGTTAGTCCATGTCACAAAATTCACCGGGAGTGATGGACGTACATGCCAATAGTCTTAGAGATGGGGAGACCAAGCGCCTAGTTTTGGGGACAACGAGGTGGATGGCGACACAAATATATATAGTACTCGAAAATTAATTATAAAGAAGTGTATAAGGATCAATAAATGAAACTTTGAAATACTAAACACATTGCATTGAACAGTGAAAATGCCAAATATCAATAAATTAATTTATACTCAAAATGATAATTACATTCAAAGTTCAAATACAATTGGTTAGTGGCTCAATGCCTCTAATGATGTCCCTCTTCCTTACTAGTGCTCTCATGCTTGATTGCCAATTCTCTCATGTTTGATTGCTAATGCAATTGCGATCACTCTTGTTTGCTAATGCTCTCACTCTTTCTTGTTAATGTTGTCCCTCTTCCTTGCTGATGCTCTCACTCTTGCTTGTTAATGTTGTCCCTCTTCCTTGCTAATGCTCTCACTCTTTCTTGCTGATGTTATTGCTCTCACTCTTGTTTGTTCTCACTCTTGTTTGTTAATGCTCTCACCCTCTCACTCTTGCTTTGAATTTTTTATTGTGACTTGGTGTGAGGGTGTAACTCTTATTTATAGATTTTTTGGAGTGCTTAGGGGGTGGGTGGGACCCATTAAGTATTAGGGTTAGGGTTGGGGACGTATTTTTTTAAAACAAACTGGTTTTAAGAAAAAACTTTTATGGCAAACTTATGCCACCGGGAATGTCAATAGGAGTTCTCCTGAGAGTAGGTCAGGGCGAGCAATTCTAGAAATCTCCAGGGGAATGTCCCAGAATTACTCCCATACCGTCCCCATATATAGATGAGGGACAGGAGCCAAGCAACGTCCCCTCTTCGAGGATCCATGTTTCGAGTGACGTCCCTGTGGGGCTGGTGGCGGTGAAAAGGTCAATGGAGTTGGATAATCCATCCATGGCGTCCCCAAGTCTCAGAGACATCCCATAGTCTTAAGACGGCAAATTTAGTGGGGGCGCGTCCCTGTGGAACACTGGTAAAATTGGACAGTAAAATTTGCATCATTCACAATTATTATGAGGATTTTTTTTAAATCCTACTGACATAAGTCCACCATTCACAATTTTAGAACTGATGGCAATTAAAATGGGACAACAGTGAGATCGGCTTGGCACTAAGTAGTTTCAAATCAAGTGACCTAGTTAGTCTAGGTGATAGAGTGTGATGGTTTAAGATGCATGGTGGAATCATGGAAGCACTGTCAATATCAATCGACTAAGTTATGCATTAAGCAGTGTGTGAAAAGTACTCGTCCAGGTCTAGCCGTTGCATTATCCATTGAGCGTAGCACCCATGGTTTCCAATGTACTCATCTAAACCTAGTCCAGGTCCCTCGATTAGGCCATAAGTAGAGCATGAGAGTAACTTACATTTTTATGAGACCTCATAGAGGCATGCAGAGGTGTAAGAAATGTTATCTCAAGTGTGTTAGGTCCTTTTGAAGATAGCTTGGAAATGGAGGTATACAAACTTCCAACTTACTTGGTCTACATTATGAATTAGACCTAAATACTCAGTGTTTATAGACCTATTAGTAGTTTGATAGTCACTTGCAATTGTGTGTAGAACCCTTGGAGATTTTTCAGAAAGTTATGTCATACTCACATTCATACATTTATAAATAACTAGATTGGCTATATGTAATGGTTAGTTTTATTAATTCACTATGGTTGTGATCTAGACTATAGCATTTAAACTCCAAGGCCTATTCATGCAATTTATAGTGGTGGTAATAGTTGCTGGCCTATTTGTTTCATTTTGATTTATTTAATATTTTTTTTTATTGTTGTATTAATAGCTTTGAGCAATTAATTTCTAAATTTATAATTATGATGACATCTTGCAAGATTTGGAAAATTGAGTAAGAATAAGGTTCTAGATTTTTATTATTTGTTTTAATATTTTGACATTATTATACATTTATTCTTTATTTCGGCCCCTAAACCTAATAAAAATGCATTGAAGCTTATTGAACTAAGATTTTTTTCCCCAAATTTAGATTGAGCTTAAACGAGTTTCGAATCTTTATGAACGATTATCGAACACGAACAAGAACCTCAGTGACCCTAGATTAACAACACAAACTTCCGCTAGAGATGGACTAGAAATCTTGCACTGCTCTGAGCACTAAATGGATTTTATCATGGCTAACTGTGATCGAATTTTATCATCGTCGAGGACATGAACACAAACCTTCAGATGACAGTAGTTTAACAGGTTATGACAAACTTCCGCTAGAGATGACTCAGCTTCTTGCACAGCTTGGCACTAATGAAGTGAGAGCTTAGGGACTAGTTCTGGTATGGGATATCTCATATCACCAACATCTATGACAACATTTATGGGATTTGCCTAAGATTCCATGTCAAGTGGTAAAGATACAGGTTTGAAATCAAGTAAAAGCATGGTGAGGTACCTCTAATGACCTGCAACGAGTCGCAAAGAGGTTGACTGCATCTTGGGTCAAAAGGACTTGATTTTAGTAGTATTAGATGACACTGTTGGCAGTAATGATGTTAATCTCATGAACTTTGGAGGTGTTGTAAACATATCATATGAGATGTTGGATGCTATGGTTGTGCTCTGGTAAGTGCGTTGAGGTGGCATGAATTCGGTCTACAAGTTGACCTACTTTGACTGGTTCAGGACAATCAGTTTCTTTTGACTTGAACATTGATCAACTATGAAATGTATTTTGGCTTTGTCCATGATGGTTACCCACACTTAGAGAATGGAGAGGGATTAATGTTATGCTTCCTCCAGTGAATGCATTTAGAGGCCTTGGATGTGTCGGCAAGAGTGCAAACATGTTTGCAGTACCTAAAACATGGTTCATTGGGCTCAGAGTCAATAACGTGTTTAACCTTTTCTAGTGCCATGAAGTTGGTTACATTTGAGATGCCCAAGAGATGTTTTCTTGAGCGCGACACTCATCCGTAGAGAGCGTGCTAGAACATGTCATGGGCAGTGCAATGACTTATCACATGGCTTAGTTGAGTTGTGTTATTATGATCATTTGATGATGTCTCCTTCTTCTGAGGGTTGGTACCTAGAAGGGCCACTCCCTTTGAGTTAGGATTTGGTCTTACTAGGTCCGGTGACTTGAGAAGATCTTTGACTGAGGCAGAGTTTCCTAGGACTTGGATTCTGCTAACTTAGACTTTAGCTTTGCTTTTGCTTCGAATTTGACAAGTGTGAATCTCTAGGGTTCCCCCATGAGAGGAGATCTGCGATGAAGTCCATGTCAGATCTTGAATGTATGGCCTCAATCCTGGATCGTGGATATTATTGCCCCTTGGACTCAATTGTGCATTAGATTCTGAGTATCATAATAACTGCTATTGTTGGCCCATGTTGAGGGATTAAGTATTAACAATATTGATAATAGACATGAAAAGGTCAACATGCAGGTCCCCAAGGATGACCGACCTTACAGATTCATGGCCGACATAATGAATAAGAGTTTTGGAAGGGAAGAGTCGTGTATAAAAGTGGTTTGTTTGCTGCCCCACATCCCTGAACTATTGAGGCTGCTTTGTGGTTCCAAGTCCTTGCAAGCTTCTTGTAGAGAATGATCATTGTCTATGAGGGAATCAAAATAGAGCTGATAGAGTGTGAGAAAAAGTCTAAATATTGGTGCAGAGCTAGTGTGGAACCTTTTATATGTCCATGAAACAATCCGTATTATGAGCAGAGTTCGTATTGAAGCCTTCTTCTAGGTGATATCTGATGTGGGTTTGCAAGGTGTATGGAAGCCCAAGATTTGCAGCATTTTCAGTCCTCTGAACAACATAACACTCAGTGGTCACTCATCTCCCTCAATTTGTTCTCTCTCTGCTTGATCCCTCTTGGCTTCCTATCTTGCATATTCTTGTGGGGTTGTTGCCTCACTAAGGTCTAGCGGTTGAGTTTGCTCCTTGTAAACTTATTATTTTTCCCTTTGAATCCAGATGGTTTGTGTAGAGGGTATTTGGAGGAAAACTGCATTGGCCCTTGGCATGATTTTAGGTGTTGTGCTTGTAGGGTTTCCATTCAGTGGGGCTTTTGTTTGTTGAGTACTCAGTGAAACTGATTGATCCTCCTCCTGAATGATTGTGTGGATCCTTGTTGACTTCAACACTCTTGAGTATCCATATGCATGCTTGAAAGCAGTGAACGGGTTCTAAGCAAGTGTGAGTTGAATTGACTATTGATTTTGAAGGACTGATTCATCCTTTCCTAGTGTATGCTCTTTGAAATTTTGTTTCTTTCATTGATGTCTGAATTAAGGAGCTTCGGCCGTCTTTCTGATTTGTTTCCACGTTGGAGCCCCATGGATCTCTAGTTGAACACTCATTGGAGTTCTTTCTTTTTCTTGACTCTTTAGGAGGACCCTCTGTGTGATCTGTTGGGAATCTCTGAGCGACGGGAAATCTCTGCCATGTTCATGTGCAAAGTCTACAACTAAAGGGGGGATATTTTAGATAATGTGCCCTCTAAGGGTTTCATCCCATTGGGGATGTCCCCCTCTGATTGGTGGCAGTAGGACGGCTGGGGGACAATTCCCAATCGTTCTGGAAGTGGCTTCATCAAGATCAATATTTGGATGGGGCAGGGGGGGGGGGACATAGTTTAAGACCCTTGGAATACTTTTTGTAAACTTGAAGGCTTCATATATATTCATCCAATTGCTGAGGATGACCATAACTTTCTTAAGCATGAATCATGCCAAATAGTCTCAACTTGAAAGCAATGAGAGGCATGACCCAAATAGGAACTATCACCAAGCAAGATGGCCTTATGTTGGGTTTGAAAGCATGTGAGATTATGTTTCATACAACAATACCATATTTCTTCCAGAACCATGGTCCTCCGTGGTAAGTGACCATCTATTTCCTACGTGGTGCTGGAAAATTTTGAGCGGCAGGCTGAAGAGGGAGAGTTAGAAGTTTGCAGCACCTAAAAGTTGAGGGATGCAATATCCCTAAAAATAATTTCTAACAAATCTTGATATTTTGTTAAATCCTAGGGCAACAGTATTACAAAACTAACTTTTATAACATAAACGATAATCTGATTTTAATATGTAAAAACAGTGAACCATAATGCGTAAAAATCAGTCTTTTATTTCTTGAATACGAACCAGCAACAATAAAAATACCGGTGTCTGAAAACGCTTGTTTGAAGTTGAACTGTTGGAACACTTGCACCCTAACTTGTCACTGCATCCCCTAAAATGGAATTGCCCAACTAAGAAGTGAGGGATTTCATCCCCAAATTTTTATGCCAATGTAGGATTTCGTCCTCTATTGTTGTTCCTGAAGTTGAAGATACTTGCAAACAAAGAAAATAATTGATGAATTTCCAAGATGTCCCCACAATAAACCCCAAAGTTGCTTTTATAAGCTTCAATCCTTCTCCAAAGTGGGCGCCCCTTCTCGAAATACATCCATGCTCCAAAAACAATTAAAAATAATATAATTCCTCCCCCATGTTGGCACCTCATCCTAAAAATAGGATTAAACGAATTGTAATACACTTTATCCCCCTCCCATCCTAAAATTATGACTTTGGTACTCATGCAGCCTTCTCTAACTTTGTCGCCCCCTTTATTTATTTATTTATTAATTTTAACTCTGGGACCCAACAATAGAAGTCAACCTTCTATTATTATTTTATTCTATTAATGCTTTTTGAATTAAAATATAATTTTATTTTTGAATTAAAATATAATTTAAGTATCCTTTTCCCAATTAAAATGTAAAAAATATCCTTTTAACACTTAAATTAATTTATTTTCTTCTTTTAATTTCCCCTTGGCCTACAGAAAATAATAAAAAATAGGCCTCAAGTATATTCATAATTAATTGATTCTGAAAATGGGACATTACAGTCCACCCTTCTCGAAATTCCTTGCCCTCAAGCAATGACAAGTTGGGATGCCAACACCCTCCCAAGTAGCATCTTCTACAACAGGTAAATCCTTCTAACATAACACATACTCGTTGATAGCCTTGTTCTTTAATTTCTTTTCCCTAAAATTCAAAATTATTCCAGGAACCAAAACAAGTTTGTCTTCATCATCCAAAGGAGACAATTCAATAGAAAGAACAATATGTTGTCCCAAAGCCTTTTTCAGGCATAAGACATGGAAAACATTATGTATCTTACTTTGCTCTGGTAAATCCAGCTCATAGGCAACCTCTCATATCCTCTGCTTGATCCTGAATGGTCCATAGAAATGAGGATGGAGCTTTTCAGCCCCATTCTTCTTTAGAGAAGACTGTTTATAAGGCTACAACCTTAAAAAACCATGCCCCCAACCTCAAAAGACCTCTCAATACGGTATCGGTCCGTATAAAATTTCTACCGGTTTTGTGCGTGCCGGATATTCATTTTGAGCATTCCCAATATATATTGGCCCTGTGCAACCAAATCTCTTGCCCCCAACACTATACTATCTACAAATACCAAATCCACAACGAAAAGAGCATCATAACCATACAAAGCTCTAAAAGGTGTCATACCTATGGACATGTGATGAGTGGTAGTGTAGCAATGCTCTCCCATATAAAACCATTTGACCTAAGCTCATTGCTGCCCTGCCACATAATTCAACAAATATCCCTCAATCCACTTGTTCACAATCTCTATTTGCCCATCTATTTGTGGGTGATAGCTGGTACCTGGAGTTAACTTTGTTCCTGTCAAGTAAAAGATCTCCTGCCAAAACAAACTATGGAACATGATATCTCTACCACTCACAATATTTTTAGGCAATCTATGTAGCCTAAAAACCTCTTTGAAAAATAAATTACAACCCGTGGAGCCTTAAACTCACTAGGAATAGCAAAGCAGTGTGCATATTTAGTAAATCTATCAACCACTACAAAATAACAATTCTTACCCTGAACATTGGGAAGTCCCATGATGAAATCCATTGATATACTTTCCCATTTTTGGTTTGGAATAGGTAAGGGTTGGAACAAACCCACTAGAAAAACATGTTCTACCTTGTTTTGTTGGCACACAACACACTATTTGATGTAATGGAAGACCTCCTTGAGACCTTTCTAAAAGAATTTGTCCCTGATTTGTTTGTAGGTCTTAAAATACCCTCAATGTCCAGCCAATGGTGTATCATGGACAACCCTTGCGATTTTGCTTTTTACCTTGAATTCAGGTACCAAATAGATTATATTCTTGTAAACGATAAGATCATCAACCACCCTATACTTACTATCTTGTATTTTGCCCTCAAGGATCTCATTAGTGTAACCATTCTTTACATACTCCGCAATTATTAAAGCTTTCCAATCAACAGAGATTTCAGATATAGAACATAGAAAATGTTTTCTAGATAAAGCATCTACTATAACATTATTCTTTCCTTTAACATATTCTATGTCAAATGTATAAGTTTGGAGCTTACCCACTTTTGTTTCTAGTCATTCAAGTCCTTCTGACCAAGAACTTCAAACTATTGTGATCAATTTTGACCACAAACTTGCCGCAAACCAAATATTGCTGGAATTTTTCCAATGCATGCATGATAGCCATATCTCTTGTCATAAATAGAGAATCCACGCTCTACTTCCCTAAATTTCCGGCTCTCAAAGGCTACAGAGTGCCCCTTTTGCATCTAAACAACCCCTGCTCCTTCCCCTGATGCATCTCATTCAAACACAAAAAGAATAGAAAAATCAGGAACAACCAAGATTGGGCAAGAACATTACCTTTTTAAGTTTATCAAAGGCTATTTGGGTTGTTTCGGACCAACTGAATGCTCCTTTCTTTGTCAAATTAGTCAATGGGACAACAAGTTGTGAAAATCCTCTCACAAATCCCCTGTAGTAACTACAAAGACCAAAGAATCCCCTCAGCTGTGTTAAAGTGGTGGGTGGATCTTCTTTTGATCAACCTGTCCTCCTTGGGCACTAATGATATGTCCCAAGTATAAAATTTCAATCATTCCAAATTCGCACTTGGACTCTTTTGCAAAAAATAGCTTGTTATTCCAAAATTTCTAGCATTGTATCCAAGTGTTTTAGGTGCTCTTCCCAAGTCTTGTTGTACACCAAAATGTCTTAACAAAAAACTAAAACAAATTTCCTCATATCAAAATGTACATCGTTTGAG
Organism: Taxus chinensis; assembly: GCA_019776745.2. NCBI lineage: Eukaryota > Viridiplantae > Streptophyta > Pinopsida > Cupressales > Taxaceae > Taxus > Taxus chinensis. Next base: position 268,143,457 of record CM034151.1, on the reverse strand, counting down.
TCTTTGTTACCCATGACTTCTAGTTGTTCTGTAGCTTTCTTTTTCTCCCTTTATTGGTACCTAACTTCTCTGTCACTACCCTGCATGACGTTCAAAGACGCAATTTTTATTTTTATTCTCTTCTTTTGTTTTTTTAATTCTCTTACACAAGCTGGGAGGAAATTCGCTCTGATACCACTCTAATATCCCTGAAAAACAATTTCTAACAAATCCGGACATTTTGTTAAATCCTAGGGCAACAGTATTACAAAACTAACATTTATAACATCAATAATCTGATTTTTCTATATAAAAACGACAAACCATAATGAATAAAAATCAATCTTTTATTTATTGAATACAAACCAGTTACAATAAAAATATCAGTGCCTGATTACAATTGTTTGGAACTGAACTAGAAGAACACTTGCACCCTGAATTGTCACTGCAACCCCTGAAATGAAATTGCCCAGCTGAGAAGTGAAGGATTCCGTCCCCAAACCTGTATGCAAATGAGGGATTTCATCCTCTACTGTTGTTACAGAAGTTGAAGCTACTTGCAAAAAAAGAAAATAATTGATGAATTTCCACGATGTCCCCACAATAAACCCCAAATCTATTTTTATAAGCTTCAATCCTTCTCCAAAGTGGGCACCCCCTTCTAAAAATACATGTATGCTCCAAAAACAATTAAAAAAAAATATAATTCCTCCCCCGTGTTGGCACCCCATCCCAAAAAAAGGATTAAACAAATTTTAAAATACTTTATCCACTTCCCATCCTAAAATTATGACTTCGGTATTCATGCAGCACTCTCTAACTTTGGCGCCCCCTTTATTTATTTATTTATTAATTCTAACTCTAGCGCCCAATAATAAAAGTCAACTTTCTATTATTAGTTTTTTCTATTAATGTTTTTTGGATTCAAATATAATTTAAGTGTCATTTTTCCAATTAAAATATAAAAATATCCTTGGAACACTTAAATTAATTTACTTTCCTCTTTTAATTTCCCCTTAGCCTGCTGAAAATAATAAAAATAAGCTTCAAGTATTTAGAATTAATTAATTTTGAAACGGGGACATTACAAGGGAACCTTAATACCTAATGGCCACTGATCTTGTGAGAATTTTCTCAAATATTAGTCTTAAGAATAAAATCCTAAAAAGATAGATCCTATAAAGAAATAACTTATATTCTATGGGACCATTCTGCTGCAAATGGCTCTTTTGTCCTCTGTGGGAACCATTGCTTAAGACTATTCTATCCAAATTTATCCAGAATATATTGACATCCTTTTTTAGTTTAGGTGTGCTTGATGACAATCAAGGTGCAAGGAGACTAGAGGATGAGTTTGAGCCAAACATTTTTGGCAGAAAAGTGCTTAGCAGCTAAGGATGATGAAATTCGTGAAATAAATGTACATGAACGATTGAACGATTTTAAGTGTGTATAAATGCAGATTAAATTGATGGTAAACTTTTCACATTTTGTATCCCTTTGTCCATTTTTTGGGATTTTAATCGTGAAGAAATCCTTTTGATGTTAGCTACAACACCAAATAATCCCAACTTTGTGAAGCAGTAACATTATGTATGTTATTGCAACTGAGGGTAGTATATTAATTATAATTGTTGAACTAAGATATAATTCACTTAACAGGTCCTCTAAACATAGATCAAGAATATCACGTTGGTTTTCTTCAGTTGTCTGAAGTGGTTACAGGTCCAGTTCCACAAAATGAGAATAAAGTACTGGAGGCGAGGTGAATACATAAGCAAGTCTTTGAGTCGTTAGCAGTACCAATGAGGGTAGAGTTCCAGCACATAGTAAAGATGGAAACGGAAGTAGTAGTGAAAAATATTGCTAACGCATTACATATGTTTCATGATCAAAAGTTAGAAGTGAGTTCCTGTGATTTTCTACAAAATTAAAATCAAATTGAATCACTTTTACGGTGGACTTCTTGAATGATGCATACTGTTGGTGGAATAATACATAATGTACTGGTCTTTGAACTGATGATTGTATTTTCATGCAAATTACGAAAGGTAATCGTGAGATGCCTTCCAATGTGCTAATATTCCCTGTTTGCCTTGCACATGTGTATAGGTAAAAATAGGCCGCACGGGCTCGAGACTTGCCATTCTCAATGATCTGCAAGCCATGCACTACCTCTTCAGAAGCTGGGACAAAAGCATGAGAAAATGTAACTTGAAAACCATGTTTTCGATAAGCTAATCAAATGTAGGTTAATTTGTCCACACACATCAAGATGATGGTAAAAACCTTGTGATGCCTTAGGGCATCACTGTGCCCTAGGTACAACTGGGAAATACCAAAAAGTCAGTCTGGCACCGTTTTGCTTGTAGTCCCAGGTCAGCAATTCAGTAACAGCTTGGAATGGATGCTTCAATTTTTCCTCGCACTAGTCTATCAGTTCTAAGGCAATTAGTCGATTTGTACCAAACCATTGGATTTCTGATTCTGTGGTTCATGAACCTTCACTCAAAAATTATCAACATCTTTAGGCTAAGTTGCAGTTGTGTGATATTGCAGGGCGAACATACATAGCAATGATTAAGTCATATTGCCTTGTCAAGCACCTTAGGCATTGCCAGTCAGTGATGATACAATGTTTGGGGAAGGATGCCCTGAGCAACAACTGGAGAAGAAGCAATTGGAAGAGAATTGACAATGTGTGTGTCAGGTCATATTAGAATTGCTGAAAGTGTTTTCATCCGTTGCCTTGATAGGTGGAGTAATAACTTGCCATGGACTAGTTAATGAATCTACCAAGAAAAATTTTAATACTTTTACAATTTCATGACTATTGATGATGTACAAACACTGTAGAATTGAATATGGAGCAAAAAATTAAGATGCCATAATACATAATCCATCAGAACAAAACATGAAAGACACAATATCAGATTGGAGGGGAGTGGTATCAAAGGTCCAATGGCATCAGCCAACTTTTCTGAGCTTCTATTAGGTCAAGGTCTTGCATTAGGTGCATGAGTCTCTCTTCATAAGGTAACTGTGTTTGTCTGTACCTATGAATATTTGCCATGTTGCTAAAATTAATGAACTTCTTACATAGGCATAAGTTTTGTTACATCTTGAAGAGCCGTCAATGAATTCGGCGAGTCTCTGGGGATTGTTATTATCTGTGACAGAGGCATGCAAGGTTTTAGGAAATATTTGGCAAGTAAGACAACCACAGTCTTTGCTATCGAAGGTGTCCTGCAGATTCATGGTATGACATTGTTCTTAAAATTGTATAGCACCGTCTGGACTTAGCTGTAAGAAATCCTACTGTGGGGTAATGACTTTAAGCAGCTAATGGAACATCTATTGACGAATTTTTCCAGATCTCTGGGTCCTAATGGTTTAAGGAGCCACGAATTAGATTTGGTCCTCTAGACTTAACTTGATGGAAATTAATTCACCTCTTTAGATTACAAAGCGTTTTAAAATTGTATTTAAATGCTTTATGGCTTTTTATCAAAGGGTAATGGCGAACTCAAAAGCCCAAATTGACAAGTCAATCTTTCAGAATCCATTAGTGATGATCCTGGATATTCATCCGTATGTCGTACAAAGGTCAAGAAACTGGCAGAGGATCAGTATCATTTCTAAGATTCATGAGCGAAGTGCTATAGGTGATCCATTGGAAGGAAGAAACACATTCTGAGAGTAACAGTTGCAGGTTACAATTATGCTCTCTATCTTTGCTAAAGGTACTGCGTGATTGACATTTTGGTTTGTTGGAATTATTGACAAGTTGTGCAACAGCAGGATCCATTGCTCCTGATTTAGATAGAAAGTCAATGATGAAGAATTCTTATCTGCTTGGCAACAATGACTCATTGACTCATTGCCATAACTTCAAAATGCATAGCAGCCTTTGCAACAATTATTGCTTTCTATTTGCTTGGGTAGCAATAATCTGAGTAATTTGTTGTTGCAACTTGCATGTTTGGTTTGGTTACAGGAACACCTCCTCCAATGTCCAAAGATGGACACTAAAGCACTGATAATGTCAGCATTCACACATTAATATTCCCACCGGCTTAGGAAAGAAAAAAATAGAATGTGCTTGAATCCTATGCACAGGGGGTGCAGGCTGGTGTAATCTTTCATGATTTTGCTAGCATAGTCTGAGCATTATTGTACTTCTTTGCTGTATACCGAAATGAATTCAATGTAATTGAATTAATTGATCGAGAATAGTTTTAGTATGCTTTGCATATTGTTATATGTTAAAAATAGATTTTTCATATAAATAGCTCGAATTATACAATTTGCCTACTAAGTAACTTTCCATTGTGGTTGATAACAGACCAAACAACTGAATAGCAAGCTAAAAATTGTATTTCTTTTACTATCCCGAGGATGTGAGTAAAACTAGTTTACTATTGGTAAATATCCGAAAAATTTCTTCTCTGTAACGTGCAGGTTACTGTAGTCTCTGTCTAGACTCAAGCCTCTCAGAGGTGCATTTTCGACCATCGCATCGATCTAATAATCCAGATGACAATAGTGTTGAATTGCACCATGTAGACAAAGCCAGTGAAATATTTAATCACAAAGTAAGGGCAAGTCATTCATTTGCCATTTCAGATGATCATTTTGCTTGAAAAAACTATTCCTAGTTGCTCAGTGTTCCAGATTGAATGGCTGATAAAGTAGTTAGAATTGCATTCTGAATGAGAAAACCTCGAATCCCACCATAGAACAATTGTATTGTGAGCATTTTGCTACTCAAAAATGTATTTTAGAGCCAAAAAGGTAAGCATATTAAGTAGTGGCAACATGAAAAATGATCTCATGATAGTCTCATACACACATGTAAGACAATTTATGCAAATACTAAAACTAGTAAGTAGCTTGGGTTAGAAGGACTTGAAGAAGTCCAGATGTTACAAAGAAATAGTATCTCATTCAATTCCAGTTAGTATCCAGAAGCTTGATGAGCAGGTGTTTACCCTCTTATCAAATGATTAAAGGACAAAAGATGTAAGGCTAAAGGTCCTCTGCATGTAGGTGATACATCTTACTTTGAGCTTTGTAGATACCTTCTAGCGCATGCTTTATTGACATTTGCTTCTAGGATTCATCTTGTGAGAATGTTGAAACACATTTAAGTGTAGTCACACAGCTGATATCTAGACTGTTTCGGTACGGGTACGGATACAAGATATCGGGTGTGGGTACGGTATGCTGAAACGACAACTTGTTAAAAAACCTCAAGTGGTATGGTACGCTTGTGGGTACTTATTCGTATAATATAATTTAAAAAAGTAAAAACTATAAATATATATAAAAAACTTAAAGAAAACAACAAGCTTATAGTCCTCAGCAACCTATAAAATATTAGAAGCCAACAACAAGCTTATTATGAATCAGAAGCCATCTAAAGCAAGATTTCTTTGACCTAGAATACAAGAAGACCACAAAACATTAAAATCTAACGAGTCCATCTACTAATGGGCTCACAAACATTCCACCTATTGTTAAGGCCTATGGGAAAGGTTTGGGGTGAGAAGGCAATCTTTTCATAGAGTTGTTTGGAGGTAGCCTCTTGGAGAAGGGGCCCTTTGAGCCACCTCTTAGGAATCCCAAAGTCATTTAAACATCCTCCAATAATTAGTCCAGTAGAGAGAGCTTGTGAAATCATTTCTGGGCATTGTATACATTCTGAACTGAGATTGAGGAAGCTTATAGAAAGCTTTAAGGAGTCTGTCCATTTCAACCACTTCCCAAAATCTGTACAAGTCATGAAATATTTTAATTCCTTTCTCAAACCAAAGGAGGGCAGAGCAGCCTCTTGTCAAGGCAAGGATCTTGTCATTATATTTCAGATTCGACAAAATCGATTTGTAGGCTTGGCACCTAGTGTCAAAGGAAGAGAAGATAGGCTGCCCAACCACCAAGTGCTTCACTTGTTCCCATGCCTTCCAAATTGACTGAAGAATAAAGGACCCATGAGGAGCAACAAGAAAGCCCCCAAATAGTAAGTCAACCAAATGAAGTCATTTTCATCTCTCTTGACCCTTCGGAGCCTATTGGCAATATTGAATCTCACACGAACTTTCCAAGGTTCAATTCCAGTCAAAGCCCTCAAGTTTTATTTATTTTTTTGCACTTAAAAACAAGAAAAAACTGTGGGTACTCTCTAGGTACTTTGTGGGTACTCTCTAGGTACTCTGCGGGTACTCTCTAGGTACTCTTTTTATTTATTTTTTTGCATTTAAAAAAAAGAAAAAAAAGTGGGTACTCTATGGGTACGTTCCAGGTATGGATTTTCGTACCCGGGACGTACCCAGGGCCTATGGGTACATACACAGGGCGTACCTGTACCCGTACCCAAGATGTACTCAACTTGGTACGAGGGGGTCTAGGGCGTTTCCATGCAATCTAGGTATTTATCTTAAAAGATTTAAGGAGTATGGTGATCGTTTGATCTAATGTGAAAAAGGATAAGCTTTGAAGCCTATGAAATTGATATAGTAGGTGCTACGATGCCTCTTAAGAGTTTGAAAAGATTGATGCGTGAGATATTGTGAAATGTAGTTTTTGCTAAAGAACTGTACCTCTTCTGTTGTGCCTGTTCTGGGTAGTTGAGCATCCACCAAAACTAGGGAAAAGGAGGGCTCGTTTAGCTCTGAGTTTTGGCATTGGAATTCCTATGAGAATCCATAATATTGACACCTAAAGCCCTGAGATATCTAGAATCAGGTCATCGTCTAGGGGGGCAAGTAGATATAGGTTGAGCAGCTCCGGATCAATGTATATTGCATTGTAAGCAACAAATATGATTGATGCAATAAGCAAGCAAAATAAAAATAAAAATGCCAACGGAACCTTCCTCAATACACATTGACCGCAATTATTTACACAGTAAAAGCCCAACATAAAATTGCCCTGAATCGCAACAGCCAAAAAGCACAAACACAACAAAGGCAAAAGCATGGAGAGCAGAACACATAAAAATGGGCTCGTACCGAAGCAAACACTCGTTGGACTGTGCTTTGCAGTCTTCACTCCTATCACCTTGACGCCAAAGATACCACGACAAAGAAAGAAGCTGATCGCACAGGCTCTTGTTTTCTAATCGGAGCCCACTGAAGAGAGGTGATTTTAATATTTTATAAATGTGGAATATTACACATGTTAAAATACAAAATATTTTAATATTTGATAAGGTATTTTATGTTTTGGAAATGTGTGTTGGAAACGCCGAAGGGGATTCATTGAGGATGTGAAACTGGAGGATCTGAAACAATGGAAGAGGAAGAGAGGTGTTGAAGTAGGGGTTTGAGGGAGGAGCACTTTTCATGTGAGTGTAATTTGTGGTTAAAGGGCAACTTTTAAAATCCCAAATTATGGAACCTTGCCAAACTAACAATACAGTAACATGTCATGGGAGAATATCAAACTCTATCCATCAAAGTTCATAATGGCAACCAGGCTCGAAAGCCAACAAAATGTATCTAAATCCTTAACACATAAGTTAAAGATTTTATTAGTAGTAATTTATGCCTTCATGGGCAGACTCGAGCACTGAAGCAGAAATTAGTTGAAAGCTTCGAGAATCAATTAACCATGTGAAACTGAACAAGGAATAAAATTTCCATTTGAAAAATCATGCGACATGCATAACACATAAATCTATGGAAACAAAGAATAGATGCCTTTCCAAGCCCTCAAGAAGTACAATTTAGGAGCACTTTTTGCACAAGAAGAATCGCACCCTTTGCAATCCCTTCTGCACCATGCATTACAATGCTCCACAAGAAAACATGCATCATAGTCACCAATTACAGATGACACATTGAAAGATTTAAGAAATTATTAGAACATGCCAAAAAAAATTGAGCCTGCAGATGTGCTAAACGAAAAACTTGGTGTGTTCGGATTATCATTTAAATTTATAAAAGATAGAGCAACTACGCATAGCAAACTGATGTGAATCATGTTATTATAGTACCAAAAAAAAGTACAGAGAAACAGAAATAGTAAGGCCGAATTTCTATTAAGATCAACATAGAACAATAAATTAAAAGCTGTTACAAATTTACTAAACACAAAAACTGCCATACAAGGATGAAGCTTTCCTAACAGAATTATAACATGTAAAACAGAATAAGATGTAACATTATACGGACCAATAAAAAAGAGAATGCGAGACAACAAATCATAATTCATAAAGAGCATGTTTAGTTAAGCTAATTATCGGATACTATCTCAAAATGGCCATGGTCTAATGAAAAAGAGAATCCAGATAAGATACAATATCATTAATGTCATAACAAATGACCATGCTTTAGTAGATCAATGGGACTACAACTATCAGATACTATCTACAAAATGGCCAGCGGGAAAAACTGATAACGAGTTCCCAATATCAAAAGGAATAGAACCAGAATAGACAGAGTACCATGTATAATGGCATATCCCCACAGACAGTAGCATTGAAACAAACGGGGGAGAAAGAAGGGAGAAGCAACCACCGTGTATGATGGCATATCGCAGGCAAGGCACTCAAATTCACGGCTATAAAGAAATAGTAACCACATCCCTCCTAACAATTATGAGGCCAGGCAAACCTTGGAAGAATAAACATGCTAATGGAATTGCAACCCCAAGATGCAGAAACGAGAGTCCACGGATAAAAACCACAGCTGAGAATCTGGGGTGTCAAGGCAAAATGACAGCAACCAAAACGGGTAGAAATATTTACTGACAAGTCAATAATTCCAGTGCGCATATCGAGACCATGAAAGCAAATGACTGGGGGAGATGTGAAGGTACCGACCAGGGACAGCATTACATTTATGATTTTTATAGCACTGAAAAGGGGTCAGACTGGCTCTGTCGTTTAGTTCCTCCAACTGCGGGTAAGGCCGGAAGAACAGGTCGTAATCTGGCACACTTGGTAAATGACCCTCCTTGAGGGGGATCAAGACATTTAAGTCCCGGAGCAGCATATATTCTTATAGACTGAAAATGGCAAGGCACCACTGGTCACCAGCATTGAAGTAATGTCCAGCAGAGACTAAACCCCTTTAAGAGGCACTGAAATCGTCCTCTGATATCATAATAAATGGGACACTGCAGGGAGATGAAATACAGTTTTGGTCTCCGCCTCTTGGAAGGCTACAGAGCCTACAAAGTCTATTCATCTTTCTGTCACCCTCCCCTTGAGATTAGTCAAGCTCCGAAGTATACTGTCAAAGAGAACAAACCCTCAAGGACATACATCATACGTAAACATGTAAGAAGCAGCTAAGAATCTGCATCTAAAGTTATGTGCCACTGCATGGCGGGATGCATTCTGAATTCTCCCTCCATACATCAGTAGTAATAATGCTCTGCATAAAGATTAAAATCTTTAGGACTTCCAGCCTTCCACATGAGGATTTACTTGAGTCTTTAGGGCTCCCCAGTTTCGCATTTGTAGATATCCTCCCGAAAATGGACTTGCCTGCAATGCAAGATGTGTTTGGTGGGCATTAGAGATGACTTATCAGCATTTTGGGGGCTACTGACAAGGGGGTTGACCTTGGATCAATGGCGAGACGGCCAGCCAGCTCCAATAAAGTCAAAAGTGCAGGCATGCATGTCTGAATACCTGTGCCCATAGCACAAAACAATATCTCCACATCGGCACAATGAACCCTGATCAGCCTACACACGCTTAATTGCACGAATAACACCTTTTGCTTCTCTTCCTTAGCCAGTGTCTCAGCCACTATCTCAATTTGGCCATGGCTCTACTGACAACATTAGGCAGACAAATGGCAAGCCATACACCGAGGTTGCTATGTAGGAGGGCATATCCATGCATAGCATTCAAATTGGTGAGAAAGCTGAGCTCTGTCATACTGGCAGTGTCCAGGTGCCTGTCACCTTCAAGGTTCATGCTACTATCCTGAGGAGATGGAGGCACCATTGGGCGAGATGGACTTACTTGGTGAAGGATATGGGATGAATGTTGCAAATTCACGTCTGCAGCAGGGGCAGGGTCTGCAGGAGTGAAAACCACAACAAGGTTTGCGTTGGGAAGGTAAAAGACTACAAGTCCAATAATTGGCCTTAGCATATGAGCTCCCTGTAAGCACTTTGAGCTGCAAATTCATTGTGGCCACACTGCCGAAGAAGCCATTTGTGATTGTTATAGGCAATGAATTGGCCTCCCTTCCACCACTCTTCCACCCTCCTCCTCCATCTTCGAGCTCTCCTGTGATGATGCCATTTACCCTGACCACACACCATAAAACCCACCTTGAAAGCAAAGATGTAGGCATCTAAGGACATGATATTCTTATCCACTGAAAATTTGAACTCGAACTTCCCCATTATCAGTATGAAACCAATACGGGATCTCAAAAACAAAAAAAAACTGTGTATTCTTATAGATTCCAAAATGATAGAACTTCCCCATCATCAGTAAGATTCCAGATATAGACTAAACCTCAAAATGGCTATGCATGTGGGCATCTCAGTGCAGGGAGAGAATACAGAGAAAGCCATTGTTTATTAAAACAAATTAAATATCATGTTTACATGTGGAGGTTTCAAAGCTTTAGACAAGCAACTCTCAACGATAAACTTTAAGGTCATCTAGACCCTCAAGGACATACATTATCTGTAGACATCTCAAGACTTTAACCAAGACCCCTTTTCTATAGCTAAAAAAAAGGTTTACTACATAATAAATGTTTAACTGTGAACTTTTCAAAGCTTTACCGAAATCCTTTATGTACAGAAAATTTTAGGTATGCTATTTCAAAATATTAAAGTCTGTCGAAATTTCAAAACCCTACCACAAACCTTGATTTACCTGAAAATTTTTGGGTTCGAATATCAAAACGTTTCTGATGTAGAAAATTTCAAAGTCTTTAATGCAAAACACTGTTGTTTCATTGAAATCTTATCGATTTTGGAGGCTGTATATATCAAAATATTTGGCTTGTGGAAATGGCAAAGGTTTTAACAAAAACATTAGTTTGTTAAAAACTTTAGGTATATATCATGAATCAAAATGTAAAAATTTGCAAAGCTTTCACAAAACATCTCTGTTTACATGAATAATTTGAAGCTAACATGGTCAGAAATCTCAAGCATTGTTAACCAAACTCTTTGTTTATTGACAATTTCAAGAGTATACATCAAAATGTTTACCTACGAAAATCCAGACACTTAAACGAAAAAGTAAAACCCTTTGTTTATCATAATGTACAGCAATACGTTATTAACATCAAAAAACGATTAAAATTGGAAACCCCCTGCTTATTGAAAAATTACGGCATAAAATTGAAAATGTTTACATGCAGAAACCTCAAACCTTTTAACAAAGACCTTCGTTTATGGAGAAATTTAAGTTTCTGCAGAAAATAACAAAAAATTCTATCCTTGTTAATTGAAAATTAGTATTACAGTATACATGAAAATGCTCACATCCAGAAATCTGTAACCTTTAACAAAACCCCTATAATCATCAAACATGTTAAGGTTCAGTAGTACATAACTTGTGGTATAAATTTTTCTCTATCTTTAAACAAAACCCTTCACCACATAACCTATCGAATAATATTTTCTCTATAAACTACGGAAATCATTTTATTAATCAATGAATTCATTTTGGTTTCAGCGGCGTTCGTGACTCTTTAAATTAACTCTTCTGGATAGATTATTTTTAATTTATGAATGAAACTGTTAGGTTTCCGCAGCATAAAATTCTTTATATAAAAGTTTCTGGCTAAACTTCCATATGTTTTTATTTACCAACGATTACGCACGGTTTAACCGAAGCCCACAAAGAAGATGCAGCAGGAGAAGAAAAATAAATTGCAAAAAATTTGCAAACGGCTCCCAGTAGCACAAAGCAAATACAGCGAGGAGCGGCCAAACAAAAAACACAAAAGCATATCTGAGAGAAAACTACTGCCTGCCCTTAATGCTATCCCACTTACGTCTCTACAAGATTTGTATTTTTCACTCTTCCTATGCGTTTATCCATTCTCAGCCCAATTTTTAATTTACCAAATTCTGTAATTGGTATTCCAGCACCGTATGCACTCCCATTATTGAACGATTCCCACAGATCGCCAAGAGTGAAGAAGGGTATACATTTTGACTCAGAAGCCCTCCATCCTATCGTGATTGTCTGCAGCAATAATGGATTGATCCAATCATTCAACAAGTCGGCCCAGAAACGATTACTAGAGTTCCAATCTATCCACCAAATCTTTTTTTCATTGAAAAGCAAGAAGGCCAAAACTCATACAAGAAGAGCAGACCACCCGGAAGGCATGGTATGAGAGAGAAATCTGTCATCTAGGTCCTACGTCAAACAATCAAGAAAACATAAATCTAGACAATCCATCTGAGCAAGTAGAAATCAAGCTTGTCACAAACATTTACAGTATATTTATCTTTCACAACACTTCAACTGAAGCATTGAAGCTCAGCTCACTCAAAGTCTTTAGTAACTCTCCCAAAACAACTTTAGAACAGAGCAAACCCAAAGTTTTATCATTTGCAGATGCTTACAAGATTCGAACTTTGAAAAGGATCTCCTCCAGCACAGCTACTGATCGTACTTCACACAAACTTTTCCCTTAATATGTCAAAATAAAGTTAAACCCTTGCACCAACAGAAAACCCCTCTCAAGACAAATCCTTTAACAATGCCCGGAAACACAAACTCCAGGGTTTTCAAAGCCGTAACAAAAATATTAAAGATTGCGATACAGTGCAAACCCTAAGACTATCTCCAAACATTAAAACCATAAGTTTACTACCAGACTTTAAAGATTTATCTGTATACCACTGTTTGAGGAGATGCAAGGCTCGATCGAAAGCTTGAAAATCGGCCGATTCACCATGCCCTGCCACGTACCCCACGACAGCACCCAACGCAACACAAAAAAAAACCGTTTATTATTGATATTTATTGGTTAGAGCCAGTCAGCCGTTACTTAGATTTCCAGGCTGTGTTTTCCTGCAGCAGCCGTTCCTTAGACCAGCAACTTGGCATAATACTCCTAAAATTCAATATAGTTTCGTGTCAAGCTTTAATGCATGATTTTTTTGACAAAAAGCATATGATTTTTTTTTGACAACTTGGTGTCAAGCTTTAAAGCATGATTTTCTTGCATGGACCATGAAAGACACCAAGCATACCTCGACACAAAGGTATGCTTATTTATTACTACCAATTGTACATGAGTTGTAAATTACATCGGAGAGGATAACAATATTAAGTTTTTCGAGTTGTAATTTGTGGTGAAATATATGCTATCTTAAATTGTTTTAAGTTTGTGTGATGGAGAGCGATCAATATATTACAATTATAAGATATGAAGAAAAAAAATTGCTTATTATGCTTTAGTGAATGTCCGCGACATGTTTTGAAGATCCTTTTATTGCACAGGCTTGGAGCATGCTAGAAAACGTGACTTGATCAGATTGGACACATGTTGGTTGCCTTAGGTAAAATAGTGTCAATGTTTGACTTACATTGAACATTTCACATGCCATGTTTGAATATCCCGTGAAATGTGCCACTCACTATTATAAATCATTCAAACTCATTTTGGTTCCATAGTTACCCTCCTCGCCCATGACACTACCCAAATTTATTTATATCATATGAATGAATGTGGATTAATTTATAGAGTTCAACAAGATATAAGACAGAAAAAAAAAACCTTCGAGTTGTAAAGAAAGGGGCATGGTAGTGCCTCAGTACATGTGTCTGATGCCTACTATTCGGTTTGGAAGAAGCATGTTTCAAATTTAATAGAGATCATATCATATTATATTTTATTTATGATGGCCTAAGGTGGTCGGATACGTGGATTTTGTAAGGGTGTCGTGCAAAGAATATTCATATATCCACATTATGTGAATTAAATTTGTCATGGGATTAAAATCAGGGCCTCTACAGTCTTGTATCCATAAATGTCACGGGGAAATCATACCGGATAATACTCACACAAATGGAAAAAAATGTATTAATGAGACCCCATTTTCTCGAGTCATTTAGTGAAACATTTCACATGTTTTGTGTAGGCCTCAATATTTTATGTACATGTCTACAAATATATTAACAATTGCAACATTCAACAAAAATACACTTTCCAGAATATACTTTATCGAAGATTATTGTTGAGCATATGATTGTTAATCATTGCAATAAGGTAGGGCGTGGGAGCCTAATTAGTTTGTTGTCTCAATCTATGCGTTGATTTCTAACCAAGTTTACATCCAGGATTGTTACAACATAAATTGTCATGAAAAACGTAATTTGGTTCCATCATTTCATAAAAAGGTATTGTTTCTAGATATTATCAGTATTCTTACGTGTAACTTTTTTCAAACACATGTTTGTACTATAATAACAAGGAATGTCATGTCATACCTACAGCGGTAGAGTGTGTTATTACTTAAAAGAGTTTATTATATTTCTTTATAAAACCCAAAACTAAAAATCAAAATCTCATTATGTTATGATGAATAGTCACTCTCTATTCTAAAGCTCACATTATGTTTGTTAAGGCAATACCCGAAGCCTCTTCTTAACACACATTGATTAAAGAAATCTCAACACCCAGGGCCAATATTCTACCTAAAAACGAATATCGCCCTAATTTTTTAATAGGAAAAATAGGGTGTCAGATTAAAGCCTACGGTGACAAGCGTATTATAAAAAAACCTCCAATAACGTGGGATAATAAGATTGAATGGTCCAAATACATGCCCATTTGAAAATAAAATAGGGTTTCCATAAAAAGATATCATGTCCCATCATTTGGTCAAATACTTTGCGTCTGACTATTAAAGCTCCCACCTTGGCATCTAAATGTTCTCGAGGATTTTTCAAAAACCCCGTCCCTCCAGGAAATTTTGTCAAATAGTTCACATGTCTTGTGTATGCTTCCACATCTAACATACACATCAAACCAAGCACCTACAACTACAACATCTAATGAAAGCACATATCTTTATGGTTGTGTAGGGTTGAATTATACATACAAGGTTATGCACAGACATCCCTTCCTACATAGTTTTCAACTCATGTGCAATTACACGAGTTGCAAACTATACCAAAGGGATGTCAATGGTTAATGTGTTAATAATTTGTCTAGTCCAAAATGATTTGTCAGTAAAATGTAAAAAATGAGTAAGAGGTGTAGATAAGAACATCTATTAACTTTTAGAATTTTAGCAACACAGCAATTTCCACATTTTTTCATAATATTCAACCAGTCCCTACTATATTTTTCACCATTCTCGAGGCATAATATAAGTTTTTATTGTTCACTCATAAAAAGGTTGTGGTTGCTAGCTTTACACCTGTTGATTTCATTTACCAAAAAGGTTCCAAAGACTTTTCAACAGACCCTTTTGTGCAGATCATGTGATTAATACACACCATGAGGCCACAATTGTTACATACATTTAGTAAAACAATTTTCACACCCTATGCATACTTCCACATTTTGTAGACATATCTCATAGGGTACCTGCACCTACAACATCTGCAGCCTCTTCTCCATAATGATTTGGCGAATTTCCATCGCCTGTTTCGAAGCTCCTATTTTGCACAGGATGGGAGCATGCTAGAAAAGGTAACCTAGTCAGATTGGACACATATTGGTTGCATTGGGTGAAGTAGTGTCAATGTGTGATTGACATCATAATCTTTTTTATTGTTTTCCTCTCCTCTCTTTCAATGGGATTCATTGCACTTTACAAGACCACATCACATCAAGGCATTTTATTGAACAAATCACATGCCCTGTGTTGATTCTCCCATTCTGGAAAAATTTGGGAAAATTTTGGGAGGATGATGGAAAAAGTTGTGGTGTGTCTTTACACTTGAGCAAAAAAATTGATCAATAAAATCCATGACACCATAGTTCTTTCAAGCACTTAATAAAATAGTTTGTATGCTACTCGCGTGCATTGAAATTTTTAAATATCCCAATTTAGCATGGGTTTGACGGTTGTTGAATCCATTTTCTTCAAAGTTTCAAAGTCCTTTTCATAAAAACCATTTTGTGCATGTTTTGTATTCATTACTGTCCATAAGACCACATCTCACCAAGGAATTTTATCAAATAGTTTGTAACACATTCTAAATATCTCGTTTTGTGTGGAACATACTGTTGTATAGTGTTAGCATTACATGATTCACCTTCTTGTCCAATTAAAATCTATAAATGTATAGAAATTTTGAACATTATTATCTTTTAATATGCATTTAAAAATTAGTATTTCTTATTGAATGTAATTTCATGCATCGCCTACTCTATATTGTCTAATTTGTATATATAAATCTATTGGGAATTGAGAAAATAAATATTTCCCATGGAATGCATGTCATATTTCGGAAATTAATATTTCTATTTTAAGTGTTGTCATGTATCTATTTCACTTGTTTTCATGTCTTTGTTCGCATAGCCTCTATTTCATAACATAGAATACAAAGGAATGTCTAAATGATAGCTACCTATTCAAAATGGTGGTTGCAAATTGGAGGAGAATAAATTAGATAGTTTAATATATATTACATCATTGGAAGCAATTTAGCCACGACTACCTCTCATAACCTGAACATCAACATTTTTATGGAAACTTTAATAGTTGTATTTTTTTTTAAAACTTCAATATCTATATGTGTTTTTTATGAGTCGTTTTAATAGTAGACATGATGAGGACATGCATCTCATGTTCTGCAATAAATTTGTCCTCTATGCAAGGGAAGACATTGCTTATTATAGAGTCACGTTTAATGTCTACTTTTGAAAACCTTTGATCGTTGTGTTCTTTGTCATTTTGATTTAAGTCACGTACCCATTTTATTATAGAAATATGTGACCTTTTTTCATTTAATTATATTTTGTGCATATCCTCCTATCAATACAATCCATGAGGCCACATTTCTTTCTGACATTTAGTCAAATAGTTCACATGCCAATTGCATGTTTGCATATATATCTACCCAAGTACAATATTTTCAGTGTCCTAACCACTTACCAGTCCCAAATAAGTTAATACCGATGAAAATCACATTTATTTTTAACCTTCGAGCTCATTTAGGTTATCACTTAATTTACCTCTAGGATGACAATTTCATAACAAAATGTAATCTATATCCTAATCAATAAAGAATATTTTGATTTATTTAAAAAATGTCTTCCAATCTTGCAAAAACAAAACCAATGTCCAAGTGAATAATCACAATAGACTCAGAATTAAGGCTTGTAAGAAAAAACAAGAGGTCACAAGGACAGAAGTGCATCACCTGACCTTAAGTATTGGCAATGAATTTCATGTGCTGTGGGCATAGAATCACAAAATGCATAGCTCGAGATCTGAAAATCAGTTGTGCACTATGCTTAAATGTGAACAGATAAACTAAATCCAAACTATATTACAAATCAACTAGGGTTGGTTTTTTCCCTTTCAAGACGGAAAATATGCCAAACACATGCACTCAATTGCATTCCACGAAAAGACATTTTGGTGAGGCATTTAGTCCATGAGACATTTTGTCAATAAAATCATGTGCCTTATTTGGTAGCTCCCTCTCCATGTCAAGAATACATGTCAGTGCATATCTGGAAATCGTTATAGTTCATGAGGCCACTTTTCTTCTAGGTATTTATGTGAACAATTGGTAGTCTAGTTGCATGCTCACACATTTTGCATACATTTCTATCAGAGCAACTGCAGTTAGACAATTTGGCAAAGGTTAAGGGGTGGCTTGACCATTATTCTCTTCCAAGTAAAAAATCCCTTCTCCCTTCATATGGAATGGGGATTTTCTACAGGAGAAATACTCACAATGTCAATGCATGTCGCATGGAAGTGATTATGTGAAATATGTAGCAGAGCTATTGCAACATAAAAATTCACACCCCAAACCCGTAGAAGCTCTATTATTAAATCACATTAGTCTGCAAGTTAATTGCAAATAATTTTTACCTTCCCATCAAATGTTCCTACAGATATATGCGCTTCAAAAATCCTATTTGAATCAGAATTATTATTACCCTCATCATATTCCACAAGCGTCTCTTTATTTAGGGATTCTCTATCTCTCCCAATCCCCTGGATTCTGATCTACTCACGATATATACAATGAATATATTCTTTCGACAACAATGACACTAGACACCGTAGTTGATCTTCTCCGCTACATAAATCCTAATAACCTTCAACCTCTTCTATGAGCCACTGTTAAATGAGTTGCGTGGATTCCATAGATGAAAATGTTGAGCTGTGTTTTACACATAGCACAAGATGAGGGAGGGGCATGCCGAAAAGTATGCCAAAAATTTGGGAAGATCCGCTAGAATAACATTTCCAGAATTACACCACCGGAAAAGAGCATGCTGGAATTTGACATTTTCCAGCAAAGCTCTCTTCATAGAGGACACCTCTAGTGAAATAGAGGAATAGATACTAGCAATTGCACTTGAGTGCAAGAAACTCTGGAAGGGAGGCAGATGTAAATTTTTCATGGAAATGCATTGTCATATAGTAGGTGATACAAAAATTTGTTCACAGTACTGCCAGTTTTATGTGTATGTGATAGGATGAAGACAATTGTGAATGGAAGGATACAAAAAATAGTAAAGAGTTTAGGAGAAGACATTCTCAATATATTCAAATTTGTTTTAGAGATCCGGAGGAAAGACTTTTGAATGCAAACATCTCTCTTCGATTTTTTGCCGATACATACAAATATTCTGACATGCACTTGTACTGCTCGAATGTAAATGCTAAGGAGATGTGCAACTCTACTTTCAAGCATACCTGTGAGATTACAGTGAATAATAACCCTTGGTGTTCATTGTTCCCAATATATATTTTTTTCTTATCCAATGACATACCTTGCAATTTATATATAAAATCACCCGCACCATTTTAAGCTCCATTTGTCAATGATTGCCACGTGTTAGAAGAGGTATTGACAAATGTGTGTGGTTGTTTGGGTCCCATGTTGGGGTAGAGTGTTTTTAGAAATCAATAACTATACAGAGTGACAAGTCTGGGAGTTTTGATTCTATATGGTAGACAATGTGAACACCCTTGCCCATGGCCCCATTAACCAACTCTCTTTGCACTCATATGTTGGATGTCAATATAATTTCATTTCCTTTATACAAGCACATTTGTCTCAAGTTGAGTTTCATCAAGGTTTGGAAAGACTCAATTAAAGCTTTGTTTGGTAATGCTTATTGTAACAATAACATGCAACACCTTGAACATCTCTTTGTTATGTATTGTAGCTATATTGTTTGTTGCATAGATGTTTGAAGCCTTTAAAGCTCTCTTGTTCTTCTAGTGACATGTGTGAGTTTGTTCTTAACATGAGAAAAATCCAGTGCTCTATTATTGGTCTCGCGCTCCTGATGTTGGATAACAAACGTTTGAATTGTAATTGGTTTGTGGTGAATCCTTGTTGACAAAACGTGTTGCCCAATGTTACAAATTTTGTGTCAAATGTTTGTCAAATTGTTGATAAGGTAATGTGATAATACATCCATATAAGTTGAGGTTGGGTTTTGAGATCCATCATGATAATAATAGTGATAATATTGTCAAGTTAAAGTATTTACTATACAAACAATTTAGTTAAAGTATTTACTATATTTATATGTTAAAATGAGTTCTCTATAACTTGTTACTATTACAAAAGAAAAAATATTAACTCAAAAATCAAATATCTCACTTGGAATCATGATATTATGAAATCTTACTTATTCTTATTATAAATAGACTTTTTAAAAAGGTGGAAGGAAAAAATTAGATATCAATTTAACCGTGGACCCCGACACTAAAATCGCCTACAATAATAACATTAAATAAAATATATAATATATAATATAAAATAAACAAATAAAAATCCATCCAGATTGAAAGCCAGAGAAAAATAAGATATATATATATATAATGTTATCATTCACACTCCAAGTTTTAATTATGTCTAGTGGAAATTTAATGGCGATTAAAATTTTGACCGTGGCCTCATGTATAAACAAATATTGACATTGTTATAGTCGAGTTGTTTATAAGGAAACAAGCTTCTCAATACAACTGAATCATTGGTAAGAAGAGCCTCCTGTTTCATCTAAGAGAGAGCATGAGCATAATCCATACACAGCTAATCAACCTCTAGAAACACATCTCTAACTGTCGTCACTACCGGCTTGGCTTTTCCTGCATAGCTTGTAGTGCCCACATTTTACCCACACAATGTCAACAGTAAAATACCTGGATAATTTTTTTTTTTGACTTACATTGCTCACTACACACAACACAACACGGGCTCCAAGTACAAAAACTCGACTCACAATGACAGTCACATAAGTCATCAAATCACATAGACACATGCCAACACCATATACCTGTTTATACCACACCTTTCCAGATGAATGAGTACTATCAATGACCCAACCACAAGACAAATGACTCCCGGATTGACAACACACAACACATCATTTCTTAAATTGTGTCCTAAGTTCATTCCACGTTTAATTTACAGTTCAACCATTTCAAGTTGGCTTTCTTTATGCATCAGGGGAATTTCCATAACTTACTTGCTTAATTGGCACAATTCAAATCACATATAAAGTATTCAATTATCTTGTTCTTATGTCACGAATATGCTACTCAAGTGTTTATTTAATGTTTAAAATTTACTCTTACTACACAAGAGAATCTAACGTGATGTCAAGACGAGATCTGGGGATTAAGGAAGACATAGGTTTGAAGTAGCTTTTTTTTTTTCAAAAAACATCCATCGATCATGGAATAGTTATTTCGCTACCATGGTTGTTAAAGTTCAATAACTTATGGACTTCCATTTATATTTATATATCTTTTGTTTTCTCGAAGTTTGGTCACACCAAGGCAATTTATATTCTTTGTAACACATGAAGATGTTTAAATTAAGTCATAAGGACTCCCAGTGACATTATTCCTAACCTCAAATTTTGGTTTTACTCTCATATGATTTACTTTTGCGTCGCACTAGGGTCTCATTATTACCATTGTTTTAAACATAAGAGTTATGAAAGTACTTGTCTGACATATTAAAGAAGCACATGGTTAAGCTTAATTCCAGTTTCACCCAGGGCTTCAATCTCTATTATAGGTGTGATTAAGGTTAAAATGTATTTACCCTATAATCCTTTCGTGAAAGATCAAGGCAGTAAATTTTCACAAGCCCAAGACAAGACATTTATCTACGAGGGACAAAAGGGTTCACTAACGAGAATGCAAGACATAGAACAACTACATCGCGATCTTCATTTAGGTCATTTGGATCCAACAGGGATTTCATTCACTGATGAAGTTAATTTCTAGATCTAATTTTGTAAGGCCCGGAAATCCAATAAGATACAAGGGGGTGATATCTTTACCTACTCCATAGATGGGAAGGCTACACAGCTTAGTCATTCCTTCTAACAAGGACTCATAAGGTGACTTCCAAGGCGGTCTTCACCACTCAGCCTGGTGTTGGACCTGAAGAGAGGACATTCGTCTTGTGATTACCAAAACTAGAAGGAAACCGCATACTCTGGATAAAGTTGGACCATGTCATTCCTAAAATATGGGTTCATGACAATGTCACTAAACCTAATGACTATGACGGTAACTCCAACTAGGGGTTTTATTTACCTAACCTAGGAGGTCTCATCGAGTGCAAAGTTTAAGGTCGTTCTATGGTTTTAAATTTCTTATATGGTAAAAAAATGGATCACACATGTAGGAAAGCTATGCACGAATATTTTATTAAGGTTGAGTGTTCCCATTAAAACTCTTTATTATGTTTGCAAGGTAAGAAGATAACCTAGTAAATTAATTTAATCGTTTATTGAATACTGAGAAAGTACTACAATATATTAACTTCAATTTCAATTTACTATATATAAATCAAACCTTTTTTGCCATACACAACTAAGAAACAAATCGAACCAGTGATTAGATGCACATTTCCTAAGTTATCCCTAAAACTAGCATCTCATGCATATTAACAAATTTCAATTATAACTTTTTTTGTAACAAGAGACTACATTAGACAGTTATTCATTTTACAATGACCTATAAAAATTACAATAATAATACTTAAATTACACATCGCCTTTTTCGTTGTCATTCTTCCATCCTACAAAACCCACGTGAGCATGATATCAACGATAAATCGCTGGCATGGCATCCACCCTAATCAATCATAATTATCATTTTTCAGTTTCCCATTTACATCTGACAATAATTACAATTTGCAATTGAAATAAAAAGGTCTAGAAACATGTATTCATTGCATTTCATTTTTCTTCATTTTGTAACCCAGGAGAGAGAAAGAGAAGGGAAGAGAGAGAAAACACCATTTTGTCAAAACTTCTATTTCACACAACAGATACACAAAAGGGTTTTAAACAATTATTTGCATGTGTTAAAAGTTTCCAGGGTGGTTTGGCAACCCTACGAGGGTCTGTAACTTTCTATTTTTATATTTTCTTACTACTACGAAAATGTACAAAACGTGCTCGGAGTCTAATCAACCACTTCCAAAAGTTATCTTCTGATGAGAATGCCCTCCATGATCAACTTTCTACGTGTCCCCAGATATACCAAGAGTTCATAGCAACTGACAGAATTGAAAAATAGCGAACGGTTTGCGTTTGGTGGCTAGTTCTCCGAAGCCACTGATCGTAGTTCACCCAGTTGTCAAAGGACAAAAGTTAGCTTGAGGGCCTAGAAAACCACATCCATAACTGATGTTCGACGAAGAAGCACGCAACGAAACATCTCCTAGTAGTTCCCCTATATAAGGAGAATTCATCAGAGTCGACGGGACTGAGAACTAGTAAACCATTTTCAAATGGCGACAAGTTTTCTGGAGCGACAAGACGAAATTGGTCCAGTTTGACCTCGTCAAACTGTGACCAGAGGCCTAAAAAATGGCTTCGCAAAACTATCCCGAAAAGTTCTCTTTCCTATACTAAATGTTCCAGGCAATTTTCTAGTATAAACGCTAGAGGTTTGCGAAGACAGGACGTAATTTCTCCATCCATGTTTCAAATGGCGATTCAAACGAAAGTTGACTTTCTAGATTTAACAACTTTCTACTACTGTAAACCAGTGTAACAGGGCTCCTATAAGAGTGTCAAAAGGATGTCATATGTTCATTTCGGGTCAAACCAAAGGTCAAGGTGACTCCTCGTATACCAAGGTACACAAATGAAACTTCACATCTCGTTTCCAGAGTTGCAAAGGGTACTTAGTGAGTCTCCGAAAATTGCAAAATTTAACTATTTAAAACAAGGAGAAGGTCAACTTTATCAATGGGAAGTCAAATTCATCTGGTCGATAAAACAATATTGGAGCGATCAAGAAGGGTAAGAGTTTTCTAAATCATCTCGAAGTGAGGGTGATAGTTCATGTTTTAAAGTAGGCAAGTTATAATGACGTCGTGAGTTACGACATGACAATTTATTGTTTTGCAACGAGTTGAAGGGACATTTAACTATATTAAAATTCCTAATAATTTAGAACTCTATTTAGTTGTAAAAGAGAACTAAAACACGAGAATTATGAGAGGTAAGGGAAGAAGAACCATGCCTGGAAACAATGAGCAAAACGGTACAAGGGGCTCCAAGAAGTTTACCCTCGCGATTCGTCGAGACCACCATTGTTGCCATCTGATGCCAAGTAGTCACGTGCAAACCAAGCCATTTGTTGTGCACCCATGTCTCATCAAAAAGAACCATTTTGTGTTTTCAAGAAGTCATCCTGATCCTAGAGACCGCATTTTCTATGTCAACAGATCACACGCCTTTCCAACAAAATCCATTTTTGTGCATACGAATACTCTGAGGAACGACTTTCAAATATAATGCATAGGAAGCATTAATTAATGGTTCTAACAGAACAGTCCAGAAGCTTGCACTTGGAAGAGGTGAGGCAATAATTCTTGGCATGATTCTACAATAGGCACTCATGCCATCGAAGTATTTACAACCCTCATGTACTGAACTTGCCTAGCTACATGCTAATTAAACAAAAAAAGAAGCTTACATGGTCAGGGTATGTTCCATAAGACCACATCCCTTTGAGGCATTCTGTCATGCAATCCAAATGCCTTTTTAACAGACCCATTTCTTTGCACATCTTGCCATCATTGCTACCCAGGAGGCCACATACCTTTCAGGTATTCTATCGAATAGTTCACAGGATTCCACATATTGCATATGTATTTGCCAGTGCGCTTGGAACTAAAACATTCAAAAATACCTTCTCCATAATGCTTTGACAGATGTGCATACTCTGTTTCAAAGCTTCCATTTTGACAGCGGCTGGGAGGTTGCTGGAAAAAGGGCTGTGGAGTCTGGCTTTACACGTACCACATGCATTTGCTTGGAAGTTTCCAAGGCCTTTTCAACAAACTCATTTGTGCATATCCTGCCATCGTGGCATTCCATGAGCCCGCATCTATTTGAGGCATTCTGTCAACAGTTCACACGCCTCTTCTACACATCTGTTTTGCGCATACAGGTCTACCAGGGCAGTAACAACTACAACATCTGACAATATTCCTCTCTCCATTACATTCTAAATATGCCAAAACACCCACATATGCATTGAAACCAAGGATAGACTGGTCAATGTCTCTCATAGCTGACAGTAAGAAGAAGACCATGCAAACGTGCAGATCAAGAGTAGGTGAGAGCAAATAGAAAGGTTTCATTTGGATTCCAAATCCCCTGCCTGCGCAGCCTCATCTGCAACAGCTGACCAGTCTTCCTCTTCTGGTTCTTCATTAGACAACAACACCATGATGTAACTGTTGTCCTTGGATCAAGAAAAAGGGGGGATGGTGACAAAATAGCCTTGGTGGGTGTGCAAACAGGTTCAGAGTTCCCCTCCTTCCTTCCATGGCGACGGCGCTTAACTTCCTTCAACAAAAAGACAAAACAATTTCCAAACGAGCCACTTTTGCCCTAAACTGCCCCTTCCTATGTTTTTTATTTCTTTTATTTTATTTAACATTATCATTATTCTAAATTCATTTTAACTCATTTCATTCATTTTGACAAACTATTTCATTATTAAAATAATTTAATATGTTTTTTTTATTATCACTATTATATTTTATTTTGTTGGAACCCGTTTATAGATAAGGTGGAGTAGACTGAATGTTGCATGAGGATGGTTTTTCTACTACGCCAACGAGGAGATAGGATGGGCACTACACAGCTCTAAAAATGTACCACCAGGCCCTACCATGAAAAATCCCCATTACAAACACGTCAAGAAAGAAACAAAAATAGTTGGTGCTCAGAGACCCACCTGGGGCAAACTAGAGACTGTGGTCACTATGTGTGAAATAGGATTTCCCATGAATTGAACTTGTTCCATTGGGCCTAATACGTTTAAAAATACCAGCGTGGTGTTGGAGAGCATTCTTAATGTGAGCTTTACAAGTGTCTGCCATCCCTGTGAGCTTAACATGATGTCAATAAACGAGTAAGTAAATTGTGCTTCGAAAGATGCCTTCTAGTGGGTATAAGCCTTCGTCACTCTATAATACTCCAAAAACTCGTTTTGATGCTTCACTACAATGGGGAGAATCCACATGCCAAAATCATTTCCCCACCTGGAATCCTCGCCATTTTTCATCATTTATTCCATCTTCTGAAAAGTAAAAAAAAGAACAATGGAGTTTGAGTTTGAAATAGAACACAAAAAGACAATAGCGTAATTTGAAACAGAACACAAAAAAACAATGGAGTCTGAGTCTGAACAAGAACTTGGTAGATGTGTATATATGCAGAGTGTTACTTGGAGTCCTAGGGATGATCCAATATTCACTTGAACAAGTGCTCGAATTCTTGGGATTTTCTGTTTTGCTCCATCTTTGGCTGGAATGTTGGAGAACAAAACTAAAACGTTTGTTAAGCTCCATAAAATTTAGGGACACCGCCATATAAATATAATACTTACACATTCTCTAGCCTAAACAACACTTGTGACCTAGTGGTGTGTTTCTACGAGACTCGACTGCACCAGATTCCACATTCCCCAGCCTAATAATGGCAACTACAAGCTCCACATTTCTCGGAATAATTATTTGTTCACTAAATCCATTTCCTCTATCCACCTACAGGTAACATTTTCGGGGTTCTGACTCGTAAAACTTAAAATTTATTGAATTCAAACAAAAAAATATCATCTCATTACCGTTTATTTATCGCTCTCAGTGTGAAAAATCCAAGCTTCAAACTCAACTTCCGTGATTAAGGTTTCTAGATTTGCCTTCTTTCTACTCACAGTAACATTTTTGTTTGTTTCCGTTGAAACATTTGCAGGTGTAAAACTATAAGCCTGTATGGTGCCAAGCATATTGCCATCAATTACTGAATTTTATGCCGTCAACTGATCTTCCTATAAATATTCGTCATAGACTGATGATCTTGGGGGTTCTAGAATGGAGAGATTAGGAGGCACAATAATATGAACTTCATTCTTGATTTCATGAATGATTTTTTTGTCATGCTCTTTGGTTCCTCCAATATTTGTATTCACGCTTTCATCTGATACAGAAGGAGCCGTAACGACATGAGACTTCTTCACATGGACATGTTCGTCAGAGATTTTCTCATCATGTTCGTTGCTACAAACACTCTTGTCCAAAGTTTTCTGTAAATTTTCATGAAAAGTAATCTAAATCATTGCAGGAAAAATAAAGCAGCTAGCATTTGCAGTATTTAGCCTCATATTCGTGTCTGATTTCTTCTCAAACAAGCTAAAAAGATTAAATAACAAATATTTGAACTATCTAAGATAGTAAATATCTAGGACTATATAAAAATATCTAAAATTTGGTAACCTGTAAAGTTAAGACTACTGGAATTTGACACTTTCCAGCAGGGGCATCTTCAAAGGTGGACGCCTACTGGCAAACTAGTAATGACATCTATGCAATGTAATGTGAATGTCGAATGGTATATGTTATTTGATTTAGAGGGATAATTATTACTTTTGTAGTTGATGTTGATAAGGTGTGTGATTGATTTTGTATGTGTAGGAATATAGATGAAGTATTTCATTTAAAGGTTTTATCTCTACATTTCGAATTTGTTACAAATTTGTACATATACATTTGCAAATCTTATATAATGAGTAGTAACGTTTTGCGGACTATTTTATTTGAACTAAACATGAATACATGAAGACTTCCATACATTTGGAGATTTTATATCATGAGTGGTAGCCTTTTGTGGCCATTTTTTTGGCATTAAACATGAATACATTTGATAAATTTGATACCACTTTGGATAGTTAATTAGTTTTGTAGTTGATATGGTTTGTAATTATTTGGGGGAAATTGTGTTAGTGTTGCAACATGTTTGAGACGGCGGTTGCATTGGTTGCTTGGTTGAAAAATCCTTTTTTGTATTGTCAATAACATGTTGATGAGGGGTGTGATTAATAGTGGAAGTGTAGAAATATAGATGAAACATTACATTGAAAGGTTCTATGTGTACATTTCACATTTGCTACAAAGTTGTACATATATATTTGCAAATCTTATATCACGAGATTTGAACTAAACATGTATACATGAAGACCTCCGTACATTTGTAGATTTTATACCATGAGTGACAACCTTTTGTGGCCAATTTTATTTGCACTAAACATGAATACATTTGATACCCCTTGAACAACATTACCGCTTTGAATACAAGAAGTGTTGAGTAAAGTAAGAGTAGGACGAGACATTAAGAGAGAAATTCTTAAAGTTAGACCAGATTTGGCCTCCGCAATCAGCAATGTCCTTTACACAATAATTTACCATGTGGATTTAAACATGATAAATTAGTCTGGCATTAAGACAAGCACACAAGGAGTAAAAGATAGAGTATTGCCTTAGTGATGCTCATTTTCCTATCTCTCCAAGGAAGGCAAGACTTTCTTCATCAATTGATAGTCCTTCAACTTGAGCACGAATTGCCAAGATCTGCAACCAAAAGCAGAGAGAGATGACAAATAATTACAGCTTTCTTAAATAATATAAAACAATACTTCAAACAATATGGAGAACTTCAACAGTGAGGAATACAAGTACAATCTTTGAAGGAGTGTGAATGATAACAAGATGGTCTAACAAATCAACAAGTGTACCATGTGGACTATTAACATCTGTCCCTCTACAATGCATAGGCACAAGACAAAATCGATGTCAAAGATATTCAAAATTATTGTTCCCCAACAAAGCTAAGAAAAAATTATTAACTCTTAATATATGATAACCGAATAATTTCTTACCGAATGTTGCATATGCCTCTATTTGTTGCAAAAATAATTATAGGTACCTACAAAGCACGATTAAAGTAAGCAAAGCATTTGATATCAAGCATATGTACCTACATATTTTAAGGTATAAATAAAACTTGACAAATCATGTGAAAAAGAAGAAACAATATGAAGAAAAGGTTAAAAAAATACAAATAGAAAAAGTATTTATTATTATCTGAACATTATACCTTATCTATAAAAAGCATGCCTGGGACAAGCTTCGCATCTCCTTCATCTATGTACCGATTAACTACCTGTCGTAATGCACTTATTTTGGACAAGTTAATAAACTTTAAAGTAAGAACTGATCAAGGTAAATTATGTGCTCTAAAAGCAAGTGTAGTAAAACCTTATTTATCTCTTGATGTAATTTATCTGTGATTTCAATCATTCTAGGCTTCATCATCTGGCCCATCAAAGACAGTATATCTTGCCCTCCTTGAGGTCGGGCATTTGCAGCATCCATTTGAGGAAAAAAAATTCTTTAAGGTCGAACAATTTTTTTCTATCAATTTTATTTTTTGAAAAAAATGCATAAATATGTCACAGGGATAGAGTGGAGAGAGCTTTATATACACTACTTTTAGTAGGTATATGTATATATAGTATATAATATGTTTGTAATATTATGCAAAATTGTGTCAAAGAAATTCCATGTAAAAATAATGGTTAAGGTTCGAGTTCATACAAGAATAAAGTTCGGCAAAATTTGAAATTTTTCGATAAAATTCATAGAACCTTGTGACATAGGCTCTCAATTATTGTGCATTTAGGGAGAGTTTCCCTTAAGCCATTGTAATGCACTTTTTTTAACATCTAAGTGTTATTGAGTTCAAATTTTGAATGGTAAGACTACTTTTGGATAATTTTTATTACCATGCATATTTCTTTTGGAGACAGTTCATTGGGCACCTCCTCTTGCTAACTTTTCTAGTTATAATCAAGTATGTAATTGACCTACTTTGGTCGGTTGGGAGTATTAATCTTATTGTATTTTATTTCATTTCTAATTTTTTAATTGATAAGATCAAATTATGTCACAAATGCATCGCTTCTTCCCACCCTTTTAACTACAACATTGTTTGCTTCTATATATATTACATCACCCACATTTACCTACGCTAAGTAAGATACCTCCCATTATTTAGACCAAAAACAATAGATTATATCTGCCCTTCGGGGTCATTGACCAAAAGCATGGTCAGCAACAGTACCTAAAATGTTGTTATATCTTTTCAGTTGGAGACATGCTTTAAAGCTTTCTCGTATGAGTATATGTCGCAGTCTTCTACCAGTTGAAGGTTGAAAATCTTTAATGGTTCAAAACCATGTCTCCGGTGCTCTCTGGCTCTACCAATCCTCCGCTGCAAAACGTTGAGATTCGAAAGCAGGTTAAGGATTCAGGATTCGGGATTAAAAGTAGGTCATACATGCAATTTCTCTAATTTTTCCATGCAACATGCAATTGCCGATCAAGCTAAAAATAGATTTTTTTTAAATACTAAAAATAATTTTAAGAAAGTGAAAACGTCAAAACGGTTGTCAAATTTAATCACTCGAAAAAACGTCCAAACGACTGTCAAATTTAAGATATCGACATGAACGATCAAAAAGGTCTTTCCCATAGGGGGGACACCTTCAAAAAAAAATTCCATGTAAAAATAATGGATAAAGTTCAAGTTCATACAAGAAAAAAGTTTGGCAAAATTCGAAAATTTTCGATAAAATTCAGAGAACCTTGTGACATAGGCTCTTAGTTATTGTGCATCTAGGGAGAGTTTCCCTTAAGCCATTGCAATGCACTCTTTTTAACATCTAAGTGTTATTCACTTCAAATTTTGATGGTAAGACTGCTTTTAGATAATTTTTATTACTATGCATTTTTCTTTTGTAGACAGTTCATTCGACACGTCCTCCTACTAACTTTTCTGGTTATTTAATCTAGTACAATTGACCTACTTTGGTTGCTTGGGAGTATTAATATTATTGTATTTTATTTCATTTCTAACTTTTCAATAAATAAGATGCTTGCGCTTGTTAGAAAATATTTACCTACCATCATGCAAACTCAATTACTTTTACTATTCAACGTCAGTTACACTATGTATATGCAATTTGGCTTCTTTTTCTTAGATTAATATATGGAAATTCTGAGGCATGCTTCACAATTATTTTTTAGTACAAAAAAACAAAGTTTATTTCGATTTTAGCTACATGAGAGAAAGAGAATGAAGATATGAACATACCTGCACTATCTTTTTCTTTTTATGGACTTCACCTTTTGGTAGTGGAACATACTCTTCTGCTTCAAGATCAATTTTTTTCTCAAATAAAACGCTAAAAACAATTTTAAAAAAGTGAAAATGTCAAATTGGTTGTCAAATTTAATCACTCGATTTTTATGGACTTTAGCTTTTGGTAGTGGAACATACTCTTCTACTTCAAGATCAAATTATGTCCCAAATAAAATGTTAAAACGATTTTTAAAAAGTGAAAATGTCAAAACGGTTATCAAATTTAATCACTCGAAAAAAATGTCCAAATGGTTGTCAAATTTAATCACTCGAAAAAAACATCCAAACGAATGTCAAATTTAAGATGGTGACATGAACGACCGAAAAGGTCTTTCCCATAGGGGGAACACCTTCGGCGTAATAAGTGACAATGTCATTGTTCACATACTATTACAAGAGTTTTCCCAGCATTCAGACCACTTTTTTTAAAAAATAAAAAATAAAACTACCAACATCATCCATAGGTGATTGTGGAAGGCCGATAGGCATATATTTACGATGTCATAAATATGTAGTTAAATTGTCGATGCAATGGGCTTGTAATATAAATTTGTAATTGTATATATATTATAAAAATTAATATCACAATAATACATTTTGAATCTAATAAAAAATAGGTTGATACTAGCAATCGCATGTGTCCAATGCAATGTGAATGCCAAACGGTATATGTTATTTGTTTTAGAGTGATAGTTATTACTTTTGTAGTTGATGTTGATAAGGGGTGTGATTGATTTTGTAAGTTTATAAATACAGATGAACAACTTCATTTAAAGGTTCTATCTGTACATTTCAAACTTATTACAAATTTGTACATATACCTTTGCAAATCTTATATCATGAGTGGTAGCGTTTTGTGGAGTAGTTTATTTGAACTAAACATGAATACATGAAGACTTTGGTACATTTGCAGTTTTTATATCATGAGTGGTAGCCTTTTGTGGCCAATTTTTTGGCACTAAACATGAATACATTTGATATCACTTTGGATAGTTAATTACTTTTGTAGTTGATGTGGTTTATAATTATCTGGGGCTAATTGTGTTAGTGTTGCAATGGTTGTTTGAGACGGTGGTTGCATCGGTTGTTTGGTTGGTATTTTTGTTGAAAAAGCCTTATTTGTAGTGTCGATAACATGTTGAAAAGGGGTGTGATTGATAGTGGTAGTGTAGGAATATAGATGAAAAAGTACATTGAAATGTTCTATGTGTACATTTAAATTTGTTACAAAATCATACATATACAGTTATAAATCTTATATCACGACATCTGAACTAAACATGTATACATGAAGACCTTTGTACATTTGCAGAATTTATATCATGAATGGTAGCCTTTTGTGGCCAATTTTATTTGCACTAAACATGAATACATTTGATACCCCTTTAGATACAAGAAGTGTTGAGTAAAGTAGTAGTGGAGGTGCTATCAAAGTAGAGGGTAGTATTTACGACGGGCTGTTTTGGCTGAGTGATAATAGTCTTGACTCCTCCTTTCTTCTTGCTCCAAGTGTTGGTACATGTTTCATTTTTGAGTACCTTTCGAATGAAAAAGGAAGGGAAATGCAAAAATTTACAAGCGAGGGAACTCTGGAGAAAGCTGTGAATGTCAGACCTTGCCTTTCAGTGGTTCTAATGTCGACAATTGCACTATGCAAAGTAAGTCCCTAGGACTTGTGGATAGTTAATCCCTAGGCCATTTTAATTGGAAATTGTCTTTGATTCCCTCTCGAAATAGGGGGTATCAGAATATGTAACGGGTTGGAGGGATCCCAACATGGGTTGTTGTATCTATCAAATTTGAAAAATAAATAAAGGTAATGCTGGTGGTGGCATTGATGTGTCGTAGAAAATGTCGGTGATTGTTCCTAGTAGCACCATTTACAAGGCCTGCGTCAACCCATAGATTTGCAATAAGCATGATTTTTTGTTGTTTGCATAGCATAAATTTTGTGTTCCAACTGATCATCATCAGGATATCCTATTGTCTAGCCTTCCTGTTACTTTCAACAATGGATTGGGGATTGGAACATTCAATGCCTTTAACATTTGAAGGTTGTGGGAGTTCATGATATCATTTTTTCCAAACAAATGTATTGTGTCCTTAAAAATGTTGAGCTCCTGCTGAGTTAGGTGTGTGTCGGTGCGAGACATTAGGAGTTCCCAGTCCTCAATAAGAGGAGTTGAATCTCACATGTGGAGCAGTAAATTCTAGAATGAAACTTGTGCATTGGTTGTTCCTTGTTGCCAAAATATTGTTTGCAATGTAATGGAAGAATGAAATCCCTTCCAAAGGTTGGCTCCATATGAATTACTTGCATAAAGAGGACTATCCAAAACCGGTGGTAATTGACCAAGGTCGTCAAGGAGGATGACATATTTATTCCCAAATTCAGATGTTTTTGAATGTGGGAAAGCCTCGTGTAGCCTGCAGTCAAATTTTCTTAGCAACTTTGGGCTAATGAAACTCATTTCATCAATAAGAATATATTTTATATGTTTTAGTGACTCTTGAAAAGATGATAATGCATGGCCTTCAAGGGGTTTTAGTTCTTTGATTGGAATATGGAGGGCTGCATGGATTGTGGATGCAGAGATGTTGAATGCTGAAACATCAGTAAGGGCGAGTAGAAGGAGAGGTGAGGGAGATGTAGTTTATGTTTCTATGAATGAATTCTAGATTTTATTTATCAGAAATGATTTTCCTAGTTGTTCCTTGAATTATCAATCTTAGTGGAGGTAGAAGGGATTTGTTTGCTGAATGGTGTAGTATGGTATCAAGAGCTAGTTGTTGTTCTGAAGACAAAGGAAGTGTGGAAGATGGTGGTGTGGCCTACATGTTGGTGTTAATTGTGTCTGAATTTTATCTCTCTGATGAATGATGAACCAGTTATTTGCAAATCTAGTGAATGACATGTATGTTCCAATTATTGTGTATGTCAAAATCTTGTTTCCCCAACATTTCAAGATTGTCAAGACCCATGTTGTTTCATAGACAAAGTTGTGCAAAAACCTTCCATTCATGCAATGGTTCTTGTTGAATATTGTATTCGACCTCAGAGTCAGAACTAATATATGTAGCATGTCTTGTGTCTGTGGTAGTGCGTAAAACATGCCATAGTATGTAGTTGTACTTGAACAAGTCCCAAGTGTCATTGATGTCATGTGGGGTTGAGCTAAATTTAGAGACAATATTTTTGAAAGGCTTGTATAAAAGGAGTTTTGACTAATAGAAAAGGTCATAGGACATTGAATCTTGAGCCGGGACATCCACAAATCTCAAGTAGATGCGAACAATTACTTGGCTCGATCACATTTTCCATTTATCACCTTTATGGTTCTTTTTGTAGCTCTAATCTCGAGCAACTTGAATAAGAGGTAGGTGTTCCATGCTTGCAGGTGAAAATCTATATGCATATAAGAAAATGGTTGTTTCTTGTACATCAACGTCACTTTCAATGACACGCCTCAATTTTTTTTGCCAACATTTAATGATACAAATGAACGGCTGCACATAACAAGTGGAATTTTTGGATCATGTGGCATGTTTTTTGTGTGTTTATGTCATGTTCAACAATGCTTTCTGTGAGCATTTTGCGGATCACAATATGTGCTGTAGAATCCACATCAGTATCTCTTGAAAATCTGGATAGCATTTGGTGATAGGTTTGAACATTGTTATACTTTTGAAGCATATTTTGTAATATACTTAAGAACTACATGGCAAGAAAGAAATGGTTTGAAATCGACATTTTCTCTTTATATGGATATCATAGTTTAGTTGTGGATGTTAAATCTATAATCATTTCTAGAATGGATGTACTTAATTTTCCCATCACTTTCAATGAGCAAGGATGAAGTAGGTTGTGTGGCCCAGGGGGCAGTGTACCTGCACTGCAACTGGGATTGCTTTCTATGCGGGCATGTCTGATCTGAAAATTTAGTGTGGCACTGAACACAATTAAGAAGTTCTTCGAGGTCCACATGTGGGGAGGAGGATAGAATTTGTGTTGTATCTATCAAACAAGGGTCATCTAGGAGTGACATGCGAACAAAATCTAAGTGATTGCAAGTCGAGTGGGGGTTCCAGTCAGACACGAACTTATCAAAGTATTTTTTGTCACCTCAATAGTTGATGTATCCTCTCAGTCCATCATCAAATTTAGGGGAATTCTCAAGCCACAATAAACCATGGATATGTGGGAGCCTCTATGTTGACATTCATACCTACGAGATGAGGGAACATAAATATTAGCTATGTAGTTTGGAAAAAACTTATAAAAAAGTAGATTTATTACCTATACCAAAAGTCTACTGCTCCAAGTTCCTTTTGCAATATTTCTTCACTAAATATTGTGAATCTTTGATGCAGGTATGTTGATACTTGATGAGAGTTAGAGACAATATTAAGGGTTCCCCAACGTTGCACGTATCAAGGATCAGTAGGGCATGCACCAGACATAATACTGTGGAGATCTAGCCATTTAGTGTTTGTAACACTTAGAGTGAAGAATAAGGTTGATGTCCCTAATTATTCTACCATATTTGAAAGCTTGCTTATGATTTTTTCCCAAAATGATCATGTCCCTCGAAGGCTCAAACCAAATCACATTAAAGTGTTTGGGAAGTTTTCTTTGGGGCATTCTAGTAGTTATCTTTGTAGATCTCCAATTGTTGGAGGGATTCCATATTCGATGTTTTATTTCATAAAATTTATTGTAGACTGGCTCATATGCTGCATTATGAGGTTTAGAAGGAAGTAGCAAAATCTTGGGTGGGAAAAAAAATTCCCATCATGGTAGCACATCAAATGTAGATCGTATTCATGCATTGGAACTTCTTTTATGTGGGGTTATTGCCAGATTGATTTTCCTATTGGAAATAAAGTTAAGAAAGTCATTGAGAAAATTCCCTCTGTATTGCATTAATTTATTGGTGAGATCCCAAGCTCTGGCCATGGCATGGTAAATGGATTATTACCACCGTGGGTGAGAAAAAACCGTTCAATTTCCTCTTCTTCGGTTTCTGTATTGTGATGTGTTGGAACGAAATACGATGAGTGTTCATATGTTTCATCAGATTCAGTAGAAGCATCAATACCATGAGCTGTAGAGGCGGTTTCCATTTGGGGCAGTTCCACTGTGGCTATATTAAGAGAGGAGGAAACATTTGACAACTTATATGGTAGAGAGGAAAGGGCGTCATTTTTTATTAAGACATCTTTGTAATAGGGATTATGGTGGATTTTATATTGTAAGGTTGCCCAAACACGAGATATACTGATGTAGAAATCATACTTTGTTAAATTCACTCCCTCCCTTTGTATGAGTACTATGTCCAAATATCCAAGGCAGTGGGGTAGGTACTTTGCTATTGAAGTAATTTTTTGTGGGAAACTTATGGTGTGTCCTGAGTATTTGTATTGTTCCGCCACGTACTTGGGTGACTTACAAGAATGGATTGACTCATGCAATAAACATCTCCTCGATTTGGGTTAAAGACACAAGAATGGTAGGCTGATTTTCGGGGTCCATGTTGTTCCATGAAGAGAAGTGGTGGCCGTGCTTGTCAAATTTGCATCAATTACAGGAAGGAAATCCTTCAAAGAAAATTGTTTTAATTCCAGGGTAATTTTCCAAACAGATTGAGCAAGTTTGGATGTTCACCAACAAATCTATTCTTTTGCAAAACTAGCATTGGGCTTCAATAGTTTGTGAAAAGGGCACGAATATGGGAAATTTCAGTGTATGGGAAGGGGTGGGGTGTTTTATTTGATTCGATGGTGGATTTCAAGGTGGAAATTAGTCAGAAGGAGAGGAGGAACAAGTTGTACATGTATGAGGAACCGAATCAAGGTTAGTACTTGAGACAATTTCATGTGGCGTCTCAAATAAATGGGAAGATGTGGTAGTAGTTAGCAAAGATTAGTTCATATGGAAGGAATTGATATGGTCATGCAAAATTGTTTCTATGGAAGTTACTTTCAGAATGTTGGTTGGTAATCCTTCAGTAGTTGAATTTGATGGCAAGATTGGAATGTCAGGGAATGGTAGGTTGTTGGTCGATGTAATTTGATAGATATTAGAGATTTCCATTGTTCTACACTCTAGGTGATGACATTGTTGCTCAACAATTATGTGAA
This sequence comes from Taxus chinensis, assembly GCA_019776745.2. Classification (NCBI taxonomy): domain Eukaryota; kingdom Viridiplantae; phylum Streptophyta; class Pinopsida; order Cupressales; family Taxaceae; genus Taxus; species Taxus chinensis. The sequence goes on along the minus strand of CM034151.1, from coordinate 268,106,648 downwards.
CTTTATTTTTTGCGTAGTTCTCTCTTCGTTGGGCTCGTTTTGCAGGACTTAACATGATTAAGAAGTCACAAACTTATGGAATTCCACCTGTTGGAAAAAATCCATGCGAGTCAGCAAGGAACGATGCATTGTTTGATGACATACAAATGCAAAAATAGTCAAAATCAATAAACTATATACAATTGAAATGCATGTGGAGTTCCAATGGGAACTACGCATAAGAGGTAAAATTTTGAGGATAAAAAACTACATATGTTGCTAAAGGAAAATAATATTAGTTATATGGAAAAATATAGTATGTTCACATAGTCTACAAGGATGCAAATATGTACATAACAAAAGTGGAGTAATATTCATTTATTTTCTTAATAGTACTTTAAATCCACATAGTAGTAGGATGAAATAGTATGTCAATGTAAAAGGAAATACAACAGTTTTCTTTTGAAGCAATGTAAAAGAGAAAAACATTTTCAAAAGTGGTAATGGACGATTGTGGAAGAGGGTAAAGCCAAGATAGATATGAAATAACTAGCATAGCTTTGATAGGTCAAAGTATAGAAAGGTATGGGGGAGGGTGTAAAGTTTGAAGGGATGGGTGCATTTGAAAACTTTTAAAGAAGGTTATGAGGAGATGCATTGTTATCCACTTTCTTTGAATTGAGGATGACACATTTCAATCTGTTGATTCCATGGTATGTCTCTTTTTTCAGGGAAAGTGTGAAGCAGTATTGGTTTCCGATGACATTGCTTGTAATTTCACTAGTTGCATCTTGATATTAAGTGGAGGTCACTAGCTGCAACACCCATGATTGACTCAGTTGTCTCATTAAAAGCGGTAATTGATTGAAGTTCATGGGGTCATTTAGCCTCTTTATCTATAATCATAGTTCTGAACTTCTACGTTGTGAAGCCATGAACCATTTGTCTCGCACTTTTTTCTTGATTGTTTGTCACCTTTTTGAAGAGGACATGTCGTGTAAAAAAAGTTGTCCATGTGATTGTATGGTAACCATGGCCCATTCATTATTCTCAGTGTTCCCATCTGAGGACCTGAAATTGTTGTTACAATGTCAAGCTTTTTGGAGCCCACCCGTGTAGTGAGAACAGAGTGTAGGAAATTGAGGACAAATTTGGTACTTGAAGTATCTTGAAACTGAGACGTGAGGCAAAATTTCAGGGTCAAAGATGTGGTATATGGAAGTTCTTTGTTTATCTCATCACAAAGTGACAGTGAATTGAATCCTGAATGTCCTTTAATTATAGAGTTCTTCTCTTTGTTTCAGACTGGTCATGCCTACTAGTTGAGCATGGTGACATTTATGGCAAGAACATGTCAAGTAAAAGGTATGTCCTTGATTTTGGTGAAAGTGATGGAAGTATTGTATCCTCAAATATATGGTTGGAAGGAAATGCACTGTTCAAATGGTTGTAACATTTTGTAGCACAAATCAAATAGCTTCCCATTTTCAATTTCATGAAGGATCATTGAAACGTGATCACATAACCACTAATTCCACTCCCTTTGTGATATTCGTGAAGGGTTGTTTTTGCTAGGGCACAACCCTCTACAGACCACATGCACATAGATGTATTCAATCCACTTATTTGAGATGGTGTTCTCACAAAATATCTGTCAAGCTAGTTTGCACTTGCGTCTGTTCGCAACAATTGACTATTTTGGAGAGCATTTGTTGGTAGTTTGGAGCACCGCATGTGTTTCAACAATGATAAGAATAGTCCTGCAATGGAAAAAAACAATTGGGAAAAAATTAGAATTGAGCAACAGATTAAATGGAAATAAATTAGAATTACTATAGGGGAATTATATACATTGGTAAAGCAAGGGATGAATCTTACAATTAATTTTTGATCATTCTAACATGGGATTTGTGTAAGCACACAATGGAGCCTTCTTGTATTGATTTGTTGGTTACATGACTTGATAATTTGGATAGAAGTGTTGTCTAAAAATGTAGCCCACAACACGATGTTGGGCACCCATGTTGAGAATAGAGTGTAGGGAGGACAAGTGCAATATCTGAAATGTAGGGTCAACATTGGAACCACCCTTTTAATTGAGAAATTTTCGTGTGTCAAACGTTATTTCCATGGCAAGTAAATAGATGCTCGAGAAAGTGGGAGTTCTGCACATATATATGGTGGAAAATGTAAAATTGGAGCACAGTCAAACATGAAATGAAGGATGTGTTCACATAGCATTGTTCACCTTGTATATGACGTAATTAAATTTACATGAAAACATGAAGTCTAACCCTTAAAACAATTCAATATACAAAAAAGTGAATAATGTACAAAGGATGAAATTTTAACATAGGTATTTGTTGAAATAATGTTAGTTTCTGTTGGTTTACTGATAGCAATAATAAGAAGGAAAAATTTAACATGTATGTTGAAAAGTTAGATTTTGTGTCTATGTACTGCCACAATATATACATGCATTTATTTTAAACGAGTTACAAATTATTATGTTAAGAAAATAGAACGGAAAAAAATAAGAACAATATGTAGACTTGAACTAACAAAACTATGGGTATTTGTATGGAGATATAATGGTAAAGAAATTAGAAATGTATAGTTGTTGGTTTACAAAAAACTGAACATGCATTTTAAAAATTTGATTCTCTGTTTGATATATAATGCCACAATAAATACATGGAATTATTCTAAATGAGTTAGAGATTGTGTGAAAAACACTTATAAACAAACCAATACAAGTTATTTTTAAAAATCAAAATTCTTTCTTTTCGCTTGTGCATTTTTTTTGCACGTTTCTTATATTTTTTGCGCATCTGCAGATGCCTCAATTATTATTCCCATTTTCCTCAATTTATGGGGTGGTTCATATTTCAATGCATCTTCATTAGAATCATAAACCAAGAAGAAGCCTTGTGAATGTGGTCCAATTGTTTAGAATTTGGATAGGAAAATTGGGGATGTTGGCAATAGGTGGAGGCGATCTCTGAGCATCTCAGCTATCGCTGTTTTAGGTGGTTTTGGTTGCATGAAATGAAAAACATTAACAAAACATTGAAGACGTCTAAACTCTTCCAACCTTTGCAAGTGAGGCGTAGTTATTGTCAAGCCCATGAAAGGGAGGGGAATTGTATTTCTAGTCTGCATCATATTAAACTGGAGAGGGAAAAGAAGTGTGTTAGTCCAAGAAGATATTCTTATTTATGATGGGAAGCTTTAAAAGCCTTGTCGCTGATAAGTCTAACATCCATCTTGGGATGCTTCGAAATGGCCTAATCGGGGAATGAGCCCCTCGACACATAACGAATTCAATCATTGATGAAGGCACATGCCCGCACATGTCACTTCAGAAAAAGGATTGGAGCCAACTACAAATATAAATGAAACAATCAAAATGAGATAAAATGAAAGTAGTCTACAATATTTTTTTAGTCCATAACATGCAATAAACATAACAAATGAATAAATACTTCAATCAATATTGAAACCCACTTGAAGTTCGTTTAGATACAACACTCTCTTCTTTACCATAAGAGAAAGAAAATAAAAAAATATCGGTGCTACAGCTTATCCTGAAAAAAAGCAAAAGAAAAAATTAAAGATTTATCATAAACAATAGAAAGATAAATTAAGTTCTTGTAATCTTCACACATACTCTTTTAGCATTACTAGATTCTTAATGTTATGAAGAGAGCTCTAGATATAACTTATAAATATCAATAGAAACTTTAATCCATCATAAAATCATTCTCCTACTTTTTTGGTCTAGGTGTTTGTGTATATTTATAAATTTTGATTCAGGCTCTTTATTTGGTCTTGTTGGCTTGTTTATAGCCTTTGAGAATCCTAGTTCAGTGAAAGAATAAACTAGGCCATGGACTTTTGAAAGGAATTTTCCCCCAGTAGCTTATTCTAAAATATAGTTACATGTTACTAGTGGCATGTAATGTGAAATATTTCTTTTTCTGGGATAGAGCTTATAACTAAAGCCTATTTTATGAAGCCAAAAAGAAAAAGAAAACCTCATGTTAACATTAAAATTAATTTTGAAGCCTCTATATGGATTACATGGTTATAAAATACAACAAATACTCTAGTAAATGAGCTTAAGCTTTGCAGTGCCTATCTTTTTAGTCAAAGACTTTGAGGATCCACTGGGAATGGGGAACTGAATCTTTCGTTCAACTGCTAATATCTTTTTCGACAATGTCTCTACACACTAATAGTTTTGATTCTATAATGCAGAGTGTTGAAATACTGTTGCAGAAAACTAAAAATCTTATATTGGATGAAATTTTTTTAACATCAAAATAATTAAAATAATTTCCCAATAATATCTATAAAAATAAATTAGAAAAGATCCCCTCCATGGGAACAATGACTTATTGTTCATACCCCTCCAAAAGGAAATCTAATGATATAAAATTAAAAACACGCAAAAAAAAAAAAAAAATAGAGTACAAACAGAAAAACTTTGCATTTATAAGAAAAGATCCATCTTCTAAAAAAAACATAATCAGACCACCCAATTCTAAAACCCATCCTTGAATTCAATAAGAGATGGCCCACATCTAGGTTGACCAAATACTAACATACAATACCAATAATACCAATAATGGCAACATAATACAACACAATATATATAACTAATAATCCTAATTGACAACATCATGACTAAATAATTCAAAGAGTACAGAAAATTTTGAATTCTATTTTAGAAACATTATGATTACCAATCTGCATTGTAAAAAATAAAGCAAAAAGGAGTGACCTTTGTGAAATAGAGAAGATAAAGAACTGTTATCCATATTTCGCCCCCCCCAGGCAAAATATTGGATCGGCCATGACCCTGTGCGAGAAGAAATAGAAGAAACAACTCTGTTAAGCCGTTTCATGTCTTAAATCTATTTTACAAGCTTCAGGCAGATTCAACAATGGAATTGTAGGGTCAGAGAAGAAGGGGTAGTGCCGCAGAGAGGCCAGGAGCAAGAAAGGGAAAATATGGCGTTGATTCAAGGATTGAATAGATAAAAGGTTTTCAAACAAGCACTAGACTGCCATGTGTCCCAAGGGAAAGCGAGTCGTTGGGAGAAAAGTTGGTTCTTTGCCCCTTGCTATTTCAAAGGGGGTAAAAGTTGCAAAATGGCCTGCAACTCCGCCCAAGGAAAAAGTTAGCATTTGGACCTGAGTCAAAGCCAAAGCGGGGAATCAGAGGAAAGGGAAAAAGATAAATTGTGGACCCTTAGGCTAGATTTTTGTTCCAATCTGGCTACCATGTATCCCATATCAAAAGGGGACCCATTTTTCAAGTTGTTTTCCCACCCTCCTATACGAACCCGATACAGACTTCGAAGGGGCATATCTTTCGACTCATGGCTCAAAATATTGCAAATCTGATGTCGTTGGAAAGATCTCAGCCTCACCTACACCATGGAGGTCTAAAACTTTAATTTTTTGAGGAGGTAGGTAAAGAAAATTGTAGGAAACATCTTTGGGCTTTCAATGTAGGATCTTCTTGCCTTAACAACCAGATCAGATTTGATCTGTTTCACCGTTTCCTCTTCCTTCAAGGCGTCGAATCAAGGAATCATGCAGTAAAGACATATTTGGGGCATATTTTATCAAAAGCATTAATAACAGTGGTTGAGCTTCTACCCACTTTTCCCGTTTCCCTCTCTCTTTCTTCTCTCCAATCAAGTTTATAAATACAGGGGTAGGATTCATTGTAAAGGGTTGTTGTTCATTCTTCTTCCCTGCCCCTCTCTCTCTTTCTTCTCCAGGGTCGAATGTGGAGTTTAAGACTCCTCCCTTGGCTTTGTAATGGCATTTTGCTGTCTCTTTCTAGTTAATGGTGTACCGTGTGAACTCTTGGAGCAATAAAATATGTTTCGTGATGCGTTTTGTCCATCCTTTGCTCATTTTTTGTCTCTTCTCGCCTCTCACCATTGCCAGGGTATACTGTGCATATCTCTAATGTCCCTTGGCATGTTTTGGAGCTGTGTTAAATGGTTTGATTGTGTTCTGTGTGAACTTACCTTGGTTTGGAGCATCTGTCCATCCTTTCCATTGGCTCACCTCTCGCCATTTCAGGTATTGGTTTATGATCACAGTCCTTTTCCTCGGTGCTATCACCTCTGTAGTGTAGGATTTATTTATTTTCATGCTCTTTCTCTCTCCTTGGTCCCTTGGAATTGCTAGATTAGGAGTAGATAGTCGCATTTCCTTCCTTAGAAGTAGTTTAGTGCCAGGATTAGGATGAGGAACCAACCTTCTATGGGAGGATCATTCCCATTGCAATCCCAACAGCTTTGGGAAGGACCCATGTTATGTCATCGCACAATGACCCTGCCTTAGAAAAGCATATCCATAATTCCATTTGGGGTGTCCGTGAGTTCACACTAACAGGACAGTAACACATCTTTAATTAAATGGTTTTTAACAATGGTCATATCATCCACTTCTGAAAGGTGTAAAGATTATAGAGCCCCATGAATAAAAAAGATGCATATTAATACTCAGTCACTGCTCAATACAATTCATAGTGTATTCCTGAAAGCTAACATAAAGACAATATAACCAAAATTTAGTCAAATTGTATCAAACTATTCGCTGACTTGGATATTATGAGCACAATTTAAAGGAACTACAGAGAAGACATGAACATGCCTTCTTAGAAATTACAAATAGATGGAAATAGAGGAAAGCTCATAGATTATCCCTAAGTAGGAACAAATGCTTCCAAACAAAATTAACAAACCATCCAACCTAACATATATTATTATGGATCTTGTAGTTTTAACAAATCATTTAACCTAACATATAACTCAGTCAGAAACATCTATTAAACTCCGTTGTAGACTATATGAAGATCTGAGACAATTATGTCATATATATTGTGATTCTTTTGGAATAAACATGTCCTCTTTGATCTCTGAGTACCCCAAGTCCACACACAAGAACAACTTCATAACTAAAAAAACACAATAGCATGAGGATTACAGGTATAGGAAACAGGAAACAAATTGCACCAGGAGGTTATCATGGAGGGAGCCGCATGGTCCAAGAACAGCACTTGAAACTGCTTTCTGCTCCAAAAATGAATAAAACTATCAGTTTCCACATATTCCACCAAGGCAATGAAAAAGGCGATCGACTACTTAAAGAGCTTCCACCAACTGCAACAGAAAAATTAACGCATCTCTTGCACTGTAACTGTACATATCATACATGTAGCAATCATAACATGGATGCCAAAAAAAAAACAGGGAGGAACACCTCAGACGATAAAAGCATTGGATGCAGCTATAAGGGTGCATACAAAAAATGTGGAGGCAAACCAAAGCATGCATTCAAAAGAAAGCGGGCAGCAAAATTAGGAGCAATAAAAGACATGGCGGCAGCCACAAAACACGCAAATTAAAACACATGGCAAACAACTCAATATACTTCATTAAAAGAACGTAGCCCAAACAAATTGAAAAGACAAGGATGCGTTACTTGTAAACCGAGAGCGACGTGTGAGCAAGACCTCCTGCAAAACGTTTTCTGTAAACAAAGCCGATGTGGCGAGCAAACAAATCTTGTAAACGGTAAATAGATACAAATTCAACATGCATAGATATATACATCGAAACCGTCAAAACGACCCTCAAATTTAATAGCACGGAAAAACGTCGAAACGACTGTCAAATTTAAGATGGTGGCATGAACGACGTTGAGAAACCTTTTACATAGTGGAATGCCTTCTCGTAATAATTTTCCCCCCATAGAATATAGATTTGTAAGGTATTCGTGAGAAATGTGTTTGAAGCATTATATAACAATTCGCATTGCAATTGAGGCTGTCACCTTTTACACCGGTATAACAACATTCAAAGTACTAAATCAAATAGGTTCACATCGTGACGATGTTGTTAGTCTCTGTCTGACTTGGTTGGTTCACCAAGAAACCAAAAGGACCAATTACAAAAATGATGTTTAACCCCTCCATCAATATACAAATTCGAATAAATATGTTCCATAATGATTACAAAAAAAACATCATAGTCAGAGTGCGTTACATTCACATTCCCAACTATTTACAATTGTTCTTTACATGTCCTGTGAATGTGTTATACTGCGAGTTTTTTTTAATATTTGTGCACATACCAACGGGAACCTTATCTACAATCTTTTCTTATTTTTGTAAGTCCAAACTTGGACTCATGGGATTGAAATGATGGTGCCAAACCCAAATCGCTTTTTACTACCATGATAATTAGTGAACATCTAAATTGACATAAGGAAACTATATACGAAGATGTAAATTTCTGTTCTTAAGGAAGTAGAAGATTGTAGAGAATGCTAAGATCTATTTCAGCATTTGTTGGAAATAAGCCTCGTTTCCTATATTTTTGTCACTCGTCATACATCTATTTAATATCCATTTTTCCTGTCTTCTTAAACCAAAATTAATAAATAAGAAAAGGATTCTTGAACTCTTCAATAGAAGAGAATTTGGTCTGGGATGAACAAAAAAACCCGCGACCCACTTAATAACATTCTATGAAACGTTATGTATTATTCGTATTCTTTTTAGAGCATCAGGGAGTATATGAATTGTTTTAATGATATGATACTACACACCTAAATCTATAGATTAGAAAATGATTGTTTGCGCTTCCTTATAAATTTTATAAGATTTGCATATGTAAATATCCATAAAAACTAGCATCGAATGTGTACAAGCAATGTGATCGCCGAATGGATGATATGTTATTGTTTAAGAGGGATAGTATAATGTTTGAGTGAGTTCATTAAATGGGTGTTATGCTTTTGTAAGTGTAGGACATATATGAAGCGAGATCTTAAAGGTTGTATCTCTACATTTCAAATTTGTCACAACTTGATCATAAATCAAACCCTGCCCCAGCCACTTGTGTAAGAGTAATGGAAATACCCCATAGACTTCCGGAACAATCAAATTTAGTTGAGAAGAAGTAATTAAGATGCAAAGTATTTATCTAAAATTATATATAGATCGTATCATATTCAAACAGACTAAAAAAAAATGTGTTGTAGCGATGACAAACACGGTTAAACATACGTGAGCCCACAGTCACAAAAAACAAAGAAGTACATGCCAAATATGTCAAAAGGGTTGCTAAGACATTATTTCGCTAATTGTTTTGACAAAAAAGATGTTTCGTGATGTTGAATGTGGGTAGCCTTTGCAAGCCAATTCAATTTTGTTTCTTATGGTTTTCGTATATCAACAATTAACCGATGCAAGTAACAATAGTTGTTTTTTAAATAGATCAGGTTCCAAAGACTTTCTTCTATTGTTATCAAAATATTGGCTAACTTGGATATGTATGATTTTGTGTAACAAAATTATGGACCAATGCAATGAACAACATCTATATCAAAACCCGAAATTGTTTGCATCTATTTGGGTTTAGTAATACTATTGTGCATAATTATTGAGACTAATCGTCACAACATACCCAATGAGGATTGGATTTGTAGGCTATGAATAATCTGTGAAGTTGAAAGTGAGGAACATTCTATTTTTGTATTTCCTATCTAATATGAAATTTAGGGGACATATTCTTTATTGCCCTAGCCAAAATATTTGGGCCTTCTTCTTCAGGAAATGATTTTAACATCCCACCGGCCCTAAAGGAGAGACACTTGTATGGAAATCAACCAGGAAGTTGAAGAGATGGATCAAATGATGAGTTAAGGCGTTAAGTTAAAAATGTTATAAGGTGGAAACCAATCCCTTGAAATTAGTTTTTGGATGCCTTTACAGGGGGAGCTTGATAGAATCAACTGGGAGGAAGAACAAGAGAGACACACTTCGTAGGGAAGACAATAAATTTGAGAGGAGTTCAAAGATATATTTTAAGTTTGTTGCACCTCAAGAACAAGCTTAGGAAGCAAAAAATTTAAAGACAAAACACGTGGAGTGTCTTTGAGGTAGCTGTACGTCGGAAAAAGCGACAGGCGAGCGTGAGAATCAACAAGTAACTCTTCCGCGTACCCGACCTCCTGAGGTCGTGCCGAGACAGCCGGCGGGGATGGAATATGCAGAAAAACTAGTTAGGCAGGTCTAATGTCTTCGAGACAGCACTAGTCCAAGAAACAGATTGAACTGAATTCTAAGGCAAAAGGAATACAACTATCAGTTTACCACATATTCCACCAAGGCAATGTAAAAAGGTAGATGCGACTACTTAAAGAGATTCCACAAACTGCAACAGAAAACATAACGCATCTCCTTGCTACCTGGAAACTGTGATTCGATCCTACATGGGTTGCGGATCATACATGGATGCCAAATGAAACATGGGATTGTTTCGTGTATATCTCACAGACGATTAAAAAAGCATGTATGCAGCTATAAGGGTGCATAAAAAATGTGGAGGCAACCACAAAGAATGCATTAAAAAAAGGCGGCAGCCACATAGGATTCCCTAAAAGACTTGGCGGCTAGCCGCTATATCTACGCATAAAACACAGTTGCAACGACTGAATGATACTTCATAAGTGACACGTGGACAAACAAATTGAATACCAAAGGTATGTAGGTTAGCGTCTATATTGAGATTGACCTGTGAGCACTCGTTAGGCTGTGGGATCGTGTGGATCACAACCATAGATTCTTGCGTTGTTAACAAATCCTGTTAACGGTCATATGCGAGATACAAGTTCTACATCCCTAGATATCCAGTACATCGATAAGCTTTCTCAACGACCCTCTACGTTTAGATAGCACGGAACAGTTGTCGCAACGACTTCTCAGAATACCTCACAGATGCGTGGCTTGAACGACTGAGGATTCTTAAGCATAGGGGGAATGCTATATCCTACGTAATAATGTCCTCCAGCGAAATCTGGCTGTGGAAGGTATTAGGATCACACCCGAATGTTTGTTCTCTTTCGAAGCCCTATCTAACAGTTCGCATGCAATGGATGCTTTCACCTTTTACTAGGTATAATACAAAATGTAAAATTTGGCTGACTTAACCAAAATGTTCACATCGTGAAGATGTTGTTAGTCTATCTGATGAATTTAATCCTGGTTAACTGTGAAACCACAAAGGATCAGTTGTAAATCTGTGGTTGTTTGGACCATCACTCAATATACAAATTCGCATAAATATTGTTCAATATTGATTACAAAAAAACTATCGCTTCGTGACAGAGGTTTACATTGAGGCACGATTGGCTCAAACATATATTACAATGGGCTCTTGACATGTCCCGTGAATTGTCATAAAAAGCAAAACTAACTGTAATATTTGAAGCAAATTCTAAACTACGTGAACATAAATCTACACATATATATCTTATTTTATGTCTGTCTAAACTTGAAATATTCTAATGAATTTTAAGTGCCAAAGTAAATCTATTTTAAGCGTATCTATTGTTAATTATTGAATAGCTAAACACATAATTTAAACTACAGACGAAGATTTAACCGAGTGTCTTGTTATTAATGCCTGTAGCAGATTTTAGTAGAATTATAAGATCTAAATAAAACAGTTGTGTAAATAAGCTCTAGTTTCGGCAAGATTCTCGTCACTCTCATACCTCTATTTAATGAGGAATGAATCATAGTAATTCTCAGAAATAAATTAATCAATCCCCACATGGATTCCCTGGAAATCTTAATAGCAAGAGAATTTGGTATGGGATGAACAAAAACCCGCGCCCACTTAATAACATTATATGAAAAGTTATTGTATTATTCGTATTCATTTTTTAGAGCATCAGTGAGTATGAATTTTTTTAATGATATCTGATACTCCGCAGAACAGTGGCAAATCCGATGGATGTATGAAAATGAATCTCGTCCCCTCAGCTATGATCTCCTCGTAATCTTATAATGATGTTGCACGTGGATCCAGAATATAGCGTAAAATGCTAGCAATCGCATAAGAGTAGATTTTGGGACAATGTGATCAACTCAGAATGCAGACCGATGTTATGCGAGTAGGAGAGGGATAGTTATAATTTTTGTAGTACAGATGTTCATAAATGGTGTTATGCGATTTTGTAAGCGTAGGATTATATACTGAAGCAGTCATGCTTTAACAGGTTGAAGCTCTACATTTCAGAACCTGTAACTATCCTGATCACGAAGAGCAAAACCTGCCCCAGCCACTTGTGTAAGAGTAATGGAAATACCTATAGACTATTCTGAATCCAATGGAGCTGAGAAGAAGTAATAAAGATGCACTGTATTGCATCTAAGTTGATATATAGATGGTATCATATTCAAACAGCCTTAATAAAAGCGCTGTACCGAGGACATATACATGGATTGAACATAAGTGAGCTCCATAGACACAATAAAACAAAGAAGTACATGCCAAAGATGTCAAAAGGGTTGCTAGAGGCATTAGCTTCGCTAACTGGATTGGGATGAGATAACATGTTTCGTACTGCCTGCACAAGATGGGTCTGTGGCTTACCAACAGCTGAACAATACTAACCAAGTATGAAATGAACTTATGCTATTCGTATATCCTAAGCAAGCTGATCAGATGCAAACCACTGAACAATCAGAAGACTCTAACAAAAAATCAGGTTGCCAAAGACTCTCTTCTATTGCTATCAAACTCTTCACCAAATTCTTCTACATGTCTGCCCATTTTGCATGTAACACAAACCATGCATTTATAGGAATGAACAACATCTCATATCAAAACCGGAAATTGTTTGCATCCTATTTGGGTTTAGTAATACAATTGTGCATAATTATTGAGACTAATCATCACAGGGGACCAAATGAGGATTGGATTTGCATGCTATGAAGTACTTTGTGCAAGTTGAAAAGCTGAGGAACATTCTATTTTTATATTTCCTACGCGAGTATGCCCTAGCCAAAAGATTTGCGCCTTCTTCTTCAGGAAATGATTTTAACATCCCACCGGCCGCTCTGAGCAGGGACGGCGGTTATATGGACCGTTCAATCCCTGTTTAGGGCGGTGAATCACGAGACCGCCGCCCTTCAGGAGATGGACCAAATGATCGTCACTGAAGGTTTTAGAGGCCAAGGAAAGAGGGAAAAAGGTGGAAACCAATCCCTTGAAATTAGTTTTTGGATGCCTTTGCAAGTGGGAGCTTGATGCAATCAACTGTTAGGACGCATACTCCGAGAGACACGCTTCATCCGGATCCCAATACACCTTGCGAGGAGACCAAAGATGTCATCATCGGTTTGTTGCACTTCAAGTTACACTGCTTCTGAAGCAGTACATTTAAAGTACCTTACATTTTGAGTGTACGTACAGGTAGCCTAGGTTCTTCATGTTTTTCATTAGTTGAGAATGAAATAAACAAACTCGAGAGTCTGAAATAACTTTAAAATAATCCACATCCTTCAGGTGAATGGTAGTGGTATTAGTTTTGGATTGGAAGTCATGAATCAAATTCTTCTTGTCAACTCGACACCATCCAACACCTTCACAATTAAAGATGCCAAGAAATCCAATGTACTTGTTCAAATTCCAAATTTTTAGTAAGTTGCAAGGAAAAGCATACACTAGAGAACACAATAAATTTTTAGTAAGACTTTCTTCTATTGTTATCAAAATATTGGCTAACGTGGATATGCATGATATTGTGTAACAAAATTGTGGACCAATGTAATGAATAACATCTATGTCAAAAACAACATTTGTTTACATCTGTTTGAGTTCAATAATATTATTGTGCATAATTACTGAGATTAATCATCACAACATACCCAGGACAACAAAAAAAAGTGGGGTTTGAAACGCTCTATACAGACGAGATTTGAGAGCTTTTTCACCTTGTTCACACACAAAAGTTAAAATGAAAGTATGGCACTCTTAAGAAAAAAAATTACTCAAAATGTAATTGGATATAAATTTAGTTTCTGTCATATTTTAAATGAAGAAAGTATAAGAGCTCAAGGCTACAACGAAGCTCATAGTGGCTGAAATTTTAAAATCCAAAGCAGGATATAAGTAGCACGCTTTTTAACTGCATGTGGGCACCCCCATGAGTGGGTAAGAAAGGATGGGTCCATATATACATATTTCGATACTGTAGACCTGACAGACAAGACTCTACTGTCTATCATGGAGTGTATTTAAAACTTTATTTTGTTTTATATGAAAAAAAATCACAACTAAACGAACTTCGACTTTCTTTACTTTAGATAATATGTACTCAACGCATCTATTTAGTAGCTATGTTATTGTGGTTGTTGTGAAAAAAGAACCCTATAAACATCTCATGGAGGAACAATCCCTGTAATGAAAAAGAAAAAAAACCAGGAGTCAACAAGGCAGGTCTGTGTTATAAAACTTACCTCTTGTAACAAAATCGTGAGCTGCGAGAGCAATGCTATCCGTGCAGGAGATAGTGAGACTTGCACGCCTTATCTCACGTGGCTTTTGATGTCATCTATCATTTGAAAATATTTGGGCTGCAACGTTAACATTTGGAGAGGCGTCTTGCATCATCCCGGCCCGCTTGATGATCCATCCAGCAAAACCGATGCATCGCATTCCTGCACAACACACAAGTTTCCACATTAAATGCAAAAGGAAATCGAATTTGATTGCGCTTCATTTCAATGATGGAGTAAATAAATCCACTTTAAAAGACAACCTGAATGAAGAAATCATGGAAATGAAGACGCAGCAACCCTGTGGCCTGTGTAATATCCTCCTTCAAATAATGGTCAATGCGTGTTCTTGACAATGGATTTCCCAACTTTATTTTGGGCACGTCTTCGTCACTGGCAACAACAGCTAAAATGGAACAGACCCTGCAGAAGAGAGGTTACAGAAGAATGATTACAGCAGCTTCATCTGATTGCGTTGACAAAGCTACTTAGCGCATTTGGATTTGTTGCCCATTTGCAAAACAAATTTGAAGAACCCAAACATACCATATATAGAGGAATTCCAATTATGTAAAGGCAAAAAAAGAGTTTGAGAATGAGAATGAGTATTAACATGTAGAGACAAAGTGAGAAGGCAATTTCACATTGAACGATATCACCTCACAACAAACATAAGGCAACAAACCAGGCCATAGCATACCATGAAGGTAAAGCCTCCAGTATGGGAAAGGATCAATAACCGTCTAAAAATAGTACGAAAATGATGAAAACGTCCAGGGATGGTACTGCTCAAAGCTGCTCAGGGATTTAACACCATCTGCCATTGGGGGTAATACAGATCATCCATCTTCCAAAAACTGGTGCATATCCATGCTGGAGAATTTTTCTAGTAGACAAGCTTGAACTCAAGCATCCTAATGAACATGGGTCAGTGTTTGAATCCTATGCTTCACCAAATCAAAATGAATTATTGAGTAGTTGACGATTGATGAGAAACTGGATAAAACACATAATTAAGTGGATGGAAAATGGAATGACAAAATATATACCAGACACATAAGCCATTAGGGGTAATACAGATCATCCGACTTCTAACAACTGGTGCATATCCATGCTGGAGAACTTTTCTAGTAGACAAGCTTGAACTCAAGCATCCTAATGAACATGGGTCAGTGTTTGAATCCTATGCTTCACCAAATCAAAATGAATTATTGAGTAGTTGACGACTAATGAGAAAATTGATAAAAACACATAATTAAGTGGATGGAAAATGGATTATATAACCAAATTAGAATCAAAGGTGCACACAACCAAATTCATTGCTATAGCTATAGTCAAATATAACCAATGAGAGTAGGTCAGAATCAAATAGTGAAACAAGGTTGTTAAGGCCCATGAAAAGGGTTTCATCTAATGGAGAATAATGCTGAAGCTCTTGTCATGGAGTTTCATCTTCCAGGGGTGAATTAGACATCTCACAAAGAATGCAATGAAAAAATATTTACCAGATACATAAGCTATTAAACTATAGTTTCCCAAAAAGGTAAAGCCTCCATTTGGGCAAGGCAAGCCTTCTTGCTACGTACAAAAAGATGAAACTATAGGGCTTTTACTGCTCATAGAGCTCAGGGATTCCTTCTGCCATTGAGGGTAATACAGATTATCTAGCTTCCAACAACTGGTGCATATCCATGTTGGAGAATTTTTCTAGTAGACAAGCTTGAACTCAAGCATCCTAATGAACATGGGTTAGTGTTTGAATCATATGCTTCACCAAATCAAAATGAATTATTAAGTAGTTGACGATTGATGAGAAACTGGATAAAACACATAATTAAGTGGATGGAAAATGGAATGACAAAATATATACCAGATACGTAAGCCATTGGGGGTAATACAGATCATCTGACTTCTAACAACTGGTGCATATCCATGCTGGAGAATTTTTCTAGTAGACAAGCTTGAACTCAAGCATCCTAATGAACATGGGTCAGTGTTTGAATCCTATGCTTCACCAAATCAAATGAATTATTGAGTAGTTGACGACTAGAGAAACTTGATAAAACACATAATTAAGTGGATGGAAAATGGATTATATAACCAAATTAGAATCAAAGGTGCACACAACCAAATTCATTGCTATAGCTATAGTCAAATATAACCAATGAGAGTAGGTCAGAATCAAATAGTGAAACAAGGTTGTTAAGGCCCATGAAAAGGGTTTCATCTAATGGAGAATAATGTGAAGCTCATGTCATGGAGTTTCATCTTCCAGGGGTGAATTGACATCTCACAAAAATGCAATGAAAAAATATATACCAGATACATAAGCTATTAAACTATAGTTTCCCAAAAAGATAAAGCCTCCATTTGGGCAAGGCAAGCCTTCTTGCTATGTACAAAAAGATGAAACTATAGGGCTTTTACCGCTCATAGAGCTCAGGGATTCCTTCTGCCATTGCGGGTAATACAGATCATCCGGCTTCCAACAACTTGTGCATATCCATGTTGGAGAATTTTTCTAGTAGACAAGCTTGAACTCAAGCATCCTAATGAACATGGGTTAGTGTTTGAATCCTATGCTTCACCAAATCAAAATGAATTATTGAGTAGTTGAGCGCTGATGAGAAACTGGATAAAACACATAATTAAGCAGATGGAAAATGAATTATATAACCAAATTAGAATTAAAGGTGCACACAACCAAATTCATTGCTATAGCTATAGTTAAATATAACCAATTATACTTACCAGCAGTCACTTTCCAAGGAAGCTATAATTGACTATTTACTATTCCATAAGACAACATACCAAATCATTGCTTCTCTAAAGATCAATATAAACTATAGAGTAGAAAACCATCATCATAGCAACACGAATCCAAATTCTTCCATTACATAATTTTTAATTCATAGTCCATTTATGAATATAAATGAGTATTGTATTTTACGAGTTAACATGCTGATGGTTTAATTATAATATTGTATTGTATTTTTTTGATGGCTGAAAAACTTGTCTGAGAAGATGAGATTACGTAGATGATGTGAGAATCTGGAACTGGAAATGGGCGCTCAAGGCGTTTACGACAAGTGGTATGGCTAGACCTAATCGAGTAAATGCCCTTTCCTCAAATTCAATACCCAGCTAACTGTAACTGCTACTAATAACAACAACGACCATAACCAATGAACCAACAAAGGCATCAAATCAGAATAGAAGAGCGAGGACTCGTCTTCCTCCTCTTTAGCCTCTGATTCAATCTCTCTTTGCTGCTGCCCCTCTTCACATTGTTTCTCTTGCTCTGCAGTGGGACATTCCCATGCCACCATCATATCAAATTTGAAACTGCTGAAACACCTGTTGCTTAAGCTTTGGGTTGATTTCCATGGAGATGAATGGAGTGCTTTAAAACAATAGAACTCTAGAAAATTACGAGCATAATCTTCTATATTACTCTTTGCAGATGCCGGTGTTTCCTCCTCGAACTGATTTTGTAATTCTTCTACAGGTGTGGAAAAACCTCTGTATTGTATTTTTCTGACGACTGAAAAATTTGTCCGAGTGGATGTTTACTCCTCAGTACATCCATTCATCTTAAGCAGAATTGTAGATAAGACAGACTTGGTTGGAAATGGTGACTAATAGCCCCAATTCTAGGTGGGATAGGCACCTTCCCCTCATATATTTCAAGGATCCCTAGAGATGGCTTTTTAACATCTTCCTAAATATATAACAATCATGATACCTAGATATATGCATATTTTAATCCATTGTACTCTATTGTCTAAAAGAATTTCAACAAAATTGCTTCTTCCTCTTGAAAAGTACAAAATAATGAATCGGATAATACAAAAAATTCTTGTGAGAGATGCATGTTTCTATGAGATCCATCTTACCAGCATCGAGAAAAAGCATCTCCATAGAAATTTGCATGCCTCCAGCTCTATGCTGACAATCAGTCAATACAAGAAAATATATGAAATGCTCATGGAACATCATCACACATGCATATAAATGCTGATTTTACACGTTGTATAATGTGAGTGACTCTGCAATAGTCTGTAGTTTGTCTTCCATTTTACCCCAATGCCGTTCATTTGCCCCAGTCGTGAGTGTGTAAAATTTCCCTGCCATCAGTTTTTTCCATAAGATGATTAAGTCTTGACAAGAGCAATTGAGATCAGTAAAATAGAAGACAGTATAGATGAATGAGTGCCGAAAAATCATAATTTAGCCCCTACAATCTCTTTTAAGGTATTTGTGCACCCACCACAATATCGCACAAAGGTAGGATAATTAATGCATTAGCAGTTCTAGTAGGATCACGAGATTATTGATCTCAGAGACTTCCCAACATGGTTGCACTATAATATAATTGTGGCTTTGATAATCCAGTCTACCGAATTTTGACTAAGAAAATGTTTGCAAACTGTCTGACACAAAATTTCTTAATTAATTAATCCAAATATTTAATGTTATAGGGATAGTTTTTTTTGTTTAAACTATTGGTGATTGATTTTGTATGTGTATAAATATAGATGAGTCACTTCATTTAAAAAGCGCAAACATGAGGTCTTACCCTTAAAATTATTAAAAATGCAAAAAAGTGATATAATGTAAAATGTGAGCATTACAATAATAATATACAAGGGTCAATTAATATAGACTTCACGTAAAAAAGTTTAATGATGACTTCCAATAATAGTTAAAAATAATCCTTCTAATATTTAATATTTATAAATTTTTAAATATTTTAATAATTGATATAGATAATTAAAAAAGATATGCCTATTTTAGTTTTTTTAGAAACATAAAAAATTCACACTAAATAGTTGGCTATTGTATTATTAATGATAAATAACTTAATGGATCAATTCGATGCATGGAGATAATATAAAAAATGTACGTAAACTTTAACATTATAATCCAAGCCTGAAATCCCCAAGCTTTTCATTTAATAGGCTTTCTAAATCAATACCTCACCTGTCACATTATAATCCATATTGACATTATTGTGTCATTAGAAAATTTATCAAACAATAATTTCTTTCAATAATCGCCATTTGGCCACCTTAATTGACAAAGACTGATCGCAACTGACGACCTGTGCTTTTCAAAGGGGTGCTACTTATTATAAACACTGCAGTGCACACAATAATGTCGCAAAGCAGCGAAGGGAACAGTCAAAACTATTTTATAATCCGCGTTATCCCGCTGCACCCGCCAAGAAGCGTCAGAGTTATATAATGTATTGAATGAATAATGTATTTCCGTGGAGCGCTAAATGGGTAACCAGTTATATTTTTGCTCTCCAGGCCACATGCGACTGCAGTCGACCCATCTAAAAACTGTTAAAAAGCAAAAACGTCCAGAAAAAACTGTTAAACAGTAAAAACGTCTAGACGGCCGTCAAACCGTCAAATTCAAGACAGTCATAGAAACGTCCGCAAGTGCCTTTCCCATAGGGGGAACGCCTTCAGCGTAATTAAGTTTTGATGGAAGTAAGGGAAAGAAACACATAGAGGGAATCCATTTAGTGACATATTTGTAACATGAGAGACTGAAATTTTATTCCCTGGGGAACTATTTTTGGAAGATCTACTAAACATAAATTTTCCCATTACCAGACAATTAGCAATTGGGAAAGATAAATGGATGATGAAAGATACCAAAACCCCCATCCATAAAATGTAATCAATCGATCCCACTACTGTCATCTCCATCAGATGTGCCTTCTCCATCATCTTTCAGCTGCAACAAATGCAAGATTAGGTCATGGAGCTTCAGCGGTTGTAAGAGTTTCTCCAAGTCTATTCATAAATTGTGCAAGTTTTTGAAGCAATTTAACAGAAACCAGGTAGTGAATAATTCTACGATACAAATTTTCACAAGAAATCATGCTTCAGCCACTCAATATCCAAATTTTCCCTCCTACACATACTACTTGCTGCTATAACTATGGCCTCACATATCGTGTGACATGCAACCCATGAGACAATATGCAGTAATCAAATTTACCATGCCTATTTTGTCATTCGACCTTCCTGAATTTGTTATTGAAATGTATTAAATATATTTCATTGATTATAACACGTTTGTTTGAATGGCTTGAGCCACTTGTCATCTCAGAGGAACATGAAGCGTATAAATTTGTATCATGGATTTTTTTTACTTTTTTTAATTTTTATCTCAAAATATTTTTTAACACTATGAGGCGACAATGACAATAGAAGAACCGTTATCAAAGAATATTTGATGATAATGCATCCATTACTTAATTAACCATAGGCATGTGTTACAGTTTGATGCCGGTTGACTGACTTCTTTTTTAATTTATGGTACAAAAATCATTAAAATTTATTGGAATTTTTGGACGACTATGACAATGAAATGCCAATTACACAAGAAAGTTGTCTCTAGTAAGGCATATTGGCCAATTATACGAAACCTCAACATTATTGTAAAGGCTAATGTGCGCTAGCTCTTAATATGACATATATTCAGATATATCTTGATCTAATTTTTTGTAATTAGGTGTCCATATTTGAAGAATGATTTTTTAAATGGACTTTGGATGCCAAAGATAAAGATTCAACAGAACAAATTTAAAGCTCGAACTCTATATTTTTCATACTTTTTTACATAACCTGCATAGGTGGAATTCAATAATAGTAAAATTGGAATTCAGTTATAACAATATTATAATCCAATAATGGTTGTAATGTAATCCAATATTAGTGATAACAAAATTTAATAATAACAATAATAAAACCTAATAGTATAAATAATAAAATCCAATGCTAACATTAACGAAGTCCAATAGTACCAATAACGAAATCTAATCTAGACACTAAAAATCTAGCTTTTCAAGAAAATATGCAAAAAATGGTTTTCTAGATTCAATCAACTATGTCCAAATTTAATGAATTGATGGTTCTATGATAAAAATAATAATAATAGAAAGAGGTGCATATTGGTATTTCGATAATTTTATAATTATTAGAGTAGATGGTTGTTACTTTCTTCTCAATGCATTTCTAAAATATGTTCATGAAAAAATAGTAATAATTGAAGTAACAAACCAAATTATGTATGTAATAGTAGGGATATTCAAAGCTAAACAACAAGAGTATGGTTTGATATCACATTCGAGGTTGGTGATGTCAATTTCAACAACTAGTCCTCAATAGTTAGTACAAATGATACATGAAAGAATGTTAAAATCAAAGGTCAAACACCCTTTAGGTATCGGGACCTTAAAAGGGTAGTAAAGAAACATTATACTTCGTTAAGGATAAAATAAGGAATGGATATTTATCCATAGTATAAATATGTATCAGATAAACAAATTTACTTGAGTCCCCAAATAGAAACTAACGTATATGAGAGGAAAGTATCTCTCTAAATTATCAAAGTTAGGAATGAGAAATTAGTTGGAGAAGGATAAAAAATAAGAGGAGTATGGGAAAGATGATGAACAAGAGGGAACTGCAGAGGATGTGTGGAATTATGTCCTTATGAGGATTCCCAACCTTCCCTTATCTACATGGGCTCCATTTATTACCATCCTCTAGGTTATGCCCAAAGCGCATCTAGTTCTCATGCTCTATCAACATTAAACCCTTAAATAAACATGACAGGTATAGTGAGTATTTTGTATTTGAGTGTTCTCTTCAAAAGTATTGTTATCCCACAAATTGATGTATATAAAATTGATATACCTCTAATTATTGTGTATGAAGTATATATTTATCAAGTAGTTGTGTCTAATATTGATATGTCTAACAGTGTTTCCTCTATAGTAGATGTGGACACTCGTGATCCTATAAATGTGCAGGTCATATTGATGTGCCTAATATTGAACTATCAAGTACTACTATGCCCCAAATTAATATTGCTCCAATTGATTCATTGCAAAAAAATGTATTAGTTTCAAATGTTTCCCTTACAAATGTGATTTATGATTCTCACAGAAGTTTAGAAGAAGTTTATAAGAAGTTGATTACTCATGTTCCCATGGAGGAAAAACATTTGGGGGAGTTTCTAATTTCAAGCCAAGGGCAATCCATCTCCAGTGTCTCTAGTAGTTAACATACCCCTATCACCACCATATTCCATTCCTCCAAAAACTACTCAATCTAGTATTATCACTTTACCACCATACCTTCACCCACTTCATAAGATATCATGACATTCCTCCACTCACCATCACTACCACCAAGGGTGACGAAAGTACACAGGGTAACTAAATAACATCATAATGGTTCTCAGAACAACAAGGACCTAAGAAGATACATAAAGGATATATTTCAAAGTCATATCTTATTTGAGGAATACCTCAACCAATCTTACGGGCTCTTTCATTTATAAACTAGTTATGAGTGCAAACTTCGTTTACCTTACCTTAGCCTAGGTTATCCCATCTTCCACCTTCCCTATTGTCATATCTTAATATTACCAAAAAATCTAACATTAAATCTCAAGGGTAGGATGTCTCTTCTACCACTTTGCCCTTAACTATTGTGGATACCATTCCAATGCCTATTCCCACGAGCTCAGTCACGGATATTACAATTTCTACATCAACATTATCTAGGCTACTAAAAAAACACCACAAGAGGCTCCTTCCAAAAGAGTTTGAGACTTAGCATAAATGAAACATTACAAATGGGCAAATAAATAGTTCTCTTGTATACTTGAAATATAGTTCCCTCTCCCCAGAGGATATACCTTGAGTTCGATAAGAAAGAGTGGAGCTTGAAAATGGTTTCTACTAGTAGATTGGGATAAGTAGAACATATCACCTATGAGCAGAAGGTTATCAGTGTTAGAGGGAAGAAAAGAGGAAGGGACACAAGGGAGGTTCATATTGATGGTTATGTACATGGAAATGAGGGACTAAAAGGGGGTCAAAAGTGGCCATTTGTTTCTTAGAATCAACAAAATATGAACTTCAACGAGTAATTTGACATGCATATGCAAAATGTTTAACAATTTATTAAGAACAAAAATCATAGTGCTCAAAATATAGTTTGTAAAATACTATTTTTTAAAATGGTGGAGTTTAATAGGGTGAAATGTGGTGTGTGCATGAGGTGGTCCTATTTTTGTGTAAAAAATAGAATATAGTGTCGTGTGTGTACCCCCCCATTTTTTAGTTCTAAAAATTATTTTACAAATCCCTTTGATAGAAAGTTAAGAACGTGTGTTAAGTCCAACTATTTTTTCCTATTTTTTCATGAATATATTATTTTTTAATAATTTTCAAAGTGGAAATATGTCAAAAAATGAAATAACCATGTGTACAATGGAGCACATATCATGCCGAAGTTTTTTTTTGAAATTTGGACGAGTGGATCAATAGTTATGTAGAAAAAACTATACATATGTTTTTGCAAAAAATGAAGACACTACTAAAAGTACTGAAGGATTAGAACCTTAAACTGTTATTATTTTAGAAAGAAATAAATTGACCCAAATCTAATATGGAGCTTGACATCATAGTCATGTTTTTTCTAGGATATTGTCTTTAAACACCTGAGAAAATAGCTACACTTGAGATTTGTACGTTTTTTTTCAAAACGTGAATTCAATCACATAATAAATAGTCCAACCCTTAGGCATATATATTCAAGATAAAGGGTGGGCAGTTTCCAAGCCAAAGGAAATGTAACATGCTCACATTATTTTCTAAATTAAAAGGCATTTTTACATAGTAAAAATGCACTCATGTTATAATGCGAACACGTTATAATTAGTGTGTGTTATGGATTAGAATTACCGACCCATAATGTGTTCACATTATGATTGGTTGCGTTATAACACACTCAATACATAACATGAGTGTGTTATGTTCAAAATTCTTCTCGAAAATGTTTTTTGGCCACTTTTGATTCCCCAGTTCCATGAGCATGCCTTTATGATGTTGCATTAAGGGTTGACCTTGTCTTTGATGTAAAATGAACCAATAGGTCACAAGAGGATATTTTTAGATAGATGCATGTTGAGCTAACTCAAGTCCAAGCAATGATTAGTATCCCTCTATATCATCAAATAAAATTCAAGGGAGATTAACTATCTAAATGTATGTCATGTGTGTTTGTAAGATACTAAATAATCACCCTATTTCTAAATCTATAGTTTGATATGTTAGGAAATAAGGGATAAAATATGAGGAATAATCCCTCACAGAATCGTAACAGTATAGTAATAATAATAACACAACACAAAGAGACAATATTTAACGTGGTTCACCCAATTTGGGCTACGTCCACCAAGAATCACTTGCTCAGATTTTATTACAAGCCACCACTCTCTCAATACAATACCCAGATATGTTTGGAGCTATGCTCAACAAACTATACAGAATTCACACCCAAATTCAAAATACATCTGTAATGTTACATTATATCTACCATATGCACAAAACCACATAAGTAGACAACTGCTTAAGCAATTTTACAAAACTGTGGCTATCAAAACCATGGGCCAAAACTGTCCCATAAACCTTTGGGTTAAAAATCCTGCCCATATGAGAAAAAGCACATTTCTCGGTATACTGGGCATGTTTTTTTCGAGGCCAAAATAAATAAATAAATAAATTTGGGGGTTTCGCCCCCAGACTCCCACTCGGGGCCCAACCCGGCCCCGAACCCCGCCTAAACAACTATGGAAAGTGTACATTACTCTTAGTGTACAATCTCAACACTTTCACACATGAAAACACGCTCCACAACCTAACATGATATTCTATTAATAATACCCCCTTCCAATATAAAATTTCAACTATAACATATTCCTCATTTTACAGTATATCCAACTTCCCATTTTTGATATGAAAAAATTTATACCCCTTTTTATTTCCACCCCTTTGGTGTTGAATTCAAAGTCTTACATTTTCACAAAATTTAATTATATTTCAATATTAAACCTTGATCGAATTCATATTTGACTCAAAAATTACAAACCCTCAATACATGTAATTTGACGTCTCTCTTGCTTTCTTTTCTATCCATAATTTTCAAACTAATCAAAATTTGTATAGTAATGTGAAGGGTCATATGTGGTTGCATTGATTTTAGTTAAATTTATTAATATTCATGACATCCATTCTCTTTAAAAAATGAATAGAATGATAAAACATATACCAAGTAGTAATGGTACTATGAAGGATGTCCCAATTATTGAGAGTTGTGTAGTGTCATTACTCTAGAAATACATGTTGTTTCTCTCAAAACATGCCACTACTTTGAAAAAACACACAATGAAAATAATCATAATTCAGGGCTTCTTTATTTGTTCCACAACTACTCTTCTCTATCACTCTACATACTTTTTTCCCAATATATTTTTAAAAACATTATTCTTTAACCACGTAAACCCCTTAATATGGGGAAATACGTTGGGTCCATTTTAACTAATATTTAAAACCCATACATGAACTCATGCAATATGTAATTCTTTGGATTGTGAATCTCATAAGAGAGTGTAGGGAATCCTGAGAGAATTATTTTAATTGTTAGAAGAGTTGGAAAGGTCATGCGATAACTGATATGATATATCCAAAGGAATGCACATGCATTAATTTTTTAGATTGAAAAATGAAAATCCCATATGGCTTCATTGATTATTGTAGCTACAAGAAATTTGCTTCTAGATATACCTTTGTTGTCTTGTAAGGATGGGAAAGACATGATTAATATGCTTGTAAAGAAGAATCACAAGTTGGAGTATGTAAATTGTTCATTATGGATTTCAATGAATAACCTGGTTTTATTTAAGTATGGCATTTTATATTAGTTTACCAATGTAAGATTTCCCTAGATTTATAAACAAGATGGTTTATTAGAACACTGCACAAGATTTTGATGTTCTAAAAAAGTTCCAGAAGAGTTTTGAGATGAAGGGAAGCATATCTATTCACGAGTTCATGATGTAAATTGAAAGGAAAATTAAGAAGGCATTTTATGTTGAAGAGTTATTGAAAAAAATAATAATGGAGCATGCTAAGGTGGTGAGTACAAGAGCTTCTAAAATTGGGCCCCCAGTTCTAGACTTTGATCAAATAGAAGATGATTTAAAGAGAATATTCACCTTAGGTTACACATCTTCTATCTACTTTATGTTATTGAGTATTCACTCAACAACATAAAGTGGGGTCAAATGTAGACACAAAATCTATATACTTTAGTACATTTCTAGGTCCTAAAAGCATGTTATCATTTACATGATTCCTAAGCAAGAAAACTAGTAATAGACAACTCCCTTCAACCTTTTGTTTTGTCTTCTGCACTTTTATTGGCTTTATACATGTAACATCCTCATTATTACGCTTCTCAACTAGGAAATTTTTTTTCATGTTTCCCTTATTTAAATACCCATATATTTTTACCCAACATAAATTTTAAATGCAATCTATCCGATAATAGTCATAAACCATGTGCAGCTGCATGAGTCAGTTAGTAACCGTCCCCTCATAGATTACTCTTTAAGAGTGTGTATACAAGGTATACTGTTGGTTTCATTTTTCAGGCACTGATAATCAAGTGATGATTTCTAAGTGTATAGATAGGTATATGCCAATCGAATCCCATCTGATATCCCTACACATTAGATCTTGGTGAAATCAAGATAGCGTAATCAACAACTTACACTACTCTGACTAGAGTTTCAGAGACATATATTCCATACTCGGTTTCATGACGACACACTCATCATTAGGAATTTTTCATATCACCTAATCACATTGTCTAGTTATATGGATTCTTTTTAATTTCCTAAGTTATTAAGTTCATAGTTAACAACTTAAGCATTCACTGCGGTCTATTCCTATCTTTTAGGTTGATTTATTTTATAAGACATATAATTACATCATTACCCTGTCCTAGTGTTCTAAAAGTACTTGTGTATCTCATTCTATCCTGTCATGCTTTGAACATACAACGAATGATACTTATTCTATGTGATTTCACGTTGTTGCTATTAAAAGACAACATCCATTTCATATCATATAACTAAATATGGAATCCTAGAGATCTAGGTCCACAGATAGATTTTATTTTATCAATCAATGCTAAGTACATCAATAATAGTTTCTCCCTTATATGCGCTAAACTTATCAGACATTCAAATTACCACAACGAGATATGATTTGTCATGATGACCATCGTAAGTTATTTGACTTAAGATAATTAATTAAATTACAACAGATTAATTCCTAAGTCTCAAGGATACTCTCCTTACATTAGTATTTGTACCAAGGATCTAAACAAGGGAATTCATGAATATTGATTGCGTGTTTAGAATCATTCCATCATAATCATTATATTCGCTAGTTACAGATTAAAACATCCTACTGCATTACTTTCGTAGATTATATTTAATCTTTTTACACTAATAACGTATTAAGACTTTAACAATACTTAATAGGATCGATTATAAATACTAACAACAGTCCATGTTCATATATATAAACTATAGATACAACTTCAACTTCATATATTTCATTGAGTATATGTATTGTATTCATTTAATAACACAGAGGAAATCTCATAGTCCAATAAGCCATCAATAGTGCAAATATGCAATATACATTCTCAAGTATATCATACTGAACCATTTTAAATTACATGATAATATTGCACATAACTTCTTTCATCATGTAGTCAATTTAAGGTAAAGAACTCCTTCATATGAATTTTTGGTACAAATCAAGACTCAATAGAATACATAAATTCATCTTTCGTTACTTTCTTTTTTGAAATAGAATTATAAAGAATAGGATTTTTCCGCCTCTTAAATAGATAAACAGTACGGAGGTATTTCACTAAATTACAAAATCACTATGCAATATAAAACATTTATTATCTGTAAAAAAACACACAAATTCTTTCAACTTCATTCGCCTTTCAACATAAAATACTCCATCTACAAAATTTTAATGGTGGTCAATTCAAAGAACTGACATGATAAGATCTATTTCCCCATAAACATTTTATACCATATATCATTTACATAAATGAAATGTTGCATTAAGTTTAAATCTCATAAATGACCTATTAGAACTCAAACCATTTCCGTAACATGTCCAATAAACATTTGCATTCACATTACTATTTTCCTCTTTCAAAAACAATTATTTAAGAATAGTATTGCATGTGAGAGAATACATAACAGTTTGCCTTCGATAACTCATTTACAACTTACTATAGTAATTCAATTTTTAGATTGACACTTGTAGACACCTATAATTTAACCCGAACAATTTAAATACTTAAATTGCACTAATTATATTTTTTCCTGCAAATTGACGACATATCGTCAATATAGCACACTTTCTCTTCTATCGTCATTAATCTTCGAGCATCTTTCATTTGAGCTAATAGCCTCATTCTTGCATTTCATTCATTCAATATTTTGGGTCATATCGAGATAATATAAATGATCTTGTAGCCATACTTTGATGAGCTTCCATTCCCAAACCCTTGAAGATCAAACAATTAACTTTGATTGTCATGGATCTATCTAGGTTCATTTAGTGTTTTGGTGATCTAAAGAGTAGAGATTCTAATGTTAACATATTAGTTTGATTTATATTTCAAAGTTTTAATGCATAATGTTGGTATTTAGTCTTGTTTAGCTCTTAGCATGATGATCATTGTGTAGTTAGCTCATGTTTTGAAACTACCAATGATCAAGATGCTACCTTCTCTGAGTGTGAAGATAGATTTGATTATTTATACAGCAATACAAATTCCTATTGTAGCCAATATGAGGATCTTACCTCCACAAACCTATTCATGGATATTTTTGTCCTTACCTTAACCCCCACTATTCCTAAAATTGACCTTGTTAACCTTTCCTTGTCAAATGGGACCAACAATGTCATGTACCACTGGACCTCTTTGAAAATGATGAGGCCATTACAAAATTCATGGGCATTCAAGATACAATTCCAATTGGAGACCATAAGAAGGGTTTCTACATTGACTTAGATACCTACACATACTTCGGAGAGGAAGCTGAGCTTCGTGGTTAGCAAAACTTAAGAAAAAGTGAGGGAAAAGTTCTAATGAAAATCCTCAAAAAAAACAAAATTCCAAGTCACACAGTGAAAACCTCTTTGAGGCGTTGGCCGAAAAACAAGTAAAAAAATCAATGGACAAGAAAAGTGACCATGTCAAGGGTGAAATCTCATAGAGACACCCTTTGAAGAAGATCTCAACCTTCCTCATGATCCTACGCATATGGAGGATTTGTCAAAATTACTAGTAGAAGACACCATCAATGTGAATATTGGAATAGAAGAAGACCCAAAAATAGTCAAG
The DNA here is from genome assembly GCA_019776745.2 of Taxus chinensis. Lineage (NCBI taxonomy): Eukaryota > Viridiplantae > Streptophyta > Pinopsida > Cupressales > Taxaceae > Taxus > Taxus chinensis. Next base: position 268,076,960 of record CM034151.1, on the reverse strand, counting down.
CTGGGAGCTTTGCTCTCAGCACAGGAGAAAAAGACATTCACCATGCTTCTGTGGAAATTTTTAGATATATTCGCATGGTCCTGTAAGGATATGTTAGACTTGGATACAACTTTGGTGGTGCATAATGTAGTTGTGCATGCAAACACCAAGCCCATCAAACAGAAACTCAAAAAAATGCACCCACGGTTGGCTCTTCTAGTTAAAAAAGAACTGAAAATATTGCTAGCAATAGGCTTCATTAGACCTATTGATTACTCAGAGTGGATATCAAATATATTCCCCTTATAAAAGAAACCTGTCGGGATCAAAATATGTACATATTTTAGAGACATCAATAAGGTGTGTCCAAAAGATGGTTTCCCATTGCCCAATATTGATATGATTGTTGACTCAATTGTAGGATATGAAATGTTATCTCTTATGGATGGTTTTTCAAGCTACAATCATATCAAAATATCTGATGAAGATCAGCATAAGACAACCTTCACAAAACCATGGGGGAATTTCTATTATCAGGTAATTCCCTTTGTCCTTAAAAATGTAGGTGTAACCTATCAAAGGGCAATGACCGTGATTTTCCATGGTATGATTCATGACATCATAGAACACTATGTGGATGATATCCTAGGGAAATCCAAGACAGGAGCAGATCACCCTAACATTTTGTGGCATATCTTCAAATTCCTGTAGGAATACAAGGTCAGACTGAATCCAAAGAAGTGTGTGTTTGGCGTACTGTTAAGAAATTTTCTTGGATTTATTGTATCACAAAGAGGGATTGAGGTATACCGAGCTAAAGTTACCACCATTACTGAAATGTATCCTCCTAAAAACATCAAACAATTACACAACTTACAAGGAAAGATACAAGCCATATGCCACTTCATTTCCCAACTTGTTGATAAATGTCATTCATTTACCCATCTACTCAAAAAGGATGTTGCCTTTATTTGGGGACCAGAGCAACAGCAGGCCTTTGCCTTGCTTAAGCAATACTTAGCCAATCCACCTGTCCTCATGCCTCCAACTCCCGATGAGCCACTCTTGTTGTATATTTTTACTACTCAATTTGATATCGGGGCCTTGCTCACCCAATATGACCTCGGCCACAAATAAAAATCAGTGTACTATCTCTATCGTACCTTAATTTATTATGAGTTCAATTACCCTCAGATCGAAAAATATTATTCGGCTATAGTTTTTACCTTTAGAAAACTTCGACATTACCTATTGAATACTAAAACCAAGATTATATCCAAGCTTGACCCACTCAAGTATTTGTTATCAAAACCCACCCTTATGGGTAGAATGGCTAATTGGATCATTCTGCTGAGCGAATTTGACATTGAGTATGTACACCAAAATTTGGTTAAAAGATAAGTAGTCATTGATCAGTTAGCAAAAGCATTATTACCAGGAACAGATCCTGTGAGTCTGGATCTGCCAGACACTTCATTAATGTATATTGAGGAATTTGTTATGTGGCAAGTGCACTTTGATGGATCTTTTACTTTTCATGGTTCGGGGGTAGGTGTGGTATTAATTACTCCTTCAGGTGACCCCATACCTCGAGATTTTTGCCTTGGTTTTCCTTGTACAAATAATATTGCAGAATATGAGGCTATCATCATTAGGATGAAGCTAGCAATCAAATGGGATATCCACCATGTCAAGTTCGTTGGTGACTCACAATTGATCATTAAACAAGTCAACAACGAATACAAAGTTAAGGATGAAAAGCTCATCCCCTACAAGAAATTGGTGGAAACTATGAAAGAATATTTTGTGTGTATTACATTTGAACAAATTCCAAGGGCATAAAATAGATCTGCTGATGCAATGGAAACCGTAGGTTCTATGCTACGAATTCCACCAAAGAGCAATGATATGCCATTTTTTGTTGATAATCTACGCCAGCCTGCATATGACATGTCAGAATCCTGCTTGGCTTGTGAAGTTGGTGGTCCCTATTCCCCATGGTATGTGACATCTATGCCTATCTTAAACACAATACCTTTCCTCTTGCCATCTCCCACTCCGAAAAATAAAGCCTAATCCACCAGATATCTCGTTACACTCTCTTAGGAGATACTCTCTATCATCGTGGCTATGATGGGAATATGTTGTGTTATCTAGACGTAATGGAGTCAGTCCAAGCAATAAAGGAGGTACATGAAGGGGTGTGTGGCACCCATACAAATGGAATGGTTTTAGAAAATAAACTACTAAGATTAGGCTACTATTGGCCTACTATGGAAATAGATTGCTGTAATTATGTGAGGAAATGTGTGCTATATGAAAAGTATGGCAATTTCATCCATGCACAGTCGTAGCCATTACAACCGATCACAACCTCGTGGCCATTTTCTGAATGGGGACTGGATTTGATAGAAAAACTCACCCCCACCTCATCTGACAGCCATACCCACATCATCACAGCTATGGAATATTTTACTAAGTGGGTGGAAGTCATTCCTTTGACTTATGTTACAGGTGCTAAGATTTCAAAGTTTATCATGAATCACCTTATTTTCTGGTATGGAATTCCGGCAGCCATAGTTACTGACAATGGAAAATATTTCAAAAATAAGACAGTGAAATATATTTGTCATCGATTTCAAATAAAATTGAAGTGTTCTACACCATATAATCCTTAAGGTAATGGGCAGACTGAATCCAATAAAATAGTGGTCCAAATAATGGAAAAGATGGTAAGTAAGACAGGTCACAATTGGCATTTACAAATTCACCCACCCCTCTAGGCTTACAAAACCTCCATTCACACCCCTACCAGTGTGAAACCCTATTCCCTAGTGTTTAAAATAGAATCTATCATCCCATTGGAAATACATATTCCTTCCTTGTGAATATCTCTTAGGGATTATCTGGAGAAGGATGAGGATTACAGAGTGGCCAGGCTGGCAGAATTAGAACTCTTTGATGAAAAGCACATCCGCGCCCTTAACCATCTCAAGGTGTATCAGAACAGGGTCTCCATAAATTATAAAAAAAATGATCGTGCCTCATCAATTTGAGGTCAGAGATTTGGTTATGAAAGAAAATCAGTTCAACACAAGGGTGGAAAGAGAGAAAAAAGGTAAGTTTGAACCACATTGGTTAGGACCTTATGTCATTGTGGAAAAATATGGAAGAGGAGTATACAAATTTTCCCATCCCAATGGTGACGAGCTCCACGAGCCTATGAATTCCATGCACCTAAAGAGGTTTTATGCTTAAACATGGCACAAAAATAATAATAAATAATAAAACAAAAAAAGGGTAAAAATGATGATCAAAATATAAAAAAATCACAAAAGAGAAAAAAATAAAGAGAAAGCAGGTCATCTAAATGTGAAAACCACGTAATTTTGACTCTTTGGATAGGTCCCTTTGTGAAAACTGGTTTTCAGCACCTTGGGAATATTTGTTGTTCACAAGCATCTTACATCAGGAGGGTACTTTTACTTGGCCTAGGGCTAGTCCCGCACCTGTATCTGAAATTCCCTATGAAACTATCTTGTCAAGCCTTGATCCGGATTTTTCTCCTCTTGTAAAATGGTTAAGGGGTGGTCTTTGAGTATTCCCCATCTAACACTAAGGGCACTTCTGTCAACTCACCTTCATGTTTATAAACATGTGGCCCATGCCCTTGTATATTCTTCATCTAACACTGGGGGCATCCACATTTCTTAGTTACCTGTGCATAGCTTCGAAAAACCTTAGAAAATCACAAAAACATTCAAATATGTTAGCAAATCACAAAAAACATTCAAATATGTTCTTAAATCGTAAAACATTCAAATATATTGAAAAACACAAAAAACAATAGAAAATTGTTTCACAAAACACAAAAAACAATAGAAAACTGTTTTGCAAACTTCCCAAAAACAACGCAGAACACATTGAAAAATAGTACTACAAAAACATAACTTTAGTTTACTTTTTTTCTCTTATTTCTTCCTTTGTTTGTTAAGTTATGTACATTGTTTGCTTATATAGTTGATGCTTGTTTGTACATTTGTATAGTTTGTTGCTTAGACATACTTTGTTAAGTGTCATCTTTTCATGCTTAGATTAGATTCGTTCTTACTTGTGCATATGAAGTGTGTTTTTACATACTTGTAAATAATTATACATAGTTGTGTTGATTCATGTTGGTTCGCATTGTATATTTGGTTAGGCTTGTTAATATTTTCTTGTGTCTGTTTGTAACATGTACATATTTTTGTTATCGCATCATCATATCTCCATCAATATCATCACATCAAACATCATCTATACATCATATATAAATAAACAACTAAGTATACATCATACATGAATGTTAAGCTAGTCATCACATATCATATCATCAAATGGGGGCAAGAGGGGTCGCAAATATCAAAATCTATCCCCCCGCACCAGTATTATAATGTCATCTCATCCACTAATCTAGAACATCACATGTAAAATGCAATTGATATCATATATGGATCTATCATGTCAAAAGAAAAAACATGTTGTACAAACATCTCAACTATCATCATGATACATAAAAAGTGTGAAATCAAACCATATAACATCATGATACATCCATAATATATGTAATCAATCATCAAGAATAAAATACATCATCTCATGACAAATGTGCCACATCAAAATGTACATATATATATGTATAAAAATGTTTGTCTCAAGGAAGATATACATCATCGATAGTAAATGGGCCATCAAGGGTACAACTCATAAATCCCTCATCAGAGGCGTACATCAAAAATGTTATACACCAATCAAAAGAATGTTAAGCCTTCATCAGAGACATACATAAAAAATGGTGCATCATATACATATGTCAAAAAATGTTGAAGCCTTCATAAGAGGCATGTATATCAAAATACAAGTACAATCAGTAAATGCAGGAGAGTCATGGCTGACTCGAACCCTTAGATGGACTGGCTGGCCTACAAGATGGGGGAGGACCCATGACATGTGCACCTCACTGCCCTATCGAATGCCCTCGCAGCTACTCCACTTATGCCTGAGGCCTTTCTGACCTCTTTGATCTGCTTGACTACTGGCTATAAGTGGGTGCCCGCTAACCAGCTAGAACTACCTCGTAGTATAAAGAATGATAATATGAGGCTCTACCCTCCATTGTCACCAAATCTTTGTGGGTACACATTGTCAGCACTATCCCATCTATGCATCAAAATGACGTTACCTCTATTGATAGTCGTGCAACCTTGTCCTGACCTACTACTCACTCAACACGAAGTTGATCTCTCTCGGTTATCACTGGATGTACCTACATCTAGGACTACTATAATAAGCTCGTCACTGAGCCATCTAGGTGGCCATCTGTCATATATGTTGGAAGTGTATAGCGTCATCTCCTCCCTGGCCTACCTAGGCTTTGGTCTAGTCCTGCTCTGGCCTAGTCTGATCTATTGTCATAACCTGAATATGAGCTTAGGCCTGATCTCTCTTTTCCATCACCTGTTGTTGTTTGTTTTCATAAGGAAACTAGTTTTCCCCTATCATCTCCCCCCTAAGCTTAGGGAAACCTCTAAGGTATTGTGGGAAGCTTCCCCTACTCTACAATCTGGGAGGTCATCTGTCGTATATGTTGGAAGTGTATAGCATCATATCCTCCCTGGCCTACCTAGGCTTTGGTCTGGTTCCCGCTCTATTGTCACAACCTGAATCTCCGCTCTGGCCTGGTCTTGATCTACTGTCACAACTTGAATATGAGCTTAGGCCTTATCTCTCTCTACCACCACCTACTGCAGTTGTCATAAGGCAACTAGTTGTCCCCTGTCATCTCCCCCCTAAGCTTGGGGAAACCTCTAAGGTATTGTGGGAACCTTCCCCTACTCTTACAATCTGGGCATAGGGCCCTGAACCTGTTCTTGCTCCTATAATTTGGGCCTAGGGCCATGAACTTGTTCCTAATCTTGTACTCTGGGCCTATGGCCCTAAACTTGTCCCTACTCCTATCATCTCAATCTAGGATCCTATCTTGGACCCTATCGATCATCACTACCATCATGTCTCTGACCATCAAATGGATCATTGGCACCACATGCACCTACATCATCACCCTCATCATTGTTATACGGGATCTTTGGGAGTGGTCAGAAACTTGTTGCCCATGCCCCATCTGGTATAGTCAATTGTCGCAGTAAGATAGTCACGTACCATGCCAAATAATCCAGTATGGTGCCTAGATCTCTAACCTATTGGGAAGGGGCTAAAACCTATGGTACCACCTATAAGAAACTAACCCTAGCTCAGGCCACTTGAATGTGTGGACCCATGGTTTGTCTCTCAGCATCGCAGTGAGCATACCACATATTGGGCTGAGGGATGCCCTAAATCACACCCAACTGACGTTGATATCATTCTACTTTGTATATCTTTGTAATGTAGCTGTAGCTGCCAAGAAATAAATTCTCTATCGTGCAGACGCCAAGCTCTGCTCCATCCTTTGGCCACTGTATGTGCCTATAGGGTCTCCAAATGACATCTCTCTCCTATAGCTCATTGAATTGTCTTTGATAATAGTATATGTTGCCCAGATGCCCTCGTACATCATCTTCGATAGATACCCAAGCCATAAATGTCTTCTCATATGGAACTCGGGCATGTAATGCACCTATGGGGCACCCAATTTCTATATGGTCCCATGACCAAATCTATAACAAAGAGGCCATCCCTACCATCTTATGATGGTGGTAAGTGATCAAATGAAGATCCCAATATAGATGTGCTAGTATGTACTAGCCCCAGCAATATCTCTCACCACTAAACAATCCATGGACTATTGTGATTAATCCCAATGGAAACGATGTCTATGTCTTATTAGTGAGTAAGAACCCACTGATAAGAGCCATCAAGTATAGCGGTCCCTTGTGAATGGTAGGATCTAATATACACTAACGTAATGACAGTGCCATACCCTCATGGGGTATCTCATCATGATAGAATATATCACTAACTTCCACTATGATCCGACCAAAATCACTCATATACTCAATCAACAAGCCAACAATAGGGATGTGCAATATCTACCACACATCCTTCATTGTGACAGTCATCTCTCCTATAGGGAGTCAGAAACACAGACTCTCACGGTGCCACCACTCAATCAACGTAGTCAGTAGGCCATGATCTAGGGTGATTTATGGAATCTACATCACATGGCCTAAGCCAACCACCTCTAGTAGTACCATGATCTCGCGACAATCTCATCGATGTATATTCGACTCCATCTCTACTATACGACTATGTCGCTATCTCATCTGCAGCACTGGTAACCTTCTCTACAAAACGCAACATGTATTAGACACTAACTTTTATTCTAAGTCCCTCTATTGTTCTTCTAGTGACTCATCAGTTGAAAACTAGGCACATCAAAGTGATGGAAGGATATAAATAGAAGATTCATGTACATTGCATACAAGGTATCCAAGTCAGTGCACTATAACTTCGTGCAATTTATTGCAAATAGTATCATTGAAGAGGCGCGAGTGTAGAATGAGGTTGGGGCCAAGTTCACATGGGGATCTATATTATTGTTAATTGTATTTTGGGAAATTAGTGTCCCTAATGGGTCAGACGGAAATATATAGGTTCACCCACCAGCACACCTATCTCCCACAATGTAATTTTCACAGTTCACTTGTGATGGCACCATCACACATACCTACAAGGCCTAGATGAACAAGTGGTATGAAAGATTGTGCTAGGATTTTGAGAACAAGTGGCGCATCCCACATGAGCTACCACAAGTTGTTGGGGACCAGGTGAAGTTTGCGGTTACGCAACACTTCAACTTGGAAAATATTATGATAGCCAAAGGAGTAATGGGGCCATGGTGCAAACTTTCATTTGCATTCACTGCTAAATATATGAAGTGTGCCATCAACTAGTTAAAGGACGTGTAGAAAATGAATTTTGATGTTGACAAGGTGAACATTGATGTGCACACCCTTTTCACAACCTATAAGTATGGTGTGAGGCTGGTGTATAAGGATATTTTGGAGCCATATTTTCTGGATCTACATCCACATATCAATGTTACCATCAAGGGCTTCATCCACTGGGTATTTGTGTAGTTGTGCCCTAAGAAGCGTGGAGGGGTTAAATTATAGGTTACATACTCCACATTTCCAAGGACATGGGAGGCGTCAATCCCACCTATGAGAGTAGTCTAGGGAGAAGAAGGAGAAGAAGAGGAAGAAGGAAGTGAGGAGAAAATGGACACTTCCCGAAAAAGGAAGTATTATACACGCTAGAGTAGTAGTGGGGGCACAAGTACATCATGTAGACACCTATAATTTAACCCGAGCAATTTAAATACTTAAATTGCACTAATTATCCTCTTTCCCGCAAATTGACGACATATCATCAATATAACACACTTTCTCTTCTATCACCATTGATTAGCTACATTACGCTAGTTAATTAACCCTTCCTATCCAAACAAATAAACCAATTAATTACCTTTCATTAATTAATCCCCCTTTCTATCTAGACTAATTAATTATTATTAATTAATTAGCTTTCTCTTCCACTAAATCAATAAATTATCATTTATTTGATTAAATTCCTCTCATAGTCTAAATCATGTTGATTATTCCTCTAAAAAGATTATATAAGCTTGCACACCTATTAATTAATCACCTTGGTTAATTAATAAACCCCCTCAATCCCCATGAGTCACTAGAGGACAAGTTAAACTCTCCTAAAGTTGACTTAACCCTTTCTAAACCTCTCTTATCCACAGCTAACTCAACCTCTCTATTATCCCACATGTAAAGGGATGTAGAGATTATTTTATCCATTGGGACTATATAAGGATCCCTCCTCCTACCTTTCTTCTTACACCTTACATGCTTATAGCTAATCTATAAGCATTTCATCTTAGAACATCTTTCATTTGAGCTAATAGCCTCATTCTTGCATTTCATCCATCCAAGATTTTGGGTCATATGGAGATAATCAAAATGGTCTTGTAAGCCATACTTTGAGGAGCTTCCATTCCCAAACCCTTAAAGGATCAAACAACCAAATTTTATTTCCATGGATCTATCTTAGGTGCCATCTAGTGTTTTTGTGATCTAAAGAGTAGAGATTCTAATGCTTAGCATATTGTTTGATTTCTATTTCAAAAATTTAATGCATAATGTTGGTATTTAGTCTTGTTTAGCTCTTAGCATGATGATCTTTTTGTAGTTAGTTCATGTTTTGAAACTACTAAGGTGTTAGTTTCAATTCCCTTTGCATAGCTAACTAATACATTGATGCAACACTTTATAACCCTACATAAGTATTAACAATACTTAATCACCCAATAAATTCAAGTACCGAATGATAATATATCACTCACTAATATATAAGTATCAATGATATTCTATCATTCCAAGGTAAACAAGTAACGCATATTCATTACAGCCAATTGTATAACATTATTGATATTAACAGTGACTAACTCTTTAGCAAAGCAAGGATAACTTATATATTACTTGAATTGCTTACCATTATATCAATTTTTACCACCTAAAAGTAATGATAGCTCCATACTCATGTATGAGTCACATTCAAATGACCTAGGTGTACTTCCTAAACCTTCATCGAGGAGCAGACAAGTATCTTTGACAGATATATGTTTCTAGCTAAACAATTATGCATATCAAGCTCATCATGGCAGGTGGTAACAGGTTCAACCTTAATAAACTAATCTCTATTTACCTTAGAGCTTATGAATTGACCCGACCACCAATTTTCTTCCTTAATGAAACCCAAATCACACAACACAATCAACACTAACACCCCCAAAAGTATTACCATGGACGAGTCAAGCCAAAAACACTTAAGTTAAAAACTATAACATGACTTCTTAGGAAGCAGGTTAACACTTAAGCCAACCATGGTATCATCACACAGTTATAGTGAGCATAAGCTAACAATAGGACACAGTGTAAAGTAACAAAGGCAAAAATTGCCATCTTAACTTATTGATTCACCATCAAATCCTTTCTTTCCGTGTAAATACGTTTGGCACAATCTTCACAACCGAAAAGGGAAGTGATCAACCAAAAGACTGATGATGTTTCACCTTGGTCACCCAATGGTTCAAACTATGTCTAATAATAAACCAGAAGGACATCAACATATATTTATGTGAATCATTTGTGATAGACAAAGAATTGATATAAAATGACATGTGTTTATGACGATAGTTCTACAAAGTACCCACACTTTTTTGTGGGATTTGAATCTACACAACAACATTATATCAAATAACACCCAAAATGTCTAGGTCTTAAAAATACAAGCCGAATATATATGTATATATCAAATATTCATAGAGGTCTTACTGTATTCAACCTTCCAAAATGGCTCCATTAATACTATAATAACATTGTGTAACTTACAGAGGTCTTGATTCCACAGGAGTCTAGTTTCCATATAAACAATAACACCAATGACTAATATATTCAAATCTAAGGATTCGATATACCATAAAAATGAAGATTAATCCAAGTGGTTTCGAACCATATACTAGACACAATTTTAGAAGAGTTAGTATATATAGTACTCCCATAAGGTATATTGTATAGTTCAACCATTCTGTAGTTTTCAAAAGTTCTATATTATGCCTGGGTTCACATATTAACCATAAATCAACATTACCCAACAGGTATACACCAACCAATGAAAATCCAAAATGAAAAGCAAGAAGAACTTAATACATAATTTTATCCATGTAAATATCATATATAACAAACTATCAATGGAGAGATAGAGCATATCATGCCTACAATAATAGTCTTCCTTTTCCCCTTGAGTTTCCAAGCTTCCTTCGCAAGCACAATTCCAAAATTTGAATCCACAGAAGCCCAAAATATTCCAACACTCCCCATTTCATTTATTGCGCTAGATAAAAATGTAACCCAAGATTTTCTCAACTCCCAATTAAGGGATACATGCAATAGCCCAAAGAAATCAACAAAGAACAAAAATAATAGGAACATCATTTACATACAGAGTTCGACAACGTCTCCCCCGAAATAGTAAAAAAATAATAATGAATTGAAACCAACCATCTTTCCCCAAAACCACCTCGTGGTTTTCCCCAAGGCAGTGAAGCTAGATTCTAGGTATTCAATGCATGCGAGGACAGTGGCAGTTCCTACCTTATCTCTCGCCAACTACCTTGCCAACTTAAATTTAGTAGTTCCTTATTCCTTTGAAAAATAGTTCACTAAGTTTAACTTAGTCTTATTGATAGCCGAGCTCCCAACTCAGCTATCCCCACCACATAACCAGTGGTGGTGTTTAATAAATGTTTTAATAAAAGTGACAATGAGTACATGCTACAAAGGTGGTGGTGACAACTCTCCTTATCAAATAGGCCTCACAAATTCAAAACATAAACCTTAGTCTGGTAGTACCTTAGGTCCCTCGAAATCATGCCCTAGCTTAGGAGTATAGGCCTAGATTTAAATAATTTGAAACATAAACATAGTTTGGTGTGTGTTTAGGCTCCCTTTTTATTTTGTCAAATAGACATAAGGGTCAAAGCCTTAGTTCGAATAATCCATATCTTATTTTAGGCCCACAAACCATTATGTCCCAACTTTGTGAAACTATAATAAAAGATGATCTATAAGACTTGCATCATCATAATACCATTATTAGTTCCTAAACCTTTATATTAGCATGCTCCTCATAATAATGTCATTTCTATTGAGCTTCCTGCATCAGGATCATATTATCCAGACATATGAACTCTAGTCTGCCTATCAAATATAGATCATCTAAACCCAAGGTAAGTAACAATAGAAATGTTATCATGGCTCACATACCTCAATAAAGAAGCCCGAGATTAATTATATTCTTAGTTACCCAGAAATATGGTAAAGATCATATTGCGACACTTACACAAGAGAGAGTTAGAATCAATGAAATTATCCATCTTTATCCAACAACACATCATCAAAGTAAGAATCTCATTAATCAATGATACTCAACAGGTTCAACGATAATTACACTAATCACATTATTACAAGCATGTCATAGTAGTGTAAGAGGTTATGGTAAAGGGCAATAATAATATAATAACATTATCCAACTACAAATGTATGCCACAATTCCAATACTCATTACTGTAAAATAGTAAAAGAGCAATGGTATTATAATACATCTTACCTTATTTTTGGCATCTAATTTTTTTTATCTTTCTATAGCCTCAGACACTAGCTCCCAGTTGGTACACTAGCGTCAGGTGCTCCTATCCTCCTAGGCACTCTTATTCTTCTTTAACACTTTCTTATCCTTTTGGACCCTTTTCGATTCTTGATTACTTTTTACTACTATGGGTTAACCTTCTAGTTGTCAATTACAAAATTCAAACAAGAGAATCATATAAATACATAGTTATTCTTTTAAAATAAGGGACCAAGCGCTAGCATTACTTACTATCACCTAAGCTTGCATCCAAAAGGAACAAGAGAAAAAAAGGCATCCATCTAGCATACTCACTAAAGGGATAAATGATGCATCACTTCTGCATACACAACATAGGAGTGAAAGTTTATTCTATTCCATCCCCAACATTTGTTACATTCTAGATTTATCCCGCTATCATTTGTGAAACTTATACAAGGGAATCCTAGGGCATCATTATACACACTCTGACACAAAACTACATGGATTTTAGGATGTAGTGCAATGCTCAGTCATAAGTTCACTCTTCATGTGACTGTTGGGGTCAGTTTGAATCCCCATTCCACATTTTCATTTTTAGCTTTGATGTGGTTTGTGGGCATGTATAGGTGAAATTAATTCTTGCAGGTTATAGGCACAGATCAGACGAAGAATCTAGAGTGACAGACATAACATCATCTGGCCCTGAAAGAACTAGATCTGCAACATTTACCTAGACACCAGTGCCCGGATCTAGACACCAACGCTAGGTGCTCCTGTCCTCTCCCAAGTGTTCCTATCCTATGTAGTTTCAGAGTTCAAAACCTCTAGCGATCCTTTGTGACACTCTTCTCAACATGTTCTTGCATTTCACTTTCCCAAATCACTTCCAGGCTGCTAAAAAATCAGCTAAGTCTCTATTTCTCCCTCTCTTGCTTAGGGTTTCACATTTTCGTGCTTGTTTGCTTGTGTCTTCACTTTATATTAACATTTGTACATCATTTATCATAGTATTTATTTTGTAATTAGATTTAATTAGATTTTATATTAAATCACTCCCCTTTTAGCCCGTTTCAATATAAGCACCCATCAAATAATGGGGCTTGGACTTTATTGGTGAAATGTTATATCCCTCAAGCCATAAATGGATATTAGTGGCCATAAATTATTTCACCAAGTGGGTAGAAGTAACTCCCACAAAGAAGGCCACACATCAGGTGGTCATGGATTTCCTCTTAAACAACATCATTTACAGGTTTGGTGTTCCCATCAAACTAGTTGCTAATAATGCCATGAGTTTCAGAGCTAAAACTTTGACAACAATGTGCCATGAATATGGCATTACCATCACATATGCCTCTAATTATAATCCACAAGGAAATGGGAAATAAGAATCAAGTAATAAAAATTACTCAAAATTCTTAGAAGAACATTAGGGACAAATAAGAGAAAGTGGGGTGAGCAACTTAAATTTTCACTATGGGCTGATAAAGTTACAAAAAATATTTCCACTGGAATGAGCCCATTTTAACTAGTATATGGTGTTAGTCCCTTTTGTCCCTTCATTTTTAGTTCTTAAATTACAAATTTATACAGGAGTTGGGAGAAGGTGATGAAGTTGGTCCTTATGTTGTTAGGATCAACTAAATTATTGAGTTCTATGAGGTTAGGAGGGAATCACATCAAAGACATATTAAATTTAGAGAAAATCTTAAGAAGATATTTGATAAGAAGATTACCCCAAGGACCTTCCACGTAGGATATTTTGTTTTGTTAAGGGATAATAGACATGAATACAAAGGGGAAAATGGAAAATTTGATGCACTATGGATGGGTCCTTACTCCATAGACATTTGGATTGGAGAACATACCTTTTTCTTAATGGATTTAGAAGGGAAATTGCTGGATTTTCCTATCAATGGTAGACACGTAAAACATTTCTTGAATTAAATCATACCTCCATATATATCATTTTACAACGTACAATGTTGTTTTCCTTGCTTGTGTTTTGTGTTGTGTTCTTTTCCTTCTCTGATATTTAGTGATCAATTTTTATCCATTATTTTGTGCTCATGGTGTTCTTAGTTTGTTGATGATCATGTATGTTTACCTATTTTACTGTTTACCCAATGGATTAGGCATATGGTCTACATCTTCTATGAATTTATTATGTGGTCCTTATGGTATCCACTAGGGCTACCCATCCTTGAGATGGAGTTGATGTTGGTGCCCATTTTAAGATTTCATGTAAACCTTGATCTCCTCGTACATTCTTAGTTTCCTTGATTGATTTAATGTTCTACATTGCATTGTTTACTAGTCCTTAAAAATATTCCCCATAGCCGTGAGCTCTATATGCAAATAAAATCGAGTCATTTACAGGTATGTCATGTCATTTTTTAGAAAATATCATAGTGTTTTGCATTTTTTATTGTGTATTTGTGATTTACAGGTTTATGAGGAAATAAATGAGCTCTTAGAGGCCCCATTGGTATGCTTGAACATTTGAAGAAAAGCTTCTGGCCTTCACAATTTTTCCTTGTGTGAATTCACAGGTTTGTAGTTTGTGCACATTTATAAAATGTAAATCTACCCTTACTACCCAATGAGATAGGGTGCTCAAGTTACTTTCGCGCATTTGGGCCCTTTTTACAAAATTCACAACTTATGAAAAGTTTCAATTTGCAAGTTAATCTCCAATGCCTGACGGAGGGAATTTTCCATGGCACATTACAAGTAGAGAGCGGGTATACTTGGCATCTTTGCACTTTGCAAGTTTGCATATTATGCAAACATATGGGATGTGCCATGGGCCTTGACGCATGATAGAAAGGACACGTGGCATCTAGTTGTTACACTTTGGGAGCAAGCATCCCATGCATAATTGTAATTTTCAATTTCATAATTGATGTAAAAATCCAATGTGTGTCCCCAAGCAGTGATCAAATTTGAAGGGTTGGTTTGAATTTCAATGTGAAGGGTAAATATTGGACCAACCCTTCGATGATGAAAAGTAGTATAAATATTTCGCACTTCATATGATAAGAGTAGATTAAGTAACCACGTCAAAAAAATAAAGAACATTTTTTTAATTGAGAGATTTTTTTTTTTTAAATGAATGTTTATTAAAACTAAGAGCATTTTTTAATCGAGAGATTCATTTTTTAAAAAATGAATGTTTTATAAAAACTAAGAACATTAATTAGGTGTTGAATATAATATTTTACATCAATCACATCTAAGAACAATATCTATACCCCCTACATAGGGTCTATTTTATTATAACGTTATTTTAAAACTCAACCTAAAACAAGTCATCTATTAATTAACTCATTTACTTTGAAAAGTTGCTTAATATTTTGTTTCTTACAACATTAAGCACACAAGTAATGAGTAAGATCAATTATATTGGGTCTAAATGTGTTAGGGTGTGTTAATGCACCTCTAGACGCTCGAGCATTTAGACAACAAAAAACAAAAGCAAACTATCCATAACTATTGACTCAAACTCATATTTGATTTTCTATATGCCACCTCTATGAATGCCATTATTCTGCACCTTCCACTATCTTTTCGAACTCACTTTGCTTAATGTGCATGTTAAACGAGAAGAACATCCCTTTGATTAATATTAGGCTCAAACCAATAGGTTCTAATGTAGTGATCCTCTGACTTGACATTGATATGATCCTTGGCTTATATAATTTATACTTCGAGCCTTCACGGCTAATTGATATTGTCCACTATTTCCATCTCATAGGTTTTGGGTTTCACTTAGGGAAAATTTTAGTGGTGAATCTTCATTAATTCACGAATATTCTGGTTTTTTAAAATTTTGTGAAATTTTAGGTATATGGGTATGACTAATTCGCCTAAATTTTAAAGGTTCAAATTACTTTTTAGGGGTCATTTCGCCCAGCATTTACGCCAATAACCAAATTTTTAATTCAAATCGCCATTAGCGAGAAATTAAAATTGTAAAATTCACCTACATATATATAACATTACTAAATTATATCACTATGGTTATAGGGTAGTGACCGCTAAGCTATGCAAAGAGTTGTTTACAATGACAAAATCTAATGAAATATGCTTGTATCATAAAATTCACTATGGTCTAGCCAAAGTTACCTAGCGACCACTAAGCTCTAAAATTTACCATGGTCCTGTTGATGTATTAGCAATTTAGCTAGTGACTACTAAACTATAAATATCTCCATTTTTTCACAAAAAAAATCACATTTTTAGAAAAAATTTGTTTAGTGAAATTGAATTATTAATCCAAGATAAACATGGCCGAATATCACTATGGTTAGAACCTAGAAGCCACTAAGCTATGCAAATAGTTGTTTACAATGACTAACTCTAATGGACATTTACCCCCCCTCGTGCTTTAATTATCTGCATCATCACTTGTCACATGATTTGATGTATGGGATGGAAATTTGGAAAAATGATATACTTATGTTTGTAGTATATTTAATCTCATATTCCCAGTGCCTAGCATCCAAATTTTGTGTTTGCAACTAAATATTTTATCGGGATTTACAAATTAAAATGACAATGGTTGACGGCCATTTTTCCACACAACCCTTCTTTTGACAATTTGAATAAAATATTACACCTATAATTTGTCAAATGATTTACAGGGTTTGAATTTTTTTTTACATGGAAATTTTGACCTGCCCTTCTCTCACAGGTTGGAAGCCCTCGGAAGGGCTGTGACGGGGGCAATTTTGAACGCTGGTCCCAAGGTCTGGGGCTTGATGGTGGACATGCAGTGTCTTATCAATGCAGTTTGATATCAGGCATCTCACAGCGCTTTGTATTTTACATTTTCATAGTTTCTACAAAGACACAAAGTGCTTCCTCATCCTTAATCCCCATTGAATTTGCCCACAGGGATGACCTACTTTTAAACTTAGACTATAAACCGATGGCCACTATTGTGTAAAATTAATTAAGGCTTCCGCCATTAATAACATTCGTGCAAGTGACTATATGATTGAAAATTTGGTTGTCCTTCACACTGCTATGAAGTTTCAAAGTGATTAAACATTTCAAAGCCCTAGGGAGTGAATTAAAGTCATCAAATTAAAGATTCGGTTGTAAAGATTTATATTAAGAAGGAATTGGAGTCTCTGTATCTTCATGTGATTTAAAATTGAAGGTTTTAACTATGTATGCACAGTAAGTTCCAAAGACCGTTAATTTCACTTTTGCATCGTTCAAAAGGGTTTTGGGTGGTTTGGACTACGTACTTCTCTTTCTTTTACATTGGTTTTTTATACCATGTTTTTCCACCCTAAATTCCAAGATGAAGATATAGTTGGCCGGTATTTATGTTACTTCCCACATCATGAGAAATTTATATGAAGTGAAAGATACAAATTCGGGGAATACAAACATGGCTGATTTTATTTAGAGAATTCATACCCCTGAAAAAAGTGAATTCATGGCAACTATTGATGCAAGTGGAATTTCTTTGGCATCCTCTTTTCCTCCTTCAATTTAATTGTCTGAATTGGTATGTGCATGTGCGGAAAATTACAACCCTGAAACCATGGAAGTTTTAGATGGCAGTGGCACAAAGGTTCTTTCATTAAAACCTGAAACATTCCAAGCACTGTTGGGTTTACCTAAAATAAAAGAGGTGGTAAACATCACCATTGATTCAGATAAGAATTTATGGACCGCCCACTATGTTGCTTACTTTAAGATCATGAATAATCATTTGTTGCAAAATGTTAGGGGTTCTCAAACAAGGGTTCCTAAGAAATTAATCAGATTAGATTTCATCAAGGAGGTTAACAACATCATCACCTTATTGAGCACCATACTAGGTTTGAGCTCTGCTTATTATTTCTAAGAGTGGATGTTCAGATACATCCAAATTTTCATCTTTTTCAAAGAGAAAATCTGTTGGGCTGAACTCATTGACAAGTCTATCCATGACCTGCTTATTAAGATGATAGTTAAAATTTAAGAAGGATCCACACTTAGGTGTGAATTTTACATGACATCCTACCTTGTATACAACATATAATGCAATCCTTTCCTAGTATTCCAAGAATGAAATAATTTTCAGACTTTAGAGTCTATGACGTCTACCCTTAATTAAACTTGGAAAATAAGAGGGATGATTTCACTAGATCAAATGATGATTTCTTTAAATTTTTTGTTTATTTAGACCAGACTGGGCACAATTTAGAATATCTACAAGTACAAGAAAGGTATTCTACGAGTTTGGTTATTACTTCATATAATTCAGATTCTTCACATACATAAGAGTGAGTAAATTCCAAGACACCCCATATATGTTTCCTAGGTACTTGGATGATAAGTGGGGAACTTCTTTAATTGTCTAGGCAATTAGCTAAAGTGCATAGAGTGACTGTAGGGAAGCATAAAATGAATATTAAGTTCCCAATTTCTATTGGGAGGTATACATGCTCCATTGTTGTCAAAGAAAGGCTTTTGGATGAAGAGATGAATAGGTTGGTGATGGAGAAATCTCAACCAAGACCTAATTATGGTATCAGGTGGGTAATGAACACAGTCCTTGGGAACTCATATGAACATGAGCCTCACTATGAGGACTACTAGATGAATTGCAATGATAAAGAGGAAGTCAGACTTAGAGATTTATCTAGGATGACCTTGAAGCAAATAATTGATTTCAAGGTGGCATTCATTCCCCAAGGCCTTGCAGATGATGACCAAGTGATAAGAAAATATTATGTTGACACGAACTTAGTTGGATAACCTATGGAATCACATGATTGGAACAAGGTCAAGCCCCCACAATTACATGTCAGAACTAGAGATATTATGAGGAGAACCTTAACCTGGATGATGGAGAAAGGAATAGATTTATCACTTCAAAACATTTTAGTGTTAAAGGTGTACATGACTTAAGGGACTCTCAGGGAGGATATTCTTCCTTGAAAGGAGATTTTAACTACCATGGACCCTTTGGAGGGAAAGGTACCTTAGGTCCCCTTCAAAAGACCTACTCCTAGAATGATGGAAGAATGGAGTACTGTTACAAGTAGAACAAGTACCTATTTATCCCATCTAACCAAAAAGGAAGAAGAGATGTTGATGAAAACCATGAGGGAGGTACTAATCATTCATGAAATTCCATTGCAATCTAATCTTCCACATGCATCAAAACTCATAAAATCTACAGCAGCTCCTCAGGGACCCTCAAGCAAAGGAAAATGATTGAGGGGATCTCTCCCACAAGAAAGATCAAGGCTTGGATAAAAAATTGGATCCATACAAGAAAAAGGTGATAAGGAGCTTGGTCTTAAGCATTTTATAAGAACTAAGAAGGATAATGTTAAAACTCTACAGTAGGAGGAATTACAAGTGCATCCGTCATTGGGAATATTGCATCTTTTAAAACACATGAAAAAGAGGTGGAAATACCATAGGTGATTGATACCACTCCACCCATTGAAACATAGGGAACTTTTGTTGTAATATCACCTCAGGTTAAATCAACTGTGGAGGTTGAAGTGGTGGATTTTGAAGAGAAATAAGAAGCCCATACTTCGGCATTTGTTGATTTATTACAAGCCTTTATAAAATAAGGTGTTGACCTCCCTCCACTTGGAAACCAATAGTTAGAAGTTCCAAAGGTGTATGTTGATGGGCAAAGTGCAGTTTCTATAGTGGTTCGACAACCTAAAGTTGTGGTACCTATAGTTGAAGTGTCTCCAATTAAAACAAGTTTAACAGATGTACCACTAAAGGAGGCAATTTGAGGCACTATTTTTAGTAAAAACTTGAAATGGTCATAACTTTTGATCCGAGTGTTCATTTAAAAATACCAGTGAGAGCCATTTTCGGGCTTGAAATCCACCATCTGGGGGCAATAAATTAGGATTTAAGTTTCAATTCATTTTTTCCCTATTTTAGGCCATAATTTATTTTTGGTCTCTTACATGCATAGTAGGTTAGAAAGTTGGAAATTCCTCTAATTTAGGGATGTAGAAAATATGTGGCAATTTTTGTGCCCATACGAATAAACATGCGAACTTACTAAGAATAGCGGGTTCTAGTAAACTGGTAAAAATAGTAAACTTCACCACCTAGAGTAGATTTATTCAAAGTTAGAGTTTGTTTAGCAACTCGAGTTTGGAGTTGTTTTTAATTTAAGAAGAATTGTAATTCATCATTTAATAACGAAGAAAAATATTTCTTCTCTTTGAGTTCAAGATATTTGCAGTGTACTGAGTGTGTGTTAAGTTTGGCTTCATTACAATATCTGAGAAAGAGCATCCTCAAGTTAAAGTAAGCATTATCATCCATGAAGGGAAATATACTCTAGGTGATCATATCGATAAGGTATTGAAAATGTTTGAGAAGGCATTGACAACTCATGAAGTTGTCAAGAATCAAGAAGAGAAGAAAATTGAAGAAAAGCTTCAGGAACCAGTCCAGGAAGTAGCTTTGTCTAAGGAATCTGAAACCAATGATGAAGAGGATAAGAAAATTGATACAAGTACCTCACAACTTGAACCTGAAAAAGTAGAGAAAGAGGTAAAGGTTTCACAATAAGAAATCCCTATTCTATAAATCACCCCTTCTATCTCAAAAGAGATTATGGTGTTCCATAACACATCTCAACAGATGCCCCATATCCAAAAAGAAGAGAATACTCCAACAACAGGGTGGTTAGGAGATGCCCTCCCAAAAGGGGAAAAGGTGAAGATCCAATTGAATGTTGTCAACATAGAGAGTGTCATATCATCTAGGAAACTCAGGGCCCCAAGAGTGTTGTTAAAAACTATTGTAGATCCCCAAGGGCAGAGGTTCTTATAATTTTAAATTCCCAAGGGAGACATATTAAGGAGTGAGGCCGCAAATTGTGATTACCAGATCACTCACATACCTTTGGGAAATCCCATCAATGAAATTTTGGAGTATGAAGCTTCAATAGCCATGGGAGGTTTGTATCAAAAATTTGATAAAGAAAAAGATAATAAGAAATAATGGAAGGAAATTTTTGATATTTTATCAACCTATGTACAAAAATGGCTACATAAATTTGGGGTTTAGAGTTACCAAAAATTTAGGGTTTTCATTTTTTAGAAAACTAGTCATTTTCTAACATGTATAATGCTTTGATGAATGTTGTTTTTCCATGCTTTACTTGATGTAGACCAAAGATTGTGTATGTTATTCTCTTGCACCTTTTGGTGATCTTGAGAATAAAAAAACAATTCTAATCTCTATCTTTTTGACATTTTCTTAAGTTTTGATGAATGCTTTTATTTCCATGCTTTGTATCAGTTTGGGATAAAGTTTTTGTATGCTCTTCTCTTGCACCATTGTGTGCTCTTGAGAATCAAAAGCAACTTTAAACCTTCTTTTTCTAACATTAGAGTAAGTGGGAAATTTCATTATTCATTTTTATACTTTAGGGAATGAACTTTTCATAAGGCATTTTTATGCTCCTTTGATTTGAAATCTTTTCATTTGATAAACAATTAAAGATAAAGCTTGTCTATGATCTTCTCTTGCACTATTGTGTGATCTTGAGAATAAAAAACAACTTTAGTTTTTTTACTAAAAATCACTTAGATGTGCCTTACACTTGCTTCAATAAGCTAAATCCTTGGCCCTCACATGCACTCCGCACATTACCTTGTAATAGTTGCGCCTTGACCATACGTTCTCTACTCACCAGTTTGCCCCATTTCCTCCATGTGCGATTTCACACACATTCCTTCTATCATCCCGTCATGCCTCATTCTTCCATGCGCATACCTTTGCACCCTCCTCTACGTCATTCCATGACACATCATTCTCTTACACGCTTGTTGGTCGTCAAATAGGACTTTTAAGAAGAGCAATAGTCAGGGGACAAGAAGTCCCTCCTCTTTAATGGGAGAGGTTCCCTTATTAAGAAACAAACCTATTTACAAATGTACAGGACATGATTTGTTGGTTAAACTTGGATACCACGAAATTGTTTTCTATGAAGGTCATCAATTACAAAAGGACTGAGGAAATGAGAGCATGAGAAAAGAGCAGAAAGGCAAACATGCAGAATTATAGATATCAGAGTAATTCTTTATGTATGCGAAGTCACCGTGAATTGAAAACAAGATCATTCGTATAGAACAAGTAAGATGGAATTTAAAGACACAAAGTTCTGTAAATAACATCTTGCTAGAACGCAAAGTTTCTTAACGTAACACAAGATTCATTATCAAGGAAACAAATTTCCTTCTTGGTTATGCAAGATCACCGTGCTTGCAAAGTTGAAGAGTATGCAATCGATGAGACTAACGAATTTGAGATAAATGATCTTCACAAAGAAAACAAATGAAAGCTTAGAACAGACAGAGATCAAATAGACAAAGAAAGGAAAGTCCTTCTGTATTGATTTCTCTATAATCTATTTACACTTGCAGAAAATATGCCAAGTTCTTCCTCCTCCTCAAAATGGCGCAAAGAAGGCCATTATATAGCTTACTATTCGGTTACTCCTCGTAACTGTTTCTTTTAACTAGACGAATAGTTAAGGAATGCCAAACACAATTTCTTAACTAATTACATGGAATACGAAAGGAATGGCGAAGAAGAGAGAAGGAAGGAAGAAGGAGACAGGTGGCCAGTCACTGAGAGGGACCCACTGTCTTTGGAAACCGCTGCTTGAGTTTTCTTCCACGTCTCAGCCATGTCCCTTACCACGAGGGACACGCCAGAATTTTTATCTTGAGAATGACAATGAATATCTTTGGAAACTGATGTAACCAGACGTCTTGAAAGTTTCGTCCTTCGTAACTTCTTCTTTAGTTCTCCTAAGCCTCCTCCAGGATCTTGATCTTCATATTGATAATAACAGAGCTGCAAACCAGGCTCGGAAAGGAGTTTAAGAGGGAGGGGACATGCACGGGTTTTCAAATTGCAAGGGTTCAACTTAAATTCATATTTTAGCATATTCGGAATCGAGAAAAACAACATATTAGGGAAAGCGGGAAACTAAGTATGAATTGCATTAGGTTCACTTCGGACATGTGAGACGCGAATGCGCGAAACACACGGTTTGGGCGATTCGGGTGAAACAGGGAGAAGACGCACAAATGCATTTTGGGACATTTGGGACGAAAACGCGCGAAGGACGCGGTTCGGGTGTTTCGGCCGAAATTGGAATAGTTTGCATTTTTTTTGATTTGGGACAAAGAGCTCTGAGGTACGCGACTCGGGAGTTTCGGCCGATCGGGGAACAGAGAGCAATTTGGAACTCGGGACAGTTGGGACAAAATTGCGTGAAGGACGCGGTTCGGGCGAATCGGCCGAAAATGGAACAGTTTGCCCGATTAACTTTGGGACATTTGAGACAAAGTTCCAGAGTACGCGACTCGGCCGGTTCAGGCGAAAATGGAACAACTCGGCCGAAAATGGACTTTTTGATTTGGGACATTTGGAACAAGAAAGTGCTGAAGTACGCGGTTCGGGTGATTCGGCCGAAATTGAAACAACTTGCACAAAATCCAACTTGCACTTTTTGGGACACTTGGGACAAAAAGTTCCGACGGGCCCGAAAATGGAACAACTTCGGGGATTTCGGCCGATCGGGGAACAGAATGCACTTTCGTACTTGGGACAGGCGGGATAAAAATGTCCGACAGGCCCGAAATACATACAAAATGACCCGAAACACAGATTTTCTCAATTTCATGACTTAGGCACTTTAGAGGAAAACACTCATAACTCAAAATTTTGAAATTTTACTTTCATTAGGGCAGGGAATTTTGAGTGGACAACAGCTGGCTCCTTCTGGGGATGACTTGGTATAAATTCAAGGAATGAGGCAAGGCAAGAACTTAGACAAACTCGGGAAAAGTAGACCAGTGCCTTATCCATTTGGCCACGGAGTCAAGAACAGACCAATACAGAGGGCAACACACCACAACAAAAGGAGGAAGGGAAACACGCCAAAACACAGAAGCAAAAAGCACTGTACAGAATATACAAGGGACTCCCTAATCACCTAGGACTTGAACAACTTGAGATACTGCCCACTATAAGGAAGTGGGAGAGAAGAACCATCCATGTAATCAAGATAGAAAGAATTCTCACCAGCAAAGTGTCTGATCTTGAAAGGTCCGAGCCACAGGGAATCAAATTTTCCATGGCTGCCACGAGGTTCATGTCTTTTGTCCTATAGCAACACAGTGTCTCCAACTTGGAAATCTCTGAACCTAGCTTTCTTGTCAAACAGGGCCTTTACCTTCTGCTGGTGAACAGATATCCTATCAGCAACCACCAATCTGTCTTCATTCAGTTTGTGCAGGTACATAATTCTCTTGTCCAGGGCATCACTGAAACTAGTATCCTCGATGGCCTTCATTAGATGCAAGGCCGGCAGTTCCACTGTCACTGGCAATTGAGCTTCTGCTCCATATACCACTTGAAAAGGAGACATTCCAATAGCTCTCTTTGGTGTAATCCTGTCTGCCCAAAGAGCATCATAGAGCTTCTTGTGCCAGTTTCGCTGAGACTCATTGACTAACTTCCTTATGATAGTCACCAGATTTTTGTTAGTGGACTCTGCCTGCCCATTTCCCTGGGGGTAGTAATCTGAAGAATGAGCCAGGGAGATGCCATATCCATAGCAGAAGTCCATTATCTCAGCTGAAGAGAAATTCGAGGCATTATCTGTTACAATCTTGTTAGGTACACCATACCTTACCAAGATATTCTCCTTGATGAAGTTGCAAACCACTTCGGAAGTAGTGCTCTTAACTGGAATAGCTTCCACCCATTTGGTGAAGTAGTCAGTGGCAGTTAGCACATGAGTGTGACCAGCACTAGAAGCAGGATTGAGTGTACCAATGAAGTCCAAACCCCACTGTTGAAATGGTTCCTCAATCACAACTGGCTTGAGAGGCAAAGAAGCCAATTTAGGTCTTCCCACAAAGGTCTGACAAGCCTCACATTTCTCCACCCACTTGGATGCATCTCTGAACAAAGAAGGCCAGTAGTACCCTCCACGGAGTATCTTATGTGCTGTGACCGTTGATGAATAGTGCCCTCCACATGCTTGATCATGAAAAGCTGAGAGCAATTTTCTCTGTTGTTCCTTGTCCACACACTTCAAAAATCTCCCATCCAAGCCACGCTTGAACAAAGCATTTTCCCATAATACATATTGTACTGATCTCAATTTAACAGTCCTCTTTTCTTTGGCAGTTAAATGAGAGGGGCATTCCCCATAGGTGAGAAAATGGGTGATGTCAGCATACCATTCGTCAACTGAACTAAGGAACAGAACAGTAGGAAGGTCAACTTTCTTTTCCAGCAACTCATGTTTAGCTCCTTCAGCAATGAGCTCACAAAGACCTTTTCCACGAACCAGCTTGGTCGGCTTAATGTCAATGTCATACTCTTGGACCTTAGCAACCCAATTCCCTCTCTTGGATCCAAATTCTTGTTGTGTGAGAATTGACTTAACAGTGGTATCTGGAACCAACACCATGGAGTGAGAGTTGAGGATGTAAAAGTGAAACTGCTTGACAGCTTTGACCACTGCAAAAGCATGCTTCTCCATCATGGTGTATTTTAACTCATGATCCTTCAGAATATAGCTCATGAACGCAATTGGTAGCTCATGCTCATCAGAGTCTTCTTGAGTTAACACAGCAGCCAAGGTATTATCTGTAGCATAGCAATAGATGATGAAATCTTTGCTGAAATCAGGACAAGCTAAAACAGGAGTTTTAGCGATAGCTCTCTTAATACCTTCAAAGGATTCATTTCCCTCAGAGGACCAACCGAATTTTTGCTTCCCTCTCATCATCTGAGAAATATTCAAAGTTAACTCTGCAAAATCAGGGATGAATCTTCTCAAGAAATTTATCTTACCAAAGAAGGAGTGCACGCCCTTCTTGCTGGTTGGGAGAGGAATTTTCTGGATATCTTGTACTCATTCAGGGTCAATCTTAATACCATCCTTGGAGACAATGTGCCCTAGTAGTTTTCCCTCAGTGACACAAAAGACAAATTTTTTAGGGTTCAGAGAGATTCCATGCTCTCTGCATCTCAACAGAACTGCTTCTAGGTGATCAAAATGATCCACTCTTGTCTTTGAAAACACTGTCAGGTCATCAAGATATATGACAATACATTTCCCTTTCAAACTCCCAAAGTCCAGATCTATAGCTCTCTGGAAAGTTGCACCAGCATTAATAATCCCAAAAGGCATTCTCTTGTAGGCAAAGGTACCCCAAGGAGTAGTGAAAGCCGTTTTATGTTGATCTACAGTATCCACCTCTACCTGATTGTATCCAAAAAATCTATCAAGCATAGATAACATTTCAGAGCCTGTTACTACTTGCAATATTTGATCCATCATGGGAAAAGGATAATTATCTTTCAGAGAAGCTTGACTCAGGTTTCTAAAATCAACACAGATGCGGATCTCACCATTTTTCTTCCTAACAGGCACAATATTTGCAATCCATGTTGAATGGTGAATGGGAAAAATAATTTTAGCCTTCAACAACTTCTGTATCTCTTGAAAGATGGTGTCAGCTACTTTGGGGTTGTATTGTCTCTGTTTCTGCTTGAAAGGCTTGATTCCAGGCTTCAGAGGAATAGAGTGCTGCATATCTTTTGGTTTGAAAGCTTTCAAATCTTCATAAGAGTAAGCGAGAACATCCTTATACCTCTTCAAAAGATCAATTGCATTTCTCCTCTCATCTGCTATGCAACAGTTTCCAATGTTCACGAGCTTGGGGTCAAAAGAACTCCCAATGTCAATCTTATCGTACTCAGCTGATTGCTGAGGCCCAGAAGAAGCTCTAGATTTCACATACCTGTCATGCTTATCAAATAGTTCCTCCAAACTTACCAACCCTTTAGGAATCTTGTTTCCTTTGAGATTGATGCATCCGTCTTGACCTGTTTCTTCCCCTTGGGCGACTAGCTTTGTCAAAGGGCACACTCTCACGAGGTAGGTTGTCACTTCCCTCAAAATACAGTTGTTCGAAATTGCCCTTGAGTTCCAGGAAGGAAAGCAAATGTTGATCATCACTGAAAACCTGCCAGTTATTGGTATTGTCAGGTACACTAGGCCGATGGACCATTTCAATAGTGAACTTATCCTGAGAGAAATCAGGATGAGGAATTAGTAGAGATCCTGAGACAGCTAGTGAGTCAGCCCTGCTGTTCATCTCCCTAGGCACTGCTTCAATGGAGAAAGCATCCAGGAATTCAATAGAATCCCAGACTTGATTCCGGTAATGCTTCAGCCTTCCATTTTTTACTTGATAAAGGCTCCTGACTTGCTTTACAATTAATTCTGCATCACCACGAGCCAGAAGATTCTTCACACCTTGTTATTTGGCCACTTGCAGTCCAAGAATGAGAGCCTCATACTCTGCTGTGTTATTATTATTCTCGAACTGTAACTTGAATGAAAAGGGGTGTAGGCTTCCTTCAGGTGACACTAGCAGGACACCAGCTCCAGAACCAGCTGAGGAACAACTTCCATCAAATTCTAAAATCCAAATACCATTAGGATCTTTAGGTGACATTCTGGGAAGTTGGATTTCATCAGGGGACATAATCATGTAATTGCCATGACCCATATCCTCATAGAGTATTTGTGCTCTAGGATCATCTGTTTTCTGCACAATATACTCAGACTGCTTCTCGGGCAACAACTTCTTCATTTGTCCATTGACAGGCATGAGTGCATGCGACCAGTCCATTTGGATTTCTCCACCCACATCTTTGCAGAAGTTCCTACTTAGCAACATCCCGTATGAAGGAGGGATATCTGCTACTAAGATAGTAGCCAACACTTTCTTTTCAGGCAAGGTAGCAAAAGCCACTTGTGCATCTTTAATCCTTCCGACCAGGGGCACTTCTTTGCTTTCCATGGAGTAACAGGATCCATAAGTACGAGTGAGGGTCAGGCCTAAAGCATGAGCTACTTTAGCAGGCATTACATTATCTGAGGCTCCTGAGTCAATGACACAATTACTGAGCCTATGGCCAGCTATAAGAAGTGTTACATAAAAAGGTTTAATTTTGTCACCAGGAGAGGTGACAGCAGCTACCAGGCTAGGCTGTGGTGCAGAAGGAGTAGGCAAAAGACCTTTAGAGGTGGTCTTGGAATGGGAATTAACAAATTGAATCATCTTGGCAAAAGCTTTGGGATGGGTTTGATAGTATTCAGCTTCTGAGATTTGTACCTTGGTCTTTTTCAAGTGATCAACAATATCAAAGGATCCAGAAGTGGACGGGCCATCATCATTTGGAATTCTAGGCTTATCAACTTTAGGAGAAAAAGAAGAAGCAACTTTGGTAACTGGATTGATAGGACTCACCTTTGGCGTAGACGAAGTAGGGATAGGAGATCCTCTTCTTGCAATTACAGGGATAGTTGCCGACTGCTCCTTGAATTTCTTATGTGGCTGGGTCACCTTCTCCCTCTGCTTTGTTTGTTCTCGAGTCATGACAGCAAAAGATTCGCTGTTCATGTCTGCTACCACTTCATCATAATCATGAATGCCCTCAGTGGTAAAGAAATTCACTCGAGATCCCTTAAGTTCCTCTGCCTCATCATCAAATTCTCTCGCAAACTCTTCGCAAGCTTCGTTATCTTCATCATCATCTGGTTCTTCCACCTCGCAGGTCGCATTGACAGGGACTCTAACAGGAGGTCCTTCAAGTGCTAATCTTGTTTGAGAAGCAGGCAAACGATTCCTGGGCTAGAAATTTCTCCTCGGAACGTCTGCATAAGGAGCGTGCTGAGCCAGTTGTTTCTTTATAGCAAGAAGATCATTCGCAAGCTTCTGCACTAATGGGTCAGTGTTAGGTCCAGGGGTGGAAGAGGAAGAAGTAGCAGACTTAGATTTGGGAGTGTCTCTTCTTAACTTCCCTGACATGATCAAGTCATCCTCGACACTAACAGCCAGTTCTTGATCCAGAGCTAACGTTCCTAGATTATCCCTTCTTAGTGCATAACTAACTTTAGGTGATTGGGCATTCAGAAAGAAACATTTTTGAATCCGATCAACAGGTCGAGTGTTTGTTGGAATTTTATTTATCAACCTGTTGAATCGAGCCACAAAATCTCTCATGGGTTCTTGCGAATCTTTCTTTATCTGAGAAATTTGGGCAAGAAAAGCATGCACATCTTATGCCGGCTTGAAACGGTTTTCGAACTGAGTTCTCATTGTGGTCCAGTCGGTGATAGCGTTAGCCAGAAGGTGGTAGAACCAATCAGCAGCATTGTCTTGTAACATCTCAACGAACAGCCTTACGGAGACGTCTTCATGTTCGACTCCCAGAACTCCACATGCAACAATGAAGGCTGTGATGTGTTCATCAGGATGCACTTTGCCATCGCCTTTGAATTTGGGGAAGTTCTTTCGGTTACCTCTGGGTAACTCATGCAGAGGCTGAGCAAGGGCCAGGGGCCCGACACGATGACCCCATGGTAATGGTGCCGCCATTCTTTGAAAAATGGCTTGGAGAGGAACTGTAACACCAGCAAGAATCAAAGCTTGAAGATTAGGGCTAGCTGGCTCTGAAGGAATACCACCCGCAGGACTTCTTTCTTGAACAGGTGGTGTGCTTGTCGAACGAGTCCTTCTATTTCTTGTGGAAGGAAGAGGAAAACCCTGCTGCTCCAAAAGCTGAAACTGAGAGTCTTCAATACCAAGGGTCCTTCTCCCTCGAGTAAAACGCGGAGTCGCCAGATCAAAAGATGATCAAAAATTACAGAACTGGAATGTGATTTTCCCCAGCGGAGTCGCCAAAAACTGTTGGTCGTCAAATAGGACTTTTAAGAAGAGCAACAGTTAGGGGACAAGAAGTCCCTCCTCTTTAATGGGAGAGGTTCCCTTATTCAGAAACAAACCTATTTACAAATGTAAAGGACATGATTTGTTGGTTAAACTTGGATACCACGAAAGTTTTTTCTATGAAGGTCATCAATTACAAAAGGACTGAGGAAATGAGAGCATGAAAAAGAGTAGAAAGGCAAACATGCAGAATTATAGATATCAGAGTAATTCTTTATGTATGCGAAGTCACCGTGAATTGAAAACAAGATCATTCGTATAGAACAAGTAAGATGGAATTTAAAGACACAAAGTTCTGTAAATAACATCTGCCAGAACGTAAAGTTTCTTAACGTAACACAGATTCGTTATCAAGGAAACAAAGTTCCTTCTTGGTTATGCAAGATCACCGTGCTTGCAAAGTTGAAGAGTATGCAATCGATGAGACTAACGAATTTGAGATAAATGATCTTGACAAAGAAACAAATGAAAGCTTAGAACAGACAGAGATCAGATAGACAAAGAAAGGAAAGTCCTTCTGTATTGATTTCTCTATAATCTATTTACACTTGCAGAAAATATGCCAAGTTCTTCCTCCTTTTCAAAATGGCGCAAAGAAGGCCATTATATAGCTTATAATTCGGTTACTCCTCGTAACCGTTTCTTTTAACTAACGGATAGTCAAGGACCGCCAATCGCAATACCTCAACTAATTACAAGGAATACGAAAGGAATAGGAAGAAGAGAAAAGAATGAAGAAGGAGACAGGTGGACAGTCACTGAGAGGGACCCACCGTCTTCGGAAACCGCTGCTTGAATTTTCTTCCACGTATCAGCTATGTCCTTGCCACGAGGGACACACCAGAATTTTCATCTTGAGGATGACAATGAATATCTTTGAAAACTGATGTAACCAGCGTCTTGAGAGCTTCGTCCTTCTACCAGCTGTCCTTGAAATTTGATCTTCAGATTGATAGTATCAGAGCCGCAACTTAAATTCATATTTTAGCATATTCGGGCAGCGGGAAAAACTAAGTATGAATTGCATTAGGTTCGCTTGGGACATGTGAGACGCGAATGCACGAAACACGCGGTTCGGCAGATAATCGGGTGAAACAGGGAGAAGACGCACAAATGCATTTTGGGACATTTGGGACGAAAACGCGCGAAGGACGCGGTTCGGGTGTTTCGGCCGAAATTAAAAATGGAACAGTTTTCATTTTTTTTGATTTGGGACAAAGAGCTCTGAGGTACGCGACTCGGGAGTTTCGGCCAATCAGGGAACAGAGAGCAATTTGGAACTTGGGACAGTTTGGACAAAATTGCGCGAAGGACGCGGTTTGGGCGAATCGGCTGAAAATGGAACAGTTTGCCCGATTAACTTTGGGACATTTGAGACAAAGTTCCGGAGTACGTGACTCGGCCGGTTCGGGTGAAAATGGAATAACTCGCACTTTTTGATTTGGGACATTTGGAACAAGAAAGTGCGAAGTACGTGGTTCACTGATTCGGCCGAAATTGAAACATACTTGCACAGACAAGTTTTGGCACACTAAAATGGGACAAAAAGTTCCGACGGGCCCGAAAATGGAACAACTTCGGGGATTTCAGCCGATCAGGGAACAGAATGCACTTTCGAAATACTTGGGACACCGGGACAAAAATGTCCGACAGGCCCGAAATACTTTTGACAAAATGACCCATAAACACAGATTTTCAATCAATCTTATCACGACTTATGCACTTCTAGAGGAAAACACTTAAAAATAACTCAAAATTTTGAAATTTTACTTTCATTAGGGCAGGGAATTTTGAGTGGACAACAACGCTTGAGTGTGCCACACACAACCGGTCAAAGTGCATTGACAAGGCATCGAATCCTTGCAACAAATCAGTGAGTTACACGTGGCAAAAATGCACAGTTGGTCATCCATTTAGCCAATCTGCACGCACCACATGTCTTGCGTACACAGTCAGACATGACATTCTTCCGACAGCCATATCTTTTGCTACAGAGCTCCGAGCGGTGCGTGCCTAGTCTCATTCGATATCTGTTGATTTAGGCTAAAGTGCTAGATATTCAAATTCAAATTCTTGGCGGATTTGGTAGGTGAGAAATGGGAAATTTTTTTTTTGGGAATTAATGAGAAGATATAATTACTCTAACCACCCAATTTGATCTGATCCACCCTCTTTCCTTCTCCAACATGCCAAACAGACTTGGGGAAATGAATTTGATAGATTTGTAGGTGGATTTGCAGGCATTGAATGCTTATTATTGGTGGTTACATTTCAAATTTGGATTTTCCCTCCATCTTCTCTTCTTCTTCCATGGATTCATTTATAAATGTAAGAGTTGGGCTCATTATTAATGTTGGACATTTTGGATCCTTACGCATTTTGCTAAGGACTTCATATTTTCTATTATTTTGAGTCATAGACCTCTAGATCTAGCTCGTGCATGTGGATATAAACCTATTTCATCATTATAACAGCCTTGTGCATTTCTGGAAGTAATGGAAGCATTATTTTGTGACTATTCTTTGTCCTAACATGTTTGTATTCCTTCTTGCCTTTTGTTTTACATTGTGTGCTTGATGTGTCATTATACATCCCTTGCAGCTCCATATTTAGTTGTGTTGCATGAAAATGATCTGGTAAATGCATTTTATTTGTGCTACGCATATCTAGTTTTCTTCTATGCCCCTTTTCTTTTCATTTTCACTCAAAAGGGATGGTGTTTATCCCTTTTTTTTCTGGTGTTATCGCATTTTAGTGTAGTTTCCTTTCATGTTATCCTTCTATCCCTAATCCATTGACAATATTAGCTTAGTTTTACCTTTCAACATTAGGAGTAGCAGTAGAAGTAGAAATAGATGGAGGAACCAGCCTTTTCTAGAGATCCATCTCAAGCACGCAAGGTCCCACAACTTGGAGACGGTTCAATTGTTGTCTCAAATGACTCGGTCAGGTGCAAGTTTGACCACCAATAGTTTCTAGCATGCCCGGCAGGACAAGTAATGAAGCTTAAATTTCATATTGCTAAGTTCTAGTGTGTGAACTTAGTATTTCCAGTGTTTTGAGGCTTATTTCAACACATCTGACAACTCCCAACATTTCTAGAGCTCCTATTTTGCAGTCTTGAGTGCCTTTTATGAGAAGAGTGCATACCAGATAAAGTGTTGTAGCTGAAGGATCTTTTGAATACCTCCAGCTTTCACCGAGAAAAACACGCAACAGATCTTCCATGCGCGCATCCCCATCTCTAGTGTGTTGCACGCACTCTACTCCTCTAATTATACAATCATGCCCTGTCATACTGCTTCAACCTCTTCCTCCTCTAAGGAACTTTGCGAGCTTCACTGATGGAAGCCCACTCAATCTCAATGCCCAACATGATATGTCAACGGCTGCGTTCAAAAGTATTCCATACTTCATGGGAGAAAATCAAGTCTCCCCTGTTGAACACATTCAAGATGTGGCTAATGTATGCTCTGTCTATCTAATTGCACATGATGATGTTGTTGTCAGGTTGCTTGCAGCCTCTTTTAAGGGTAAAACACTCCAATGGTACCGTGACCTGAGACCTGCATCTATTGCTACTTGGGATGAGCTAAAAACAACTCTTTGTAATTACTTTGAAGATAAATTAGATCATCTATCATTGGTGGAGCAGCTGACTACAACAAATCGCACGCCCAATGAGCAGATGATTGATTTCAACATTAGATTCCAGAATACTTAGGACATAATTCCTCAAGTGGTAAGGCCTACATCCCAACATGCTTTCTTGTACTATCTAAGGGCTTTGAATAGTGACATTTCAGTCATGATTCAATCTATGGGAGGTAGAACCTTACTTGCTGCATACAACATTGCAATAAGGGTAGAAAATAGTCTCATTTAGGTTGGTAAGTTAGCGCCTATGCCTCCTGCACCCTTGTTCCTAGAGATGTCTCCAGGTACCCAACCTTCTATTGCTCCAGTTCAAGTGCAGAGCACACAACCAGTTACATCTACATCCTACTCTCCTGCACAACAAAAATCAGATGATGAGTTAAAGGCCCTGATTAGAAACTTTTCCAACAAGGTCATATCATTGGAGAAGTAGCAGGCGCAAGCCTACAGAGATAGTTCCAATCAGGCTCAATTCCAAAGCAATCAACCTTGGCAGAATCAATATGGGAATCAAAGATACAGACAAAACCAACAAAATGATAAATGTCATGTTAATGCGCACTTGCCTTTGTAGGTTATTCCTCCAGTGCCTTGTCTTCTAGTTCCCAGTACAAGTCAAACACTTGTCCCAGTCCAGAACAACATGGCACAAGAGTTTGAATGTTGCTTTCCTTACAATATATCTCATAGTCAATATCATTACACCAATGTTGTGCGCATACAAGCCTACATGATTTAGAATGCTCCCAGCTTTAAGCCTTCAATAAGTGCACCAGAAGAAGATAACCAAGAAAGGCCAAAAGCTCATCCAGAGGAAAATTTGATTTTCTTCGGTGATGAGGATTTTTTTGCAATCAACCAAGCTATAGAGGATACAAGCAGACTACACACCCAAGTTATAGACAACACAAGATACAAGAAGAGAATGCTTGAGCCTAGTGCGCAGGTCATAATTCTAGTAACACAAGCAGACCCTCAAAAGAAAAAGGAAGTAACTAAGACATCCAGTAGTAAAAGTGCTCAAGTTCCTACACCCGAGGATCTGTGCAAAGCTCCTCCGAAAGTGGCACATGCCCCTCCTTTAGTAGGTCAAGCCTTTGCGCCAGCTAAGGTTCTTGTCTCTGTACCCGAACAACCAAGAAAGGATGTTGTTATTCCTCAAATGCGCAAGTCAATGGGTTTTCCATTCAACATTATGGACTAGATGAAGAAGACAAACATAAATGTTACAATGTGGGATGCCCTGACCATTCCATCCCAACGCGACTTGTTGCATGAAGCTCTAGCCAAACTTCCGTGTACTGATCCAACTATTCACAAACCACACACTTCTGTCAATATTTGTCGAGAAGAGGAGAAGCAAGTAAGTAAAGTTGTTAAAACCCCACCCTTTTATATGTCTTTGATCATAGGAAAACATCTTTTCCATAACTGTATGATTGACTCAGGTGTTAGTACTTCTATCATGCCTAAGAAAATTGTTGATGTCTTAGGTCTTAAGTATAACCCCTTGACAAAAGGTGTCCTACAACTCAATGGTTCAACTGTCACTACCTGGGAATTATCAAGGATCTTGAGTTAACCCTCCATGCGTGTCCAAGTCTAATAATAACTCAAGATGTGTCAATCATTGATCTGCCCCCTTTGTTTTCCTTATGTTTGTCAAGAGATTTTACTGCTAAAGTGGGTGGTTACTTGTCTTCTGATTGGTCTCATATGTTACTCAAGACAAGGTATGGTACCTAGTTTACCATATAAGTTGAGCCAATATTTTCCTATCATGTAGAGTCATATGTCCCATCCCCTCTCCAAGCCAACTGTTTAATCCAAGAAGAACAAGCTTTAGTTTCTGAAGAGAAACCTCTTCCACCTTCTATTCCTGATCTAGTACTTGATGAGTGGGAAAAGAGTCACCATAAATTTGAACCATATGCTGAAGAGTTGGAATCTTATGAAATTGGGCTTGGTACTTACTACATTCTTGAAGAAGAAGTTGTGTTGCCATGCACGCTCAAGCAAAGTGAAGAGAACCTTGGTCTATGGAAGTTATACTTTGATGGATCCAGAAGCAGAAACGATGTGGGAGCAGGATTCATTCTCATTTCCCTTAAGGATGAGAAATTATTCTTCGCACACAGTTTGTAGTTTACATGTTCTAAAAATATGACAAAGTATGAGGCGTGGGTGCATGGTATGCTTATTGCTGTAAAGTAGAAGATTAAGGTGTTGCAGATCTTTGGGGATACAAAATTGGTTATCCACCAAGTCACCAACAAGTGCATGAAAAATAATAAGCTTATCAAAGCTTATAAACATAGAGTTTGGGACCTCCTTGAGAGATTTGATGCTCTAAATATGCAGGTGGTGCCATGAAATGAATAGGGAAGCTGACTAGATGGTTGTGTTGGGTTCGTAGTTCTCTCCTGCTAAGGAATTTGTCAAAGGAAACACTCAACACATTAAGATGGTGATTAGACCATCCATTCCAGATAACAACAATAGCTGGCTAGTGTTTGACAATGACACGCAGATTGTCCAGTTCATCTAGAATGAAGTTGAGTTCTCTTCAAGCATACAAGTGGACTTGCATGACAGTTATGGTGACTAAGTGATTCAACTGAAGTTAAATAAGCTACCTAAAGGGTTGGTCACCTTTTAGAAAATTTTTAGTTGTGATAATGAGTTCAAGGGTGAAGAAAATTATATGTGCGCCACACAAGAAGACTACTCCCCAGTCACTATTGCGCGTGAAAAGGAGTTGTTGCTCAGTAAAACTTGTGCACATGATGAAAAACAAACCTTCATCTCTCTCTATAAAAAATAAAATGATATCTTCTCATAGGAGTATGAAGACCTCAAAGGTTTTGATCCAAGTGTTGCTCAACACTCCATTGACCTTGATCCTGGTATCAAGCCCATCAGAAAAAATCAACGACCAGTCAATCCAAATATAGATCCCCTCATTAGGAAGGAATTATCCAAACTCATTGAAGTGAAGATTATTTTTCCCATCAAGTACTCTACCTGGGTCTCAAATCTAGTTCTGGTGCGCAAGAAGAATGATGAAATCAGAATCTATGTTGATTTCAGAGATTTGAACAAGGCATCTCTAAAGGATCATTATCCTTTTCCTTCTATGGAGTAGATTCTGCAGATTGTGGCCGGCGCACAAATATTCTCAATGTTGGATGGGTACTCGGGTTTCAATCAGATTTTGGTCAAGGAAGAAGATCAATTCAAAACAATGTTTACAACCAAGTGGGGAACATATGCGTATCAAAAGATGCCCTTCAGTCTATCAAATGCAGGTGTATGGGTCCATGGACATTCTGCCTTCAAAGGTTACATCAATGAGTTCATCTTGGTCTACCTGGATGACATCACTATCTTCTCAAAGCAAAATGTGGATCATATGGTGCACTTAGAGAAAGTATTTGAGAGATGCAGAAATTTGGGGTATCCCTTAATCCCAAGAAGTGTAATTTTGATTAAATTTTATTATTGTAGTAGCGCAGGGAAATCTTGGCTAGCCATGTGGTTTCAAATTCCTGGATGGCCTATCACACATTCAATCCTGAGTGCATTTCAGTTCTCCAATCTCTTTCCTTTCCAGCGCATAAAAAGGCCTTACAATTTTCTTCCTCGGTAAGATCAATTATTGTTAGGATTATTAGTCCTAACTTTGTAGGAATGGTAAGGCCAACTTGCACCAGCTGATTGCTCAATTGAAGGACATAGGTTTTCAATGGACACCAAGAGAAAATGTTGTTAGTCCAAAAGGTCAATTGAGAGATTAGGAAGTGTAAAAAAATGATTGGTTCATCTCTCTAGTGTCCCTACTATAAAAGCCTCCATGCAATAAGTTTCCCCAATAATTACGCTTGGAAGTATGTAATCAGTCTCCAAGTGTGATTTTGCATGTTTGTGGATCAAAATTTTTAAAGGTCTAGAGGATGGTTATCAAACTCATTGAGGTGTTAATCTCTTGGGTTATCCATGTGGTCTGTGTTGATTTCAAGGATGTTGCAAAGGATCCCTAAAGCAAATTTTTCATCCTATTAATTGGGTAACCAATATGGAAAATAGTTGTTTAAAGGTAGCCCAACAAGGAATGGATTCATCATTCAGAAGGACATCAATTGCTATTTATCACACATGGGGAACATATGCCATCAGTTTTGATTCCCTTAAAAATGCCATTTCAGAATGCATGGAATTTCTATTTAAATGGTCTTATGCAATGATTTCATCTTGGTCAGACCTATGATGACATCAATGTAAGATCATTGAATATTGTGAAATTCTTTGAGAGATTTTTGGGCATACTCCTAAGAAGTGTAATTTTTGCAGTGGTGTAGGAAAGCTTTGTGGTTCCAAAGGATTACATCACAATTGATCCTTGAGTGGATGCCATCAAGGGCTGAACCACATTGCAGTCTTTCCTCTTTAAGTTGGTTAGGAATTTTATTCCTAACTTTGAAATCACCCTCATGCTCAAGAAAGACTTACTTTCAGATGGAAAATGGAAGGAAAAGAAAGCTTCAAAAAAATCAAGCAATAGATTGCTTATGCACCAGCACTCATCAACCCGAATTACTCAAAGGATTTTATCCTTTATGCTTATGGCACTTATGCAAGTGTTGTTGTTGTCATTACACAAGAAAATGAACAAGGGCTAGAACAACCAGCGGCTTTCTTCAGCCAAGACGATGAAGGATTATGAATTAAAATATAGTCACACCGAGAAGCAAGTCTTTGTCCATCATGCGCGCTCAAGAAATTCAAAAGTATGCTCACCACAAATCATATCAAGGTGTTAGTCTCCCACTCTTCTGTTAGAGACTTCATCATGGGAGAAAAAATTAGTGAAAAGAGAGCACGATGGGTGACCAAAATCATGGAGTATGATGTGACTATCAAAGCCACAAAGTTGGTAAGAGGTAGCATGCTCTACAAGTAGCTTGTTGAGGATGCACACAATGAATCTGAGACTTCATTATTTCTTGATGAATCTCTCCCGCATGCAGAACTTGAGCAGAGTACAGATTCTGACGGTCATGACTGGATGAAGGACATGATCACATTCCTTTCCGAGGGCACATACCCTCCTAGCTTAAACAAGGAAAAGAGAAGACATATGAGGTTACAATCTATCCCTTATGTTTTGATTGATGGACTTCTCTTCAAGAAGAATCTTGATGGCGTGTTGTTAAGGTGTATCAACGACGCAAAGACTGAAAAAGTGTTACTAGAATTTCACGATGGATTCTCTGGTGGACACTTCTCTGCCAAGACTACAATAATGAAGATCATAATGGCAAGTATCTTTTGGCCTACTCTATTTGCAGATGCACACAAGTGGGTCACAAAATGTAACGAATGCACTTTCTTTGCAGGAAAGAAGAGACTAGAAGTTTTTCCCCTCCGACCAATCTAAGCGGATCGACTTTTTGTGCAATGGGGTCTTGAATTCATAAGCATGATCAATCCAACTTCAAGTGCTGGACATAGATGGGTGTTGACAGCTACGGACTATTTTACCAGATGGATAAAATTTATCATGCTCAAGGAATCAACCAAGTCAATCATCCTTAACTTTCTTGAGGGTATAGTCATAAGGTTTGGCATTTCTCAAACTGTTATCTCTTATAATGCAAAAGCCTTCCTTGGAACTAAAATCATTGATTGTGCTCTAAATTTGGGCATCTATCTGAAGAATTATTCCAACTATTACCCTCAAGGAAATGGTCTAACAGAGTCAACAAATAAGAACCTAATCAGGATCATGAAGCGTACAATGAACATCATCCAAAAACACTGACACACAAAGGTTTCATGCATTCTATGAGAAGATAGAATTATAGTTAAGAAAGCAATAGGAACTTCACCTTACAAGATTTTCTATGGAAAAGAGGCTACCATTCCTTTGACATTGGAGTTCTAACTCATTGGTGCTTTCCTAGCAGCTGGAGCTCGAAGGCACAGACCAGAGTGAAATCAAAATGGCAGAGCTGATTAATCTTGAAAAATCAAGGAACTCTGTCATGATCAAGCTAGAACAACATCAACAAGCAACAAAGAAATGGTTTGACAGAAAGGCTAGGCCTCAAGCTTTCAAATTTGGGGACTTGATCTTGAAATGGGATGCTGACAGAGCTAAACTAGGGTGTCATTCAAAGTTTGATGCACTTTGGAGTGGCCCATACATCATCAATTCATGCAAGGAGGCTAAATCTTTCAAGTTAACTCATCTTGATGGAGGTGCACTGCAAATCCCAGTAAATGGGATCTATCTCAAACCCTTCCATTAAGTTTGTTGCATCATTTTGTATATATTAGAGTAGTTTAGATTCCTCCAAGTACGTTGCGTGCAAATTGTTTGTTTGTACATAGTTCTTTCTTCTCATGTGCTTCCTGCGTGCACTCTTCTTTTTCTTCCAGGGTGTCGATCTTCTTCTAGCAATTTTCAGTAGTTTGCAAGATTTGAAATAGAGTCAAGAAATGATCCTTCAAGTGACTTCAGGGGTAGTTCTTCAAAGCTACAAATCAAAATTTCATGATTACATAGTAGACTCCATGCCCAATGGATGCTCTAGGCTACTGATCTCCTTCATCTAGTAGGAAGATGGCCCCGAAAGTCACCAAAATTGTTATCCAAATAACTCTCCTAGTTATTTAGACAACTTACATACATATTCTAGCTCAGAGATCTTCATTACAGTGGCATGCACCTCAGTTGTCTCCTTGGCACATTCACTTGGTCATTGTTTCCTCACACGCCCTTACACGCTTCCCCTTTCCCCTTTCCATTTTCCTTTTCCTCTTTGTTCCACTCTTACCTTGCATGCATCTTCTACGCATTCACCTTCTTCCTAATAGTTATTCATCCTATGCACATGCCTTGCACTTGCTTTAATTAGCTAAGTCCCTGGCCCTCGTGCGCACCCTGCACATTACCTTATAATAGTTGAGCCTTGACCATACGTTCTCTACTCATTAGTTTGCCCCATTTCCTCCGAGCGATTGCGTGCACCTTCCTTCTGTCATCCCCCTGCGCCTCATTCTTCTACGCACATACATTGTGCCCTCCTTTGTACCATTCCATGCTACATCATTCTCTGACATGCTTAAGTGTGCCACACGCAACCAGTCAAAGTGTACCAACAAGGTGTTGAATCCTTGTAACAAATCAATGAGTGACACGTGGCAGAAACGAAAAGAACATTTACACAGTTAGTCGTCCTTTTAGCCAATCCGCGTGCGCCACGTGTCTTACGTACATAGGCAGCCCTTAAAATCTTCTAACAGCCATATCTTTTGCTATAGAGCCTTTATCGACGTGCGCCTAGTCTCAATCGATAGCTGTTGATGTAGGCTAGAGTGCTAGATATTCAAATTCAAATTCTTGGTGGATGTGGTAGGTGAGAAATGGGAAAACATATTTTTGGGAATTAATGAGGAGATCTGATTACTCCAACCACCCAATTTGATCTGATCCACCCTCTTTCCTTCTCTAACATGCCAAACAAACTTGGGGAAATGAATTTGATAGATTTGTAGGCATTGAATGCTTCTTGTTGGTGGTTATTTCAAATTCAGATTTTCCCTCCTTCTCTTCTTCTTCCATTGATTCATATATAAATGTAACATTTGGGCTCATTGTTAATGTTGGACATTTTGGATCCTTACGCATTTCGCTAATGACTTCATATTTTTGTATTTTGAGTCCCAAACCTTTAGATTTGGCTCGTGCATGTGGATATCGGCTTCTTTCACCATTGTAACAAATCTAGGCATTTCTGGAAGTAATGGAAGCATCATTTTGTGACTATTCTCTGTCCTAACATGTTTGTATTCCTTCTTCTTGCCTTTTATTTTACATTATGTGCTTGTTGTGTCATTCTACATCCCTTGCAGCTCCATATTTAGTTGTGTTCCATGAAAATGATCTGGTAAATGTGTTTTAGCTATGCTACATGTATCTAGCCTTCTTTGATGCCCCCTTTTATTCTCATTTTCACTCAAAATGATGGTGTTCATCCCTCTTTTTCTAGTGCTATCACATTTTAGATGTAGTTTCCTTTCATGTTAAGCATTAGCAGTAGAAATAGATAGAGGAACCGGCCTTCTCCAGTAGATTCGTATCAAGCACGCAACGTACCATAACTTGGAGATGGTTCCATTGTTGTCTCAAATGACTTTGTCCTTCCAGATCCAAGACACGGTTGCAAGTTTGACCACCAACACCAATCACAAAAAAATCAATACACACGATCAAACCATCTATGGTTTGAAATGGGGAAGGAATATACCACCACATACCACTTGTCACTCCATTAGGAGAGGGTAGCTAGCCCTTGGTTCCTCTGCAAGAATAAAAATAGACAATGGATCCACACTTATACCTCTCATTCCCACAACCACTTATCGCTCCACTAGGACTAGCTTCCCCTCCCCTCAGTTCCTCCAAAACAAGACCTAAAGAGGGAACATATCCCTCACTTTGAAACACTACTTATCTCTTCAGTGGTAAAACACATTCCCCTATACACAAGACCACTTGCATGCCCACAACGGAATCATGCAAGTTTTTACACAACACTTGTTTAACAAACTAACATGTACCCAAGTGGGTAGTAAAAATCATGATTCTGAAATAAGTTCAAAGGAGTAGAAATTACATTACAAATAGAGAAATCAAATGGGTTAGGTATACCTAATAATAACTTATCCCGAAATGATCTTGAACCAAGCATTCCCAAGCACTCCAACTATCCCACAAGCCCTTCAAGCAATCCTTAGAGCGACAACACCTCCCTAAGACCAAGTAAACTCCCCCAAAACAAAACACATGAATTTATAGGAAAAATCCAAAGTAAAGGACCCCTTAGGATCATGCCATGTGGCATGCCTTATCCCCAAAATAACTCCAATCCCCAAGAATGAAATTAAAGCCCTTACACATCACATAGATCTCCCTTACATGACAATCACATCACCTTTATCATGACTTAACTCATACTCAACCCATTTCTCAAGATCCTCACACAAAAATAAGTAAATAAATTAGAAGCTAAAATAATGATGCACATCCACAAAACTTGATTTTCAAGCAACCCAAAATGTCACTTCATCGGATCATCATAGTAAATCCCAAATCCCAAAAGTAAAAAAGTAAGAAAAGTACTTAGAAAATCTTACTTTGAAAAGAGAAATATTATAACCAATATATGATGTAAATAAGAGTCTTAAAGTGGTCAAAGTACCCTAAAAAGGTACACCTACCATATGGGTAAGTGTATGGGGAGTTTTTGGAGTGTGGGACAAGGTTTACTTGTCTCACACACCTTTTAAAATTACCCATAAAGGCCAATTTCGAGTTTACCATAAATAGAAACTTTCCAATCCTTAAAACATGGGTGTAACATCCCCAAAAATAGAAAGGGGGTTGATCTGACAATTCAACTTAAAAATTAATTAAATCAAGTTATCAAAGATAACAATTTTTCAATCTAAAGGTTTAAAATGAAAAGAGAAAAATAAATTTCAAACAAGGAATAAAAGGAAAACATTAAAATCAAGGTTTCACATTACATAATTACATTTCCCAACCAAATTCTCACCCTGAGTGACCCATTGTTGGCCAATGAGCCTTGTGTGAGTTAGTCCCCCTTCATCCTCTTTTGTTTGTTTTATTTATTTATTTATTTTGGTACTAAATCTCCCGAACACTTTTTCATCATCTGCACACTAAAAAACACATCATACCTACCTGAAATGATATATATAAATCAATTGTAACTATTACACAAACACACACACACACACACACACACACACACACACACACACACACACACAGAGTTACACAATTCATAAATATAATTTTCAATATTAATTTCTCAACATCCAATAAGTTCACCAGAATTACCGTGATTATACATTTTCAATAAAATACATAAACCAATTTTACTTGCATCAATTATGCATTTACTTGTTATTCATTATTCATCATTCAATCTGTAGACACCTATATTCTGCTTTTGCAATCTTATTACCAAAATGCACACAAATCACTCTCAATCTTCCCAATTCTGTCATAATTAGTGATTTCCGCTAATTAACTAACGTTTCTTACCACTTTAGCTTATTAACAAATGTTTTTTTGGTTACCAAACCTCTTTCGCATTCACGATGCCACTTTACAACGAATCGTAAGTCAAAATCCTCTTCAAAACAAACAAGTATTGATTATTAGCTAATTAAGCCTATTTTCCCCTTGTTTTGGTCAATATACCCTATTATTGGCTCAAACCCCTCTTCCAACCACTCAAAATCATCCCCTTTCTCTCCACAGTGTCTCAGAAAGCTTCAAAATCTTATCCTAGCCTCCTAGTTGGCCCTAAGCGATTGATTAAGGTTCATCACATCCTAATCACTTGTTAATTCACTAATTGTGATTAGAAAAGCTTAATCATGATTAACAATCCTTAATCTAATTTTTGCTTTTAGTACCACATGCACCAAAATACTAGTTTTCCCCAAATGGAAAACTCTAAAAAGGACTCAACACATACCTTTGTAATTTACACCATGCTTTGATTTGCATATCATATAATAAATATGATTTATAATCAAGCTCAATCCTTGCCTAAAGTCTTCAATGGGGTTAGTAGATGGATATCCAAAATGACCATGCGGTCATTTAGAGAGGCCATTTCACCTTGTTTGGAGTAGCAACCATACCC
The DNA here is from genome assembly GCA_019776745.2 of Taxus chinensis. Lineage (NCBI taxonomy): Eukaryota > Viridiplantae > Streptophyta > Pinopsida > Cupressales > Taxaceae > Taxus > Taxus chinensis. The sequence continues at coordinate 268,032,523 of CM034151.1, read as the reverse complement.
ATTTGATTGCCCTCTTAGGCTTATTTAGGCCCATGTTAGGTAATTAAACATATTAGTAGGCATGATTAGTTAGATTTTGAATTATATTCATGTTAGTTAAGCATTCCATTAAGCTTTTATCTTTAGTGTTACATTCCTAGACTTAGAGCCTTGACTAGAGGTGACAATGGTGTTAGCCTTCCTTAGTTAGTCATGTAATTTACTTTGTAAAATTTACAGTGCTTTTATTTGGCATGTCTTGTTGGACAATACCCCATTGCATTTAATTTTTAAAGCTTTTTAACTTAGTTTCAAAGTTTTTAATTCCAAGTTTTCTAGATTAGTTTCAAGCTTCTTAGATTAATTTCAAGTTTTCTAGTTTAATTTCAAGCTTTCTAGAGTATTTTCAAGTTTTTTAGATTATTTTCTCAAGCTTTTAGATTAAATTCAAAGTTCTAGAGTTATTTTTTAGAGATTTGTAGATGAATTTTCAAGTTAGGTAATTGTTTCAACTAGATTAGTAGTAGAATTTGTGTTTTCATGTTCTTTACAGGATATAAGGAGGAGAAGCCCTGTCAAAATTTCCTCAAAGTGCCAAAGTTTTCATCGTTTTCATGAAATCCTCTTCAAAACTTGGATTTTGAGCATCTATAAGAAAGGGTGTGCATTTCTAAAAAAGGGTGTTCTTGTGGAATAAAGAGTGTGCATGTGTGCTACTAGGTGCACATGTGCACTACTGGGTGCACCTATGCAACAATGAATTTTGGTCTTTGAGTGTAACTTGCACCTGTGCATCACTGGGTGTGCCTACGCCTCAGTGGATGTGTCTATGCAGCATTGACTATGTAAAATTGACAGAAGATGCACCTATGCACTACTTTGTGTGCTTGTGCACTACCATGTGTGTCCACACTCTAAAAAGTGTACCCATGCACTAAGAAGTGCACATGTGCACTAAAGTAAGATTTTCTTAAACTTCAAAATTTCAATTTCTGATTTTTAGGATCTATGTCATTTTTAAAGGTTTTTATTTGTTGTTTTTGTCAATTTTCAGATTTTAGAGAAATATTCCTAACAAAATTGCTTTAGGGTTTTGATAAGGCATTTTTGATTAAATTGGCTTAGGGTTTGATGAGTGATTATGTTTTCATACTTTGTTTGAGTTTGGAATAGGGTTGCGTATGCTCTTCTCTTGCACCTAGTGTGATCTTGAGAATCAAAATAACCTCTAAACCACTTTTTGCTTCTTGGGAGTAAGTAGGAACAATCATCATTCATTTTTTGTTTAAGGGAATAAACTTTCATTTTTGACATGTACTCGATCTTTTAGTTTAAAAGATTTTTCACTTGATAAATAATCAAGGCTAAAATTTGTGTATGCTCTTCCCTTGCACCTAGTGTGATCTTGGGAATCAAAAGTAATTTTAGTCTTTCATGAAGAAGTACTTGGATGAATTGGAAATAAACCCTGTTTTTGCAAAGTTTAATGGTAGCTAGTTGATTTACAAGTCTTTTCATTGTTATCTTTCTATGATATTGTGAATCTTTTTGAACTACTAACCATTTGTGTGAAAGACCTAAAACACTTGTCAAAGAGAGAACGGCTCTCTTCAAACCAAATTCTAACATTCACGTGTGTTGTAGGTAGCCAAAGGTGGTATAAACCAAATTGCTTAATCCAAAAGATAAAAAACACACCAACACACAAATTCAAAACACTGTATTGCAGGTTTCGATTAGGAGCAACGGCTCATCTGCTTAACTAGTACATAAACCCTTTGGCATAAGCCTTAAGCTACAACAATGGGGGTGGTCCTAGGAACCCTAAAGTAGTTCACGCAAGAGGGAACCTTGTGAACAAAACATGAAATTTCTCCACACTACCGAATTGACTAGTACACCTTGGTGAGATTAGAGTCAAATTTATTTCCATTGTGATCCCAGTGATACTATAACTAAACGTACTAGTTGCTCATTTCATTAGAAGGGGGTAAAGTAAAGCTGAGATACTCCAAGATTAGTCAGTGTGAATTTCTTGGTAAATTGAGCTCGCAGAAGTAAACTTGTGACACATAGAGAGAGAACCACCTAGGAAGCTTTTTGGTTTGTAGCCATTTGTTTTTGACATCGTGTTCTATAGAGCTATCACAAAGTTTCTATCTTGTTTTTTGAACAAGGGAAAGAATCTCTTGAAATTGAAACCACGTGACATTTCATCACAAAATCTATTTAGTGTTACTTTGACCTAATTTTTCACTTGTCCTAAGATATTTCATCACACCTTTGTTTTCTTGTTGCCCATTTTTGGAAAAAATAAAAAAACATACATGGATATCACTTGATCATATTATGTGTCCACCAATTTTGTATTCTACTTGTGTGACTAGGTTGCAATGCCGAAGCACAAGTGTTGAAAGTATACATTGTATGTACTCACGATCTAGTAGGCCCTCTTTTCTCAAAAACCCATATTTGCGACTTATTATCATTTGTAGTTATGTGGTTTCATCTTTGTCTTCTTTTGAGTTATTACGTTGCCTGCATTATAGCCATACAATTGAGATATTTACATCTTGTTTCTATTGTGAAACTGGGCATAACTCTCTATATTGTATTGTTATGTTGCTCGCACACGTAGTGATTTCTTGTTATACTTAGACATAGTTTTTACATCCTATCCTTGCCTCGAGTTTTGTAAGTGTTGAGGTTACTTTTTTAACATCGCTATAACGTCATTTTGATACTAAGTCTCTATATTGTATTGTTACGTAGCTCACACGCATAGTGATTTCTTGTTATACTTAGACGTAGTTTTTAAATCCTATCCTTGTCTTGAGTTTTGTAAGTGTTGAGGTTACTTTGTTAACATCACTATAACACCATTTTGATACTAAAATCTTGCTTTCTTGCAAAGTTTGATTACATGTCCAAATAGCGTTGTTACGTTGCTCACATTTATATCGGCATAAGTCTCTATATTGTATCGTTATGCTACTCGCACGCATAGTGATTTCTTGTTATACTTAGACGTAGTTTTTACATCCTATCCTTGTCTTCAGTTTTGTAAGTGTTGAGGTTACTTTGTTAACATCGCTATAACACCATTTTGATACTAAAATCTCACTTTCTCGCAAAATTTGATTACATGTCCAAATAGCGTTGTTACGTTGCTCGCATTTATATCGTCTATTTTGGGTAAGTGCACGAAGTTGGTGGACAATTCCGTGGACATAAAAACCCGAAATAAAAGAATCGTGATCGCGGTTCCTGAATTCTAGGTTTGGTAATTACCGAACCTAAAACCGCGATCACAGTTTAGAACCGCGAGTGCGGTTATAAACCGCGATCGCGGAACTCTGAGACAAAATTTAACAGTCCCGCGACTCATTATTTTCCTCATTTTTCATTTCAAACCGCGACTTTTCCTAAATGTTTTTCACTCGCGCTTTCAATACCATCTCAAAATTGCTCATCGGAATTTTGGATAGCGATAGATTCAACCATGCCACCAAGACGAGGAGGTAAGTCCCCAATTGTAATCATTTTTTTGCATTTTAGGTTTTTTTTTTGTATTTTAAGTTTTTTTTTGCATTTTCATGGGTTTTTTGAAATGTTTGTTTATGTATACAATTTTCTTGTTTTATCAGTTGGTCGGCAAGCTCAAAATCGTGTAAACCATCAAAACATTCCTCAAAACCCACCCAACATTACTCAAAACCCTCTGAACATTCCTCAAAACCCTCCTCCAAACATAGATCCGCCTCCTGTGGCTCCTTCTGTCCCCACTGAGCCAACAGGAATGCAAGATAATATCATTGGAAGAATCCAAGAAAATAAAATTGTCATTGAGAACCTAATTCAAACTATAAGACAAAATCATGCCACAAATCCATCCCGCATGACTTTAGCCAATACATTACAAACATTGATTGGTGAAGTCAACTCCGCAACCAACCAAATACATAGATGGAATACCTTTAGAGGTGACTGTAGGTGGTGGTATGTGGATAAACTATCCCATGCAGCTGTAAAAGACAATTTTTTTTGGAAAAGAACTCATTTGTGTATTATTTACTGACCCTAGAAACAATGCCCCCTGCATTTACTTGCAAATGGTTCCCAATCCATTCGTGCCATGATGACCGAATCAAAAACATTTTTTTGGACCGATGGTGGATGGTTTTTGATTATCCACCATGCAACAACAATGAGGTTCCTCCTTATTTTTTGAAGAAATTATATTGCGAGTTCATGCTTAATGAGGTCCTGAATTAATTTGACGTTTCTGACTTTTTTGGTTGAGGAGGTGGCTCTTCACAGAGTAGACCTGGTGCACACATAGGTCAACCTAGGATCCCCCATGCTCCAAAACCCCCACTACCTTTAGTTATCCCTTCTACAGTGAAGGAGGTTGCGGAGATTGATACATTGCATACATTGAGGGAGCTCACTGACACTCTAACCTATCATAGTGACCAGATTGCATCTGGTGATGTTGGTGGAGGTGCCAGTTCTAGCGCACCACACCACTATGGATCATGTGGTGCTGTATGCACTGTGGGTGAGACATCATTTGTTGGTTCACAGGATTTATTTTTTATACATGAGATGCTGGGGAATGTTTTTAGAACTGGTGCCACTGATATTGGTCTTTCACAGGTAAATTTCAAATAAATATAAATAATATATATACAATAGTTTAATTCACATGTTTGAGATTTTAATATATATGTATTTGATTGTACATCATGTACATACATGTAAAAAAATAATTTTTTATTTTATTTTAAATATCAAGAGCCGGTGAAGGAAACATTAGGCATTGACATGCTAGCTACTGCAGCTAGGCGTGTTTCAAATGTAAGTTTCAAGTTATACAAACTTACATTTTTAATTTCATTTGATTGCACTAGATTATTATTATAATGTTTCACGTATGTACATATTAATATGTTTGTATTTTATACACAGGAGCCTAACGGGTCATCATCTACTCTAGGAACTGAGGCTACTGGAACGCCTCACATGAGTTTTACGTAGGTTAGTAAATCTCTTTACAATTTGTTTCTAATTGTGGAAGTTCACGTGGATTAAATGCTTTGGACCTCTGTTATGTGGTGCACAGTCATGTAGATTTTAATATTGATTTGTACATGTTTTTTTATATAGCTTATGACTGCTAGAGAGACTCCATATATGCAGACTGTGGAGGCTGCTGTAGATACTGCCATAACATCTGCAGACCCACTAAATGAGGTACATTTTTCAATTTTTTTAAATTTTGGAGGTTCATTATTTCTTATTACTTAAATCTATAATATCAGATTTTGTATGCATGTGAAATATTTAATTTGAAAATTAATTATTTGTATGTAGCTTACCCCTCGTGAGTCTACTATTGTCCCTGCGATGCGTAAACAAAAAATTGATAGGGATCATGAAATTGCAGTAAGATTTCACATGCATTTTAACTAAATTGTACAAGTTTCTAAATTTTGAATGTATTTTAAAATTTTAGGTGTTAACTTGTTGTTTATGAATGTGTAGGTTAGGTTGTAGGCATGCTTAAAGACACCTAGGACCACACGGATGAAATCCATAGTGAAATCTCCCTCCACTACATCCCCAGGTCATGGATGTGCTTCTTCTAGTAGGGAGAAGAGAGGGAAGATGTTTCATGAGTAGATTCATAGTCGACCTGGATGTATGTATGTGTGTATATATATATATGGGCCATCTAGTCCTAGTGAACATGTTTCTTCATATAGTCCATTGTATATATATAGCCTTTTACGACTGCATGTGGTCCTATATACATTATGACACACTTAGTTTGAGATGTACACATGTTATGAACTTACATATATTTCCAGAGAAACACATGTTATGAACTTACATATATTTCCAGAGATGTGCGTTTGGAGCACACTTTGTTTGATTCTTATATATCCACGTGTGTTGGTTTTCATAATGATATTATTGAACTATATGATTTATTTGATTTCATTACATGTATGATATCCATCTATGTATGTTTTCATAACCATTTAAATTAGTTCTAGATATGTATGTTTGATTTAAAATTAAAAAACCATGTCCCGGAGCACTACATGGTACAATTGTTAAGAAAACCTATTCCATTAAGCAAAACCATGCTAGGTGAACTACAAAAGGGTAATACGTACAATTTTTTTTTTTTAAAGCTAACACTCAATCTGTTGCATATCAAATAATGCGAACATTGATATAAATAAGCAAGGTAGAGTTCATCTTAAACTATATGAATATTTAACATTAATTATGGTGCAACATCGAAGATTTTACAATTTTCCTGATTTTCAAGTTTTACAATTTTCATATTTCTAGAATTGAAGATTACACAGAGGTTTCAAATTTTTTTCTTTGTTATCAAAACTTATTATTTTTAGTAAGGCTCGTATGCCAATTTAATAATAAATATTTAATCATGTCTTCTTGTATTTTGATTGAGATGAATTTTTTTCATTAGATTAGGTATTTTCATATGGTTTCCTACTTCAAATTTCAAGTGTTTTCGATCTCCAAAATTGCAAGGATCTAAAAAGGTAAGTTTTTTCTCTGAAATTTTAAATGGGATGCTATAAAAATTTAGGGTACCAATGGAAAATATTTTTAGATCATCTTCAAGGAGTTCATGAGTAGAAGTTACGGGCTAAATTGCAGGGGAAATGGAGCAAAAATGAAGGAGATATTAGCAAAAATGTGATTTTTGGAATAGGGTTTCTTGAAAATTTTGTCACATAACTAAATACTATCAGCAATGAAGGAAAAAGAAATATTAAAAAGGGATTTAAAAAATGGCTAAGTGTATGTTTATACTCACCCTCTTAATATTAACTTAGCTAACTCACCTTATAAGTCATCCTTGAGCATTCTGGATTAACCCGGGTTATATGGCATGACAAGGTAGGGTTACAAGCCTTAAGTGACAAAGGGACTTAAAGGGTGATAATGTGTGAAGGGGTTAAGTATTCATGAGAGGGGGCAACATAATCAAGTTGGGGTGTTGAGGAATCATACCTAGTGAGAATGTTACAAGCGTTAAGTGACGAAAGGGAGACATTTCATGTGGTGGTGCATTCTGATGTCCCAAGTTGAAAAGGGTAAAAATTTGATAGTAAGCCCTTATTAGTATTCTTAGGTTCCACCCATCACATGAAGAATCCTCCTCTAATGAAGAATCAACTCATGTCTTCCTCAGCGGAAGATCTTGAATGATGAGGCTTTTCCATAGACCATTTTGTTGAATCTGGAAACTACAAATGAAACTTTCTCATCTTCCAAGATGTTCACATGCTCCAATGTGTTTAGGCAATTCTCAGGAATGGCATTGATATTTCCACATTGACTAAAATATTTTTCATAACTCTTCATAAGATTCTAGAGATATAACCTATGATCTCTACAAGGGCTTCTAAAGTATCACTATTGAAGGAAAGGGTCACAAATATTTTCCTGAACCAATTCTTAAAATTTGAATTCTAAAGATTCTTCATGTGGAATTATTATCCCTGAGAGGAGTACTGTTGGTGTCAAATCACAACACCCCTGGGACTCTACAACTCGATGGGTTGAGAATCTCAGTGTGATTACACAACATGGAGCTTTTCCCAAGTGTGGGACCTTGCAAAATCGGAAAAGCTCTCCGGATGAAGGCCGGCTCCTATTCCTCTGTTCAGATGCACCAATAAAACATAGAGAGTCTACTAAAACCTAATCTAACTACCAAGGAGACAGGGAGAGAGAAATGCATAAAAACAAACCTAAGCTAAGGAGGTGATGCACCGAGGAATGAAAAAACATACGTTTTGCCAATTAAACACAGACCACAGAAATGCAATGCAAAATCATGCACATATAAACATATTCACAGTGAAAGATCAGGAGGATGCAAAATGAAACACATAGAGGGTTGAGAAACATCCACAGTCATGCATTTATTTGCTCTGAAGGTTGATACAATACACTGCAAAAAAATGCCCAGAGGTAAAGGTGCATTCCAGTTTCAGATGGAAGGTTTGAGCTCCACAACTCTACCTACCAAAGAGAAGAAGGGAGGGGCCAAAACAAGAATGTCCAAACTTTAGAAAGAAGCCCCTCCTTACAATTTATAGGAAGAATGAGAGAGAGAAGAGAGAGAAATTCTAAATCTACCCCAACCACCTCAGGTTGTATTTAATTCCTCTCATTATGGTGGTAGGTGAGGACCATATCAAACCCCAAAAGTGGCAAACTATATTTTGCATTTTTAAGAACTTGTTCCCACCCAATTAAAGATATCCAATCATAGTTAGGTATAGGACACCGTATGCTTTCCGAAAAGTCCAACCTTGTGTGAATCGGAGCTCCCAGTCAAAAGTTATGGCCATCTGAATATCTGGGTCAGGGTCTGCTTCCTGTCAGCACTCAGAGTGTTGCGCCTCCTGAAGGTGAGCCATAGGCGCATCCGTGTGTGTGTCGACATCTTCTTACATGCGCCATGGGTGCATTCTTTCTTATGTCAACACTCATTTCTATGCACCTCTTCTGTGCGCCATGGGCGCATCCATTTTGCTGTTGACACTCATTGTCGTGCGCCACTTCTATGCGCCATGGGCGCATCCATTTTGCTGTCGACACTCATTGTCGTGCGCCATGGGCTGAGGTTTGAATTTCTTTGGTTTCCATATTCTTTCGCTTGTCTATATCTACCCGGGGGGAAGATATATACAACAATTTGGTGACTCAACGGGATCACCCTGCCTGCTAGGTAGAAGATCAGTGGCCCTTTTAGAAATCCATTGGGCATGGAATCATAAGCAATACTTGAAACCAAATTGATCTCTGATCCCGAGCCTAAAACCGTAACTCCTTCTCCGACAACACTTTGAACTGTAGAAACAACCTGAGATCAATGAAACCTGTGCCAAAGCACTTAGGGAAACTGAAACCTAACTACAACAAGACAATGTGCAAACGCACTTAGAGGAATTGAAATCTAAGCTAATATTTACAAGGGTAGAAATTTTCTCTTTTCAGTAGCAATGTTTAAGATAGATTCCGTTGACCGGAATCGAAAGTTCTTCTCCGTCCAATGTAGATAATTGGAAGGCATTGCTACTCTTGCACCCCCGTGACCATGTAGGGACCACTCCAAATGGCATCAAACTTGGAATGCTTTCCTGGTCTTGCCCGATCTGCATCCCATTTTAGAACTAGATCCCCTTCCTAGAAGGTCCTTGCTCTTTCCTTCTTATCAAACCATCTTTTTACTAAGGCTTGATCCTTTTCGATCGTCTGAACTGCATGTTCTCTAATTTCTTCCAATTCCATCAACTCTGCATACCTGGCCTCCATTGGTTCGAACTCAGCTAACTCCAACTGCCTCATGAACTCCAATGCAGGTAGTTCTAATGATATGGGCAATACTGCCTCCTTCCCATAGACCAGCTTGTAGGGAGAATTCCCTGTAGACCTCTTTGGTGTTATTCTGTCAGCCCATAACGCTGATTTTAGCTTTGTATGCCATGTTCTTTGATTTTCACCCAGAGTCCTCTTGATGATTCTTAGCAAATTTTTGTTTGTGGACTCTGCCTGTCCATTACCCTGCAGGTAATAATTTGAAGAGGTGCTCAAGTAGATTCCATTCTTAACAGCCCATTCTGTAATTTTGGAACCTATAAATGCCAATGCATTGTCTGATATGATAGTGGACGGCACACCAAACCTGGTCACTATTCCTTCATAAAAATCTAGTATGTTAGACTCATTTGCTTCCTTGAGCGCTACTTCTGCTTCGGTCCACTTGGTGAAATAGTCTGTTGCCATGAGAATCCACTTGTGGCCTTGGCTTGAGTTTGGGTTGATGACCCCAACGAAGTCCAATCCCCATTGCATAAATGGTTGGTCAACCAAAATTGGGCGCAATGGAAGCGCTGCCAGTCTTTCTTTGCCTGTGAAGAGTGCACATTTCTTGCACTTTATTATCCATGTATGGCAGTCGCTGAACACTATCAGCCAATAATACCCTGCCTTCATTATCTTGAGGGCTGTTACTCGTGGGGAAAAATGTCCTCCAGAATCTCCATCGTGAAAATCTCGTAACACCCTCTCAATTTGGCCTATCCCAATGCACCTCAATAAAACTCCATTGATGTCCTTTTTGAACAAAACACCATCAACAAGCACATATGGAATGGCTTGTAATCTAAAGTATCTCCTCTTTGCTCTGCTCATTTCTGGAGGGCATAGACCTATCTGTAGGAAGTGTATCATATTCTGAGTCCAACAAGGAGTGGGCACACCATCATTTTATTGTTCTTGACCATCCTGCAGTACTAAGGTAGTCTCTTTTTCATCACCTGCTTCAACTTTCTGACTCAAAGCTAGCTGTTCACATAGTCCTTTTCCACGTACTAGCTTAGTGACTTTAATTTCGATGTCATATTCCATGACATGGGTTATCCATCCTGCCACTTTTCTCATTCAGATCCTTGTTTAGAAGGAATTCCTTGACTCCCGCATGAGAGACGAACAATTGGATTTTGTTGTTTGAGACTAGGTGCTTGAATTTCTTTAAGCTCCTGATTACTGCAAGGACATGCTTTTCGATAAAAGAGTACCTAGTTTCATATTCCTCCAAGCTTTGACTGAAGAAAGCAACTGGTTGTTCTAACCCTCCTTTGTTTTGTTGTACCAGGATTACAGAAATTGTGTCTCCTCTACCAAAGGCATATAGCATGAATTCCTTAGAGAAGTCTGGATTGACGAGAGTTGGGGCTTGAGATATAGCCTCTTTTATTGCCTCAAAACTTGCCTTGCCTTCAGATGTCCACTTAAATGCCATGCTCTTCTTTAACATTAGTGTTATTGGCTTTGCAAGAGCTGCAAAGTTTGGAACAAACCTACGGACAAAATTGATCCTTCCCAAGAAGCTTTGAAGAGCCTTCTTGTGACTTGGCAATGGCAATGCTTGAATTGCTTCAACTCTTTCTGGGTCAATCGCCAACCCCTCCTTTGAAACAATATGGCCTAGAAGTTTTCCCTCGTGAGCCAAGAATATGCATTTTTTGGGATTCAATGATACCCCAAATCTTCTACATTTCTGAAATACTTGCCTCAAATGACAGAGGTGATCCGCTGCATTTTTTGAGAATACAGTGATGTCGTCGAGATATATCAGAACTATTTTATTGATCAACCCCTTGAATGCCATATCCATCGCCCTTTGGAAAGTGGCTCCAGCATTTGATAGCCCAAAGGGCATCTTCTTGTAGGCATAGGTGCCCCATTTGGTGGTGAAAGCTGTCTTGAACTGGTCATCTTCTTTCACCATTACCTGATTATACCCTGAGTAGCCATCTAGGAGAGAGAACCTCTCTGAACCAGATACTACTTGCAATATTTGTTCCATTGAAGGAAGTGGGTAATGGTCTTTAAGAGATGCCCTGTTGAGGTCTCGGAAGTCCACACACAACCTGATTTCTCCGCTCTTCTTTCTGACTGGAACCAAGTTTGCAACCCAACTTGAGTGCTTGATCGGAAATATAATGCTTGCCTCTATTAGCTTATTTAGCTCTTTCTTCATTAGAGGCTCAATGTGAGGGTTGACTGGTCTCTACTTCTGCCTGATGGGCTTAGCATCTGGATCCAATTCTATGGTATGTTGTGCCAACTTCGGATCGAAACCTCTTAAGTATTCATAGCTCCAAGCGAAGACATCTGGAAATTCTTGGCAAAGTTGTATGAAATCTAATTTCTCCTGCTCAGTGGCCACTTTACCAATTTGAAATGTTTTGCCCTCCCCAACTAGAATGGGCTCTGAATCTTCTCTCTTGACCTGTATATTAGCCTTTTCCTTACGGAACTGGTCGTTAGGGTTGAAGATAGACTCCAATGTTACTAAACCCTTAGGAAGCTTGTTTGTCTACAACTGCACTACTTGATCCCCGTACTGCTGCTCTAGTCTGTCCTGATTTCTAGCTGAGAATTCAACCTCTTCTTGCAAGAAATTGACGATCTGTTGATCGTTCTCAAACACCTGCCAGCTTGTGTTATTATCTGGAACTGTTGGCCTCACAACTACATGGATATGTGGCTGCATTTTTTCTCTCCTGATGTTGTCAACCACATCAAACGTCGCTCCAATTGCTGCGAGTCTATCTGCAGCTTCATTTTTCTTCCTGGGTATGGACACAATGCTGAAAGCTTCGAAATCCTCAATGAGGTCTCATACCCTATTCTTGTAGTTCTTCAGCAGGTCGTTCTTTGTAGCATGTTGTCCCCTAACTTGGTTGACGATTAGCTCGCTATCTCCAAACACCTGCAAGTTATTTATGCCCTTTTTCCTGGCCCAATGAAGTCCATGAATCAAGGACTCATATTCAGCTGTGTTGTTCGAACAAGAAAACTGGAAACGAAAAGCTGAATAATATTTGATGTCTTGTGGTGAAATCAACACTGCACCACCTCCAGCACCTTGCCTGCTTCTCGAACCATCGAAGAATATTTTCCAAACTTTGTTTTCATCCTTTTGTTCAGGCTGAATGATGTCAGGAATGAGTGAATTTTCCTCGTGTATACAATACATGCCCAACTCAGATTCTTCAATTTCCTTGTATGGGTCAAATTCATGACTTTTGTTTGCTCATTCATCTAAAGTTAAATCAGGAATTCCCTCAACCTTAGTACCTGCTTCTAGATCACTTGAACACTCCTCCTGATCAAAAGCTGAGCAATTTGCATTGATAGGGCCTGGTACATAAGGCTCAATATGGAAATTGGCAATCAATTCTGATCTGATTGTTGCTTTAGCTCCATACCTTGTCCTAAAGATCATGTGTGACCAATCTGCAGATAAATATCCACCGATCTTTGCAGTGAAGTCCCTTGATAGACACAACGCAAAGAGTGGCAGGAGGTCAATTACAGATACATCTTGCAAGACTGTAACATTAGGACATGAATGTAGTGTTAGGCTTAATCAAATAACGAGTTAATGCTTCCTTCTGAGAGTGAGGATGGGTTTGTCCCGCAATGAAGTGAAAATTTTCCAGGTAGCTTACGAAGACCTCGCCTCTATGAACCTAATCTCTAACATGGTTATCCTTACCATAACACCTGTTACACCTGTCGTATCCCCTATAACTCGGACATTAAACCTCATCTACCCATCACTTGTGAATTGGGATCAACAATAACATGTACATATTGATGTGTTTCAGAATGATGAGGCTATTGGTGAGTTCCTGGGCATCGAAGATAACCTTCCAAGAAACGATCACAAGAAAGGATTCTCCATTCAGCTCAATGCATGCATGTACTTTGGAGAGAAGGTAGAATTGTGTGGAAACCTAAGTAAAAATGTAAGCAAGGGCAAGAGTCCTACAAAAAATCATTTCGGAAAGAAAAAAGGAAAGTCCTATAGTGAAAGCCTCTTCAAGGCACTTGTGGAAAAATAAACAGAATAACCTATGGAAAAGATAGTGTACCCGTATAAAGATGAGGATCTCCCTGAACCACCTTTGGTATAGGAGGATCTCAATCTCCCTCCCAATCCTACATGCATGGAGGATGAGTCGAAGATGCTAGTGGAAGATACAATAGAGGTTAACATTGTCACAGAGGAGCTGCCTAGAATAGTTAAGGTGGGAGCTTCACTCTCAGCTCAAGAACAAAAAACATTTACAAGAAATTTGTGAGAGTATGTAAATATCTTTGTTTGGTCTTACATAGACATGCCAACACTTGATCCAACATTACTGGTGCACAATCTTGTTGTACACTTGGATGCTAAGCCCATCAAACAAAAGCTTCGGAAGATGTATCCTCCCATCACCTTGCTGGTAAAGGAAAAGTGAGAAAGGCTATTATAAGTAGGATTCATCAGGCCTATCGACTACTCAGAGTGGATTTCTAATGTGGTACCAATTCAAAAAAATCCAGTCGGTATCAGAGTATGTACCGATTTCAGAGATATTAACAAAGCTTGTCCCAAGGAAGAATTTCCTCTTCCTAACATCGACATGATCATCAATTCTATTGCTGGTTATGAGATGTTATCACTCATGGATGGCTTCTCAAGTTATAATCAGATAAATATTGTGGAGGAGGAACAACACTAGACAAATTTCACAACCCCGTGAGGGACATTCTACTACCAAGTCATGCCCTTTGGCCTTAAGAATGCATGCGTTACACATTAATGGGTGATGACTGTAATCTTTCACGATATGATAAGTGACATCATGGAAGATTACGTAGATGATATACTAGTTAAATCTAGAACTTGGGAGGAGCACCCAAAGATTTTGCGGCATATGTTTTAGTGCCTAAGGGATTACAAAGTCCACCTTAACCCGAAGAAATTACTAGGATTCATTGTGTCAAGGAGAGGAATAGAAGTAGACCCCGAAAAGGTCACTGCTATCAAAGAAATACCTCCTCTTAAAAATATTAGACAACTACATAGCTTTCAAGGGAAAATTCAGGCAATTAGAAGATTTATTTCATAGCTAGCAGACAAATTTCATACATTCACACATCTTCTTAAGAAATATGTTACTTTCCATTGGGGGCTAGAACAACAGTAAACATTTGCTTTGCTAAAATAATACTTAGCTAGACCCCTTATTCTCATGCTACCCATGGCAGGAGAACCCTTGTTCCTTTACATTTTTTCTACACATTTCTCTCTTGGGGCATTATTGGCCCAGTATGATAAAGAGTAGAGAGAAAAAGTTGTATACTATTTGAGCAAAAAATTGATAGCATATGAGCTCAATTATATGCAGATCGAAAAGGCTTGCCTATCCATAGTGTTTGCTTTCCAGAAGCTACGCCACTATTTTCTCAACAATAAAGTTAAACTTATTTCAAAGATCAATCCTTTAAAATACATACTGTCAAAACCTACCATAATTGGAAATATGGATAATCAGATCATCTTATTAAGAGAGTTCAACATTGAGTATGTGCATCAAAAGTCAGTGAAAGGACAAGTCTTAGCAGATCAGCTAGCAGAAGCTCCACTCCAGGTATCGAACCTTTGAGTCTGTAACTACCAGATGCATCCATCATATACCTTGAGGAATCTATCATTTGGAAAGTATAATTTGATGGCTCCTTTACCTTTCATGGTTCAGGTGTCAGAGTTGTGTTAATCACTCCTATGGGAGACTTGATTTCCCAAGCGTTCTGGCTCAGGTTCCCATGCACAAATAATATAGCAGAATATGAAGCTCTCATTGTAATGATGAAGCTAGCCATCAAGTGGGATATCAGATGAGTCAATTGAATTGGTGATTCAATGCTCATTATAAAACAAGTCACAAATGAATACAAGGTGAAAGATGGAAAAATCTTCGATACAAAAGGGTGGTTGATTCTTTGAAGGAGTTCTTCAAGAAGATAACATATGAGAAAATACCAAGAGCCCAGAACAGAGCAGCTGATGTTATGGATATGGTCAGATCCATGTTGAGTATTCCACTAGGGAACAATGATATACCATATTCGTTGAACATATAAGAACGCCAACATATGACACACCACAGTCTTATTTGGTGAGTGAAGTTGTTGGTCCTGTTGATGCGAAATCACAGCACCCCGGGGACTCTGTAACTCGACGGGTTACAGATTCTCAGTATGATTGCATAACATGGAGCTTTTCCCAAGTGTGGGACCTCGCGAAATCGGAAAAGCTCTCCGGATGAAGGCCGGCTCCTATTCCTCTGTTCAGATGCACCAATAAAACGCAAGAGGTTTACCCCAAAAACCTAATCTAACTACCAAGGAGACAGGGAGAGAGAAAATGCATAAAATAAACCTAAGCTAAGGAGGTGATGCACCGAGGAATGAAGAACACCTGTCTTGCCAATAAACACAGACCATAAAAATGTAATGCAAGATCATGCACAGATAACCAGATTTACAGTGAAAGATCAAGAAGATGCAAATAAACACTGAGAGGGTTGATAATCATCCACAGACATGCATTAATTTGCTCCAAAGGTTGATACAACACACTGCAAAATGCCAAGAGGCAAAGCTGCATTACAGTTTTAAATGGGAGGTTTTAACTCCACAGATTCACCTGCCAAAGAGAAGAAGGGAGGGGGCAAAACAGAAAATGTCCAACCCTTAGAAAGAAGCCCCTCCTTACAATTTATAGGAAGAATGAGAGAGAGAAGAGAGAGAAAGTCCAAATCTACCCCAACCACCTCAGGTTGTATTTTATTCATCTCATTATGGTGGTAGGTGAGGACCATATCAAACCCCAAAAGTGGCAAACTGTATTTTACATTTTTAAGAACTTGTTCCCACCCAATTAAAGATATCCAGTCGTAGTTAGGTAGAGGACGCCGTAGGCTTTCCGAAAAGTCCAACCTTGTGTGAATCGGAGCTCCCAGTCAAAAGTTATGGCCATCTGAATATCTGGGTCAGGGTCTGCTTCCTGTCAGCACTCAGAATGTTGCGCCTCCTGAAGGTGCGCCATAGGCGCATCCGTGTGTGTGTCGACATCCTCTTCCATGCGCCAAGGGCGCATCCTTTTCCTTGTCGACACTCTGTGTCGTGCGCCCATTCTGTGCGCCTTGGGCGCACCATTTTCCTTGTCGACACTCTATGTCGTGCGCCCATTCTGTGCGCCTTGGGCGCACCATTTTCCTTGTCGACACTCTATGTCGTGCGCCCATTCTGTGCGCCTTGGGCGCATGTCAGGGATTTGAGCTTCTTTGATTTCTCCATTCTCTTGCTCCTTGCCTATATCTACCCAAGGGAAAGATATATACAACAATTTGGCGACTCAATGGGATCACCTGCCTGCTAGGTAGAAGATCAGTGGCCTTTTTAGAAATCCATTGGGCATGGAGTCATAAGCAATACTTGAAACCAACTTGATCTCTGATCCCGAGCCTGAAACCGCAACTCCTTCTCCGACAACACTTTGACCTGAAGAAACAACCTGAGAGCAACAAAACCTGTGCCAAAGCACTTAGGGAAACTGAAACCTAACTACAACAAGACAATGTGCAAACGCACTTAGAGGAATTGAAATCTAAGCTAATATTTACAAGGGTAGAAATTTTCTCATTCAGTAGCAATGTTTAAGATAGATTCCGTTAACCGGAATCGGGAATTCTTCTCCATCCAATGTAGATAATTGGAAGGCATTGTTACTCTTACACCCCGTGACTATGTAGGGGCCACTCCAGATGGCATCAAACTTGGAATGCCTTCCTGGTTTTGCCCGATCTGCATCCCATTTCAGAACTAGGTCCCCTTCTTGGAAGGTCCTTGCTCTTGCTTTCTTATCAAACCATCTTTTCACCAAGGCCTGATCTTTCTCAATTGTTTGAACTGCAAGTTCTCTTATTTCTTCCAATTCCATCAACTCTGCATACCTGGCCTCCATTGGTTCGAACTCAGCTAACTCCAACTGCCTCATGAACTCCAATGCAGGCAGTTCTAATGATATGGGCAGTACTGCCTCCTTCCCATAGACCAGCTTGTAGGGAGAATTCCCTGTAGACCTTTTTGGTGTTATTCTGTCAGCCCATAACGCTGATTTTAGCTTTGTATGCCATGTTCTTTGATTTTCATCCAGAGTCCTCTTGATGATTCTTAGCAAATTTTTGTTTGTGGACTCTGCCTGTCCATTACCCTGCGGGTAATAATTTGAAGAGGTGCTCAAGTAGATTCCATTCTTAACGGCCCATTCTGTAATTTTGGAACCTATAAATGCCAATGCATTGTCTGATATGATAGTGGATGGCACACCAAACCTGGTCACTATTCCTTCATAAAAGTCTAGTATGTTAGACTCACTTGCTTCCTTGAGCGCTACTGCTTCGGTCCACTTGGTGAAATAGTCTGTTGCCGTGAGAATCCACTTGTGGCCTTGGCTTGAGTTTGGGTTGATGACCCCAACGAAGTCCAATCCCCATTGCATAAATGGTTGGTCAACCAAAATTGGGCGCAATGGAAGTGCTGCCAGTCTTTCTTTGCCTGTGAAGAGTGCACATTTCTTGCACTTTCTTATCCATGTATAGCAATCACTGAAGACTGTCGGCCAATAATATCCTGCCTTCATTATCTTGAGAGCTGTTACTCGTGGGGCAAAATGCCCACCAGAATCTCCATCGTGAAAATCTCGTAACACCCTCTCAATTTGGCATGTCCCAATGCACCTCAATAGAACTCCATTGATGTCTTTCTTAAACAGAACACCATCAACAAGCACATATGGAATGGCTTGTAATCTGAAGTATCTCCTCTTTGCTTTTCTCATTTCTGGAGGGCATAGGCATGTCTGTAGGAAGTGTATCACATTCTGAGTCCAACAGGGAGTAGGCACATCATCATTTACTTGTTCTTGACCATCCTGTAGTACCAAGGCAGTATCTTTTTCATCACCAGCTTCAACTTGTTGACTCAAGGCTAGCTGCTCACATAGTCCCTTCCCACGTACTAGCTTAGTGACCTTAATTTCGATGTCATATTCCATGACACGAGTGATCCATCCTGCACGCTTCTCATTCAGATCTCTGTTCAGAAGGAAGTCCTTAACTCCCGCATGAGAGACTAATAATTGGATCTTGTTGTTTGAGACTAGGTGCTTGAATTTCTTTAAGCTCCTGATTACTGCAAGGACATGCTTTTCAATGAAAGAGTACCTAGTTTCATATTCCTCCAAGCCTTGACTGAAGAAAGCAACTGGTTGTTCTAATCCTCCTTTGTTTTGTTGTACCAGGATTGCAGAAATTGTGTCTCCACCACCAAAGGCATATAGCATGAATTCCTTAGAGAAGTCTGGATTGACGAGAGTTGGGGCTTGAGATATAGCCTCTTTTATTGCCTCAAAACTTGTCTTGCCTTCAGATGTCCACTTAAATGCCATGCTCTTCTTTAACATCAGTGTTATTGGCTTTACGAGAGCTGCAAAGTTTGGAACAAACCTGCGGACAAAATTGATCCTTCCCAAGAAGCTTTGAAGAGCCTTCTTGTGACTTGGCAATGGCAATGCTCGAATTGCTTCAACTCTTTCTGGGTCAATCGTCAACCCTTCCTTTGAAACAATATGGCCTAGAAGTTTTCCCTCGTGAGCCAAAAATATGCATTTTTTGGGATTCAATGATACCCCAAATCTTCTACACCTCTGAAATACTTGCCTCAAATGACAGAGGTGATCCGCTGCATTTTTTGAGAATACAGTGATGTCGTCAAGATATATCAAAACTATTTTATTGATCAACCCCTTGAATGCCATATCCATTGCCCTTTGGAAGGTGGCTCCAGCATTTGATAGCCCAAATGGCATTTTCTTGTAGGCATACGTCCCCCATTTGGTGGTGAAAGCCGTCTTGAATTGGTCATCTTCTTTCACCATTACCTGATTATACCCTGAGTAGCCATTTAGGAGAGAGAATCTCTCTGAACCGGATACTACTTGCAATATTTGTTCCATGGAAGGGAGCGGGTAATGATCTTTGAGAGATGCCCTGTTGAGGTCTCGAAAGTCCACACATAACCTGATTTCTCCGCTCTTCTTCCTGACGGGAACCAAGTTCGCAACCCAGCTTGAGTGCTTGATTGGGAATATGATGCTTGCTTCTATTAGCTTGTTAAGCTCTTTCTTCATTAGAGGCTCAATGTGAGGGTTGACTGGTCTCTGCTTCTGCCTGATGGGCCTAGCATCCGGGTCCAATTCTATGGTATGTTGTGCCAAATTTGGATCGAATCCTCTCAAGTCTTCATAGCTCCAAGCGAAGACATCTGGAAATTCTTGGCAAAGCTGTATGAAATCTGATTTCTCCTGTTCAGTGGCCACTTTGCCAATTTGAAGCGTTTTTCCTTCCCCAACCGGAATTGGCTCTGAATCTTTTCTCTTGACCTGTATGTTTGCCTTTTCCTTACGAAACTGGTCGTTAGGGTTGAAGATAGACTCCAATGTTACTAAACCCTTAGGGAGCTTGTTTGTTCGCAGCTGCACTACTTGATCTCCATACTGCTGCTCTAGTCTGTCCTGATTCCTAGCTGAGAATTCAGCCTCTTCTTGCAAGAAATTGACGATCTGTTGATCATTCTCAAACACCTGCCAGCTGGTGTTATTATCTGGAACTGCTGGCCTCACAATCACGTGGATATGTGACTGAGTTTTTTCCCTTCTGATGTTTTCAACCACATCAAACGTTGCGCCTACTGCTGCGAGCCTATCTGCAACTTCATTTTTCTTCCTGGGTATGGACGTGATGTTGAAAGCTTCAAAGTCCTCGATGAGGTCCCATACCCTATTCTTATAGCTCTTCAACAGGTCATTCTTTGTAGCATGTTGTCCTCTAACTTGGTTGGCGATTAGCTCGCTATCTCCAAACACCTGCAAGTTCTTTATGCCCCTTTTCCTGGCCCAATGAAGTCCATGAATTAATGCCTCGTATTCAGCCGTGTTGTTCGAACAAGAAAACTGGAAACGAAAAGATGAATAATATTTGATGTCCTGTGGCGAAATCAACATTGCACCACCTCCAGCACCTTGTCTGCTTCTTGAACCGTCAAAAAATAGTTGCCAAACTTTGTTTTCATCCTTTTGTTCAGGCTGAATGATGTTGGGAATGGGTGAATTTTCTTCGTGTATACAATACACGCCCAATTCAGATTCTTCAATTTCCTTGTATGGGTCAAATTCATGACTCTTGTTCGCCCATTCATCCAAAGTTAAATCAGGAATTCCCTCGACCTTAGTACCTGTTTCTAGATCATTTGGATACTCCTCCTGATCAAAAATTGAGCAATTTGCATTGATAGGGCCTGGTACATAAGGCTCAATATGGAAATTGGCAATTTGTTCTGACCTGATTGTTGCTTTGGCTCCATACCTTGTCCTAAAGATCATGTGTGACCAATCTGCAGATAAATATCCACCGATCTTTGCAGTGAAGTCCCTTGATAGACACAACGCAAAGAGTGGCGGGAGGTCAATTACAGACACATCTTGCAAGACTGTAACATTAGGACATGAATGTAGTGTTAGGCTTAACCCCTTGATGACCCCAACTGTTCCCACTGCTGTTCCATCTAGTTGCACTACTCCCCTCAGCACCGGCTCATACTTCAAACCCAGTTGATCCGCTATTTGCTTTGGCATCACTGAACTACTTGCCCCTGAATCTATCATGCAGTTGTGTACCAAATGGTTTCCAACAACCAATGACACATAGAACGGTGGAGGCTTCAAATTTTTCCTTGTCTGGCCCCCATCATGTTGCACTTCATTAGTGAGAACTTTCTCATGTCCCTGGTTTGATACATTTGTGGCAGACCAATTAGTCATTGCAGCCTGCAATAAGTCTCGTTGTCCTGGGATCGCCAGTGATTCCCACATGGAAATGTTCACATGTGTCTTCTTCATTTGATCGATGATGTTGAAGGGGGATGAACTATCCTTTTGCTGCCCCTTACTTGGTGTAAACTTTTCTGGAGCTTGAACAGGTGCATGTGTTGCTGCAACAGGTACCTTAGGCTGGTTTTGCACATTTGGAGCTACGTTTGGTCTGCTGACCCCTTGTTGTGTAAGAGTGGGTTGAGAAACAACTGGATTAGACGGTTGTTCCTCTTCTATGCTTCTCTTCTTTGACCGTGTGTTGGCAGCCACGCCTTGAAAAGGCTGTTGGTTAACTCCACAGAAGTCTTCCGTCTGCCAATTGGCCAATGTGGTCTCTGTTGGAGGTCCTTCTTGTTGCGTTTCTTGCTGTTGATCCCCCTCCTGGCTTGGTTCTCGAGGAACACCAATGGTTTGCACCATCAAGGCCTGATTCAGTGCACCATTGAAACATGCTGACTGATTGTGAGGTAGATTGCAAGGGTAACACCAGTCGTACTCCTGTGCCATGTTATTTTGCGTTGAAACCAAGGCTCTTGAGGGTGTTGCTGCATTTGGATCATACGGCCGAAATGGCCTGGCAGCTTGAGGTTGTCCTTGGTTCTGGCTTTGATTTACACCCTGAGGCGGTGGTCTATTTTGTTGGTATGGGGGCCTAGCTTGGTACTGTGCTTGAGGCTGATACGGTCTAGCACTTTGAGCTTGCTGTCTTTTGATAGTCACAAGCTCATTCCCAAGGTTCTGCAGTTGTTTCATGACCTCTTGTAATTCCTTTGAAGCATTTGAAGATGTGGATGCCTCATTATTACTTTGATTTCTAGGAGTTGGAATGGGATTCAACTCTGGTGCTTGACTGGTTGTAGGATTTCCCATATCCGGATAGAGAGGCATTGGCGGCCTTGGTGCAAGCTTGCCAGCTTGGATCAAACAGTTCTCTGCTCTGATTGCTGTGTCATAGGACCCTGGCAGCGTTGTTCCTCCCATTGACTGGATCATCATGGCTATGTCTGAATTTATAGCCTTCAAGAAATAAAGGAAAGCTCCTTCGGCAGTTGGTCTGACAGTTATTGGGATCCTGTCCCATGACCGTTGGAACCTGAAGTTGAAATCTGCCATTTGTTCGTTAGGAGCCCTTTTGATTGTTGTCAGCTGTTCCAATAACGACAAATTATCCGCCCTCTCCCCGAATTGGCTGCAAAGAGCTGAACAAAGTTGGTTCCAATTTGTAATAGATCCTGCTTCTAGGCTCCTAAACCATTGTAAGGCCTTGCCTTTGAAAGATGAAGCTAGCAACTTGACTGCAATATCCATTGCATTTATTTCGTGGATTGCGCATACATTAGCAATATCCTGGATGTGATCAATAGGAGTAGTATGATTTTCTCCTGTGAAAAAAGGGATATTCTTTAGCGCTGCAACTGGAATTTGATTCTGGGCATTTAGGGCAAGTGGACTACTTCCCGTGAAATTGACAAAGGGATTCGGTGGTAGATGCGCCATTATGATTGGCCTAAGAACCCTGGTTGATGCGATAAAAGGCCTACCAGGTGGAGGTGTAGACAAAGTCCTGTTAGGCGGAGATGACGATCTTTGTGATCCTCTTCCTCTCCTTCCTCTACCTGGTGAAAGTTGCAAGTGGACAAATAGTCCCTCTTCTCGAGTATTAGACCTGGTTCGAATTCTTCTCATGTGCCTGGGCAACCTTTGCTGCTACACCGCTGAATTCTATCCCTTTCGGAGTCGCCAGATGTGTTAGAGAACAAGCCTCTAAAAGGCTGGATTTTGCCAAGTTACACACCAAACCTGACAATATTTAAATTCAAAATTTGAAAGACCTATACAGTTGAGATTTTAGGGTTTGGAATTTGATTTTGGAATGACAGTCCCGAAAACCCAAAAAATGCCAGATTTCTGAAAACCCGAAATCTGAAATCAAAAAACCATGAAATTTTGAAAGTCAAAATCTCAAAAATCTAAGAATACCCTTTTGAAGATTATTCCTCGATCTATCAACTGGTGAAATTTTGACTTGTTTTGAGCAATTTAAGTCCTTAAAAAATCGATTTTAAAGTTCAGCCTAGAAGGTGGAAAAAACTGAACTGTAAAACCTGCAATTTTTTAAGTCCGAATTTCTTGAAAGTTCCTTCGAAACTGTGAAATGACTTCTGGGTCCCACCGGGCGTGCCAAAACTGTTGATGCGAAATCACAGCACCCCGGGGACTCTGTAACTCGACGGGTTACAGATTCTCAGTATGATTGCATAACATGGAGCTTTTCCCAAGTGTGGGACCTCGCGAAATCGGAAAAGCTCTCCGGATGAAGGCCGGCTCCTATTCCTCTGTTCAGATGCACCAATAAAACGCAGAGGTTTACCCCAAAAACCTAATCTAACTACCAAGGAGACAGGGAGAGAGAAAATGCATAAAAATAAACCTAAGCTAAGGAGGTGATGCACCGAGGAATGAAGAACACCTGTCTTGCCAATAAACACAGACCATAAAAATGTAATGCAAGATCATGCACAGATAACCAGATTTACAGTGAAAGATCAAGAAGATGCAAATAAACACTGAGAGGGTTGATAATCATCCACAGACATGCATTAATTTGCTCCAAAGGTTGATACAACACACTGCAAAATGCCAAGAGGCAAAGCTGCATTACAGTTTTAAATGGGAGGTTTTAACTCCACAGATTCACCTGCCAAAGAGAAGAAGGGAGGGGGCAAAACAGAAAATGTCCAACCCTTAGAAAGAAGCCCCTCCTTACAATTTATAGGAAGAATGAGAGAGAGAAGAGAGAGAAAGTCCAAATCTACCCCAACCACCTCAGGTTGTATTTTATTCATCTCATTATGGTGGTAGGTGAGGACCATATCAAACCCCAAAAGTGGCAAACTGTATTTTACATTTTTAAGAACTTGTTCCCACCCAATTAAAGATATCCAGTCGTAGTTAGGTAGAGGACGCCGTAGGCTTTCCGAAAAGTCCAACCTTGTGTGAATCGGAGCTCCCAGTCAAAAGTTATGGCCATCTGAATATCTGGGTCAGGGTCTGCTTCCTGTCAGCACTCAGAATGTTGCGCCTCCTGAAGGTGCGCCATAGGCGCATCCGTGTGTGTGTCGACATCCTCTTCCATGCGCCAAGGGCGCATCCTTTTCCTTGTCGACACTCTGTGTCGTGCGCCCATTCTGTGCGCCTTGGGCGCACCATTTTCCTTGTCGACACTCTATGTCGTGCGCCCATTCTGTGCGCCTTGGGCGCACCATTTTCCTTGTCGACACTCTATGTCGTGCGCCCATTCTGTGCGCCTTGGGCGCATGTCAGGGATTTGAGCTTCTTTGATTTCTCCATTCTCTTGCTCCTTGCCTATATCTACCCAAGGGAAAGATATATACAACAGGTCCCTTTTCCCCATGATACACTGAAATCTTTAATTACCTCCATAATGGAACCTTTCCCACTAACATTTCCCGTGTTGAAAAATGCACCCTCATCCAGCATATAACCCGTTATACCCTACTTGGGAGCACACTCTTCCGCCGAGGCTACGACGGAAATCTGTTGTGATGTTTAAGTTTGGATGAATCTATCCAAGCAATGAAGGAGGTGCACAAAGGCAAATGTGGAGCTCATACCAATGAGATCATCCTTGTGAAGAAAATATTCAGAGTAGGATACTATTGGCCTACCATGGAGCATGATTGTTATAACCATGTGAAGAAAAGTGTGGATTGTCAAAATTATGACAACTTGATACATGCGCCAGCGCAATCCTTGTAGCTTGTCACAATCCTTTGACCATTCTTAAAGTGGAGTCTCGATCTAATAGGAAAACTTAACCCTTTCTCTTTATATGGTCATAAATTCATCATTACTATAACTGAGTACTTTATGAAATGGGTAGAGGTTGTTCCTCTCACCTATGTTGAAGGTGCCCAAATCTCTAAATTTATCATAAACCATATCATCTATCGATATGGTATCCCTTCTGTTATTATCACTGATAATGGTAAACCATTTAAAAATAAAACTTTGAAAGCACTCTGCAAATGCTTTTAAATCTCCCTCAAGTTCTTAAAACCCTATTACTCTCAAGGTAATGGGCAAGTCGAGGCTTCCAATAAAACCCTCATTCACATTATAGAGAATATGGC
The DNA here is from genome assembly GCA_019776745.2 of Taxus chinensis. Lineage (NCBI taxonomy): Eukaryota > Viridiplantae > Streptophyta > Pinopsida > Cupressales > Taxaceae > Taxus > Taxus chinensis. Next base: position 268,006,993 of record CM034151.1, on the reverse strand, counting down.
GATTAAGACAAGTCGTGACTCACATCTACAAATCCACCCTGCCCTTTGGGCTTTCAGAACATCTATCTGCACCCCTAAAAGTGTCACTCCATACTCCTTAGTATTTGACACGAAAGTCATACTACCTTTAAAGATCAAGATCCCTTCTTTTTGCCTTGAGCTAAGGGACTACCTGAACAAAGAGGACTACATAGTAGCTCAACTAGTAGAGTTGGAACTATAAGATGAGAAAAGAATTCACGCTCTCAATCACCTTAAAGTATATCAGGATCCTGTGTGGAGAAGTTACAATAAATGAGTCACACCTCGTCAATTTTAGGTAGGGGATTTCGTGTTAAAAGATAATCAGAAGAACACCAATAAGGACCATGAAAAGAAAGGGAAATTTGAACCCAATTGGCTAGAACCATATGTTATGGTTACCAAGTTCGATTCAGGTACCTCTAAGCTAGCCCATTCAGATGGCCAAGAGCTTTGATAACCCATGAATGCAATGCATCTTAACCACTTCTATGCTTAAGCATGGGGTCTCTAAAATATCATGTAAAGCAAAAAAGTATAAAAGCGGAAAAACAAAAACAAAAATACAAAGGTGCATCCAATAGTGAAAACCACGCAATGGTGGCACTTTGGACAAGTCCTTTGGTGAAAACTGATTTCCAACACCAAGGGAGGGTCTGTTATTCACAAGCATTTCAGCTTTAGGAGTACGACAACTTTGTCCTAAGTTGGTCTTTGCCTTCATCTGAGTCCCTTGTGAGGCTACTCTTCTTCGCCCTCATCTGGCTAATCCAACCTTTTGAATGTGGAGAATTTAACTTTGAATGAATCCATCTCACGTTGGGGGAAACTTCACAGCGTCACTTCTGGAATATAACACGTGGCATTCTGCCCTTGTACATCCCATCTAACGCTCAGGGCATCCACATTTCTTCATTTCCTTGCACATTCGCTTTGTAAAAATGTTTAGAAAATACCAAAAACATTTGTATAACATTTGAAAACCCCAAAATATATAGATATGTTCCTTGGAAAAATCAAAACATTCAAATACGGTTCGTAGAAAACTCCAAAACAATAGAAAATTGTCTTAGAAATAAAACCAAAAACAGTGAAAAATGTCCCAAAATTGTCCCACAAAAACAAAGTAGTACTTTGCTTACTTTTAGTTGTTGGTTTATATGGTTTTTAGTTGCATTATTTTTTCGTATTGTACACTTTAAGTTAGATTCACTTGCTTACTTAGATTGAATGTTATTTTAATATGTGGTGTATTGCATTCATTTATTCGGTAGTTCAACGATCACCCGTCGAGGGCTTGGGATCCCAATAGGCCTACCACCCTAGATAGATATGATAGTTCAAGGCCCATAGAGAATCTATATATGGTGCCTAACACCTTGCTATATATAACTAGCCAATATTGATTATCTATTCCATAGGTCAGTCATAGGCACGTAAGTTTAGAGCTAGACCAACTACTCCAATGGCACTCATCCATAAACCATTCACTAACACAAATAACATGAAGAAATGTAACCAACGTTTATTGGAACTTCATACACAAGGTTCAAAGAGAGATATGTATCTATTTTTTGTAACCAAGCCCTAACATAACACTTATACTTGTAGATAAATGTGTTGCTTTGATTATGATTGTTTAACTTGTGCTTGTTATTTTTACTTGTACATTTTTGCTATCATTTCATCATCATATCAAATAAACCATCACATTTATACATCATATATCAATAAATGTTAAGTTTACATCACACATGTGTGCTAAAGCTAATCATCAAGTATCGTATCATCAATGGGGCAAGAGGGGTTGCACATGATCACAAATCTATCACCCCCACACCAATATCAAAAATATAAATTTTTTTTACTCAAAGTATCTCATCAAACATGCAATATGACATCAGCTAAGGCTATCTCATAATCTAAAAAACATGTGATACAAACATAAAACATACAAGATTAAGCATGATATCTCATAAACAAAATATAATACATCAGTAATCCATCGAATCATCATACATCGTCAAAAATATAAATGTCCGTGTGTAAAACAATGTGTCTTAAAATTACATCTAATACAATGAGTCATCATGGGCATTTATACAAAAAACTACTTTCATCACGAGGCATGATAAAAAATAATACATATACATTTGTACAAAATTATGCCTTCATATCGAGGTGATACACCAAAAATATACATCTAGTACATCAATAAGAGAGTCAACCATGACTCTCACCCTTGTTGGGACTGCTTGGTCTAGGTCCACTGCTAGGCGGGGGCATATGAGGTGCTAGATGTGTAGAAGGTGTTACTCTATGTTGTGTTGACCCATGTTATTCTGAGGCTTGTTGTCCTGAAGGACCTTGTACATATCGTGTTGATCACAATGGCCTATGGGATCTAGTTCATGACACGCTACCTACTATCTGGATATACTTGTGAACTCTCTACTCGTATGGGATGACCGCATAATACTACATCCTATAGTATGTGGCCTCACCTACTATAGTAGCACTATGCCCAATCATCAGTTGTACTCCTAAGGCAGTGCCTTCCTGCTGCAATGCATCATGCTCTGCTCTCACAGTGGCTAGCTCTATCCATAATTGGGTCCTGTCTGCTACAACCTGATCCCTCTCTGCTATAGCCTGATCCCTCTCTTCCTGGAGCTGTAAAATATCTGCGATCATCTCATCTCACTCTATCACGGCCTATAATCTCTCCGTCCTAGCCTAATCTTGCTCTATCACAAGTTGATCCCCATCCACAATAGTCTGGTCTCTCTGAGTAATAGCCTAGTATCTCTAAGTGATAGCTTGGTCCCTCTCAGCAAAAATTTGGAGCTATAAGGTTATCACCTATTGTAAAAACTGTTATAAGGAAGCCACCTGCCCACTAACCTATACATCCTGAATATCCTCCTCCATCTCCTCGCCACCTTTACCATCTCATCCATCTCCGGGTGGACTATGTCATGGAATTACATGAGGGGGTGATGGAGGTGCCTGCAATAGCACCTGTAGTGGAACCTGAAGGGGCATCCGTAGTGCCAACACCTGTGGATGCACCACTATCTACTGATGTACTAAGACCTGATGTTGCGTTAGTACCCCTGTATGTTGTCCTCCCTGTGGATCTACCTATACTTGAGCTCATGTCTGCGCCCTAGGATCTGGGCCCTACCCCCTCCTATGTTGTTACATCCAATACCTCTTGCGGTATAGTCAATATACATGGAAGCACTGTTGTAAACCATGTTTTATAATCTGGGGTCATCCTTAGATCCACTATCTACGCCCAAGGTTGTGAAACCACCTATAAAAAGTTAGTGCACACTCGACATAACCATATCTGAGGTCCCATGTGGAAAACCTCTTTAAATCTACGTGCATACCACATCCCATCACCATGAATTCCCTGGATGAGACCAAACTGACACTGGACCCTATCCACTCTGTACCACTCCAAGATGTAGTTCCTACTCCCAAGAATGAAATGATCCATGACATCAGTGCTACACTCAACAACATCTTGATGCCACTGGTACAACATGTAGGGTTGTCATGTGATCAAATGAGGCTATACCTCATAAAACTCTTGTTTGTAGTAATCTGTGTCTCCCCTATGGCTATGAATATGGTCCCTATCGAGAACCCAACTCACGACGCATAAATCTCCAAGAACCTGAAGTCTCAATGATCCTAAAGGGCGTCTAATCGCAATGTGATCCCAAACCCAGATCTGTAATAAAGTGGTAGGACCCACTGACCTTTGTCCATGATAGGCTATCAAGTAAAAATCAAAGTATAAATGAGTTAGTATACACTTACACCAACAATACACCTCTCCTTGAAGTAGGTCATGAATCACTCCAATGAGACCCAGAGGGAATCGTGCACCAGTCTTGTCAGGCAACAATATGCCACTGAAAAGAGCTAACAATAATACAAGTACCCATCCCAGCTGTTGATCGACTATGCACCACCTAATAAAGACTGTCATACCCTAGCGAGGTATGTCTTTCACTCCAAACAGTTCAGATATCCATCGTTGGATGCGGTCCTAGTGACCATCATAGGTGATCAGGTGACCCTAAATAGGGACTCGTAGGATCCTTCATACATCCTCCAGTGTAATACTCATCTCACCAGTAAGCAGTCGAAAGGTCTGGCTCTCGCTCCGCAACCTCTCAACTAAGGTCGTGAGCAAGCTGTGATCCAAGGTAATCCATGGCATGTGGGCCATGTAGGATAAACCAGTCACCTCTAAGGTGATCTCCAAGAAAATCTGGTAACATCGGTTAAACGTCACCTCGTAGGCCCAGAGTCGCCCCTGCAACTCCCGTGATTCTAACACGTCTAAATCTACTTACGGAACTAATCAGGTCATTTATTATGATCTTATGTTTCTATTCTATCATCAAATTCTTCTATTTTGCTTATAATTCATCTATTTTTACCATTAGGGGTTTCTAAAAATCTTCTCTTTCTTCTAAAGGAAAATTTAAAATGTTTTTTGTGCATAGGCCCACCCTTGAGTGCACGAACGCACCCTTTAGTGCATAGGCGCACCCATTGTGCTTCATTGCACCAACACACTTCTCAGTCCGTGCACACATTCTCCTTTCTCCTCAAAAGCCCTTAGTGTGTAGGCATATACAATTTTGTGTAGGCATATACACTTGTGCACCAGCACATGCATGCTCATGCTTCATTGGAAAAACCAAAAAAGGCAAAAAAAAAAAAAACATTTGTATATGTGCACTCATTTTTGCACTAGCACAAGTGTTCCTGCGTAAAACCCTAGCAATTGGTGCATAGGCATACCCCTATGTGCACCGACACATGCACACCCCCGTAACAAGAAAAAATTAAAAAATATAGTAAAACAACGAACTACATAGGTGCACTTATGTTTGCACCAGCACATATGCGCCCTTGCAAGTGCTAGCATAGGCATACCCCCCCCCCCACAATTTTACCCTATTTTAACCCTAAAAAATAAATTTTAACTGAAAATTCAATGTTTTAAAAGACCAAGGTAAAAAGAGGAGCTTTGTGTACCTGTGGTCTATCTGCTAGGAGCCTCATGTAGTCTCTCATGCAATCCACACGATGTCTCTGGTTCTGTACCCTTGCCATTTCCTCCCGTAGGTTAGAGCTCCAATCAGTAGTAAAATGGTAAGTGAATGTGGTAAATGAGTTGGCCACGATGGCTTCTATACCCATTTTTACCTCCCACGACGTGTTTCTCACCCTAAAGGTGTCCTGGAGCCGTCGTGGTTCTTCTACATTCTTCTAAAAATTCAAAAATTTAAAACAATATAATTTTTTTCAAAAACCCCAAAAAATTGGTAAAATCATTAAAAATCCAAAAAGTTGTAAATTTAAATTTTATAAAAATTGGTAAACATCATACACGTAGCTGAAGCTTGTATCACTCGCATTGTCCTCAAACATTGAAATTTGTCTTACAAAAACATCATTCTAGGGTTCTTGTTTGTTCTGGTCTCAAACAACTTACAGATCATCATGATCTACCTCCATTAACAAAATCTAGGTTATATGTTATGTCGGTACTCCCGTGCAACAGTGAGTTTCCAGAGACTGTGTCATAGTGAATGAAAGCTTTTCCATGGGACTACTTGTGTGCTCTGTTATTCCCCTCGCATGTGTCCTTACTTGGGGCACCATTTTTTACCCTTGTCGTTACAACACGAACATTTGGGAACCGCAACTTGATAACAAAAACATTGGTGCAACTGTCTTAAACGTTGTTTATTTGAGTATGTGTGATTGTATTGGTTTCTCTGTTAGGTTAGTTGGTTTACTTTATCATATTGCATTGCATTGTGTATGCTGCATTGAGTTAAGCATCATTTTACTTTCTCGTATTGCATTGCATTATGTATGTTGTATGGAGTTACGTAGCAATGAACAAATGTTAGTAATTTAGCTTTTCATGTTATCTTACACTTTTTTTTATTTCAATAAAGGCTGATGATGTAGATCTAGGGGCAAAATGGTACAACAAAGTTGCTTATTGATAGGCTGGATGCAAATATTGGGCTTGTCCTATATTCTCGATTATCATTTATTATCACTACTAATTTTCCTTCCAAATCACCTGGGGTAATAAACAACCATGTTTATCCCTATCCTTATTCCTTCTAAATAACCAAGGGTTTCACGCCCATTCTATCATATTTCTTCTATCCATTTTGATCATATTTTTCGATCGTCAATTGACTTCTTTTATCACCCCATCGACACTTGAGGGGGCATCCTTTGTCCTGCTTATTTCTGTTCAAAATTTTACCTACTTATGCTTATCTACTATATTTGAAGCGAAGTCATTTAATTCACCTCAAACAAGGGAAAATGTAGACACTTATATTCTAGTTTTGCAATCTTATTGCCAAAACATAGACAAATCACTCTCGTTCTTCCCAATTCTATCATAATTAGTGATTTCTGCTAATTAACTAATGTTTCTTACCACTTTGGTCAATTAATAAGTGCTTTGTTGGTTACCAAACCTCTTCGCATTTAGGATGCCACTTTACGACGAATTGTAAGTCAAAATCCTCTTCAAAAGAAACAATTAGCAATTATTAGCTAAGTAAGCCTATTTTTCCCTTATTTTGGTCAATATACCCTATTATTGGCTCAAACCCCTCTTCCAACCACTCAAAATCACCCCACTTCTCTCCACAATGTCTCAGCAAGCTTCAAAAGATTATCCTAGCCTCCTAGTTGACCCTAAGTGGTTGATTAAGGCTCATCACATCCTAATCACTTGTTAATTCACTAATTCTGATTAGCAAAGCTTAATCATGATTAACAATCCTTAATATAATTTGTGTTTTTAGTCCCACATGCACCAAAATACTAGTTATCCCCAAATGGAAAACTATAACAAGGACTCAATGCATACCTTTGTACTTTACACCATGCTTTGATTTGCATCTCATATAATAAATATGATTTATAGCCAAGCTCAATCCTTACCTAAAGTATTCAATGGCGTTAGTAGATGGATATCCAAAATGACCATGTAGTCATTTGGAGAAGCCATTTCACCTTGTTTTCAGTAGTAACCATACCCATTTGATTGCCCTCTTAGGTCTATTTAGGCCCATGTTAGGTAATTGAACATATTAGTAGGCATGCTTAGTTAGATTTTGAATTATATTCATGTTAGTTAAGCATTCCATTAAGCTTCTATTTTTAGTGTTACATTCCTAGACTTAGAGCCTTGACTCGAGGTGGAAATGTTGTTAGCCTTCATTAGTTAGTCATGCAATTTGCTTTGTAAAGTTTAGGGTGCTTTCACAATCCAATAAAATATGCACTCACCAAATTCTAACAATTAATTTTTGTCAAAAAGTTTCTATAAATCTAAATCAACCATGTTTCCATAGTATAATTACAAATCTAATTCATACTTACAACCAAATTAAAATATATGAAATTCATATTCCTACAACATCAACCATGTATCTATCAAAACAACACTATACCAATAGGTCATGTCATATCCATGTTATTCAGGTCATAAGATTGGCACTTCGTGTCAATACAATGTATACCAACAATTTTATTAAGCAAGCGATAATATGGAAGAAAATATATCTAAACAATGTTCAAGGGAGGTGGGCACTACAAGTATCTAACATGTATGATGAAAATGCTTGAAATTCCTAGATTCATATATTTCCCTTGATATTCAATATTCATTCAAAACCGTCAATCTAAGGATATATCATGCATTATGAAAAATCCCTAAAATACCTAGATTTATAAATTACACTTAATATTTAACATTCAATCATGATTGTCAATAAAGAATCTATCATGCATGATAAAAATACCTTGAAATGCTCAAATTCACAAATTGTTAATCATTTCTGAGATTAAATTTGAGTCATTGATCTAGTAATTTGGCCAAAAGGATGACGTGAAAGACACAAGACTTGATTGACCAATCTAGAATTGTCTCTTGACAGTCTAAGGTTGACTAATTAGAGTCTACCATGTGGTAGCCTATGATTGGTCAAATTTTTACTATAATAGAAAATTCTTTTTTTTGGTAGTTTAATTAATTAAGTAACAAGGGGTTGGGTATTTTTAGCATTAACTTGAGTTTCAGAAATCCATTTGAGGCATCATTTATTGTGTTGAAAAAATCTCGTCAAAGCCTACACAACCATAACAAATTTAAATGTTAGAAATTTTTGATTTAAGTTTTTATTTTAGAGAAACAAAAACATACATCTTTCTAAACAAAATTGAATTATTCGTAAATGTGTTTTGGTTTAGAATGATGTGTTAATAATGTGTGAAGAGAATGTGGAGAATTTATTAATATTCCATTTTTTTAGGCAATAAGAAGCATATGTTGATAGTGGTTTCATCACATGAGTTACATTATAAATAGTGAAATCAACACATCCCAAATGAATTTAACTACTCAATTTTGGTGAGATATTTGATAATATCATTAAAGGATAACAATAATCTTCTTTAACTCACCTTAATAATTATATAATGAAATATGAGAGATTTAGGAGGAGGAATAACTTTACGATTCAAATGAGAGGCTCTCTTAACTTCACAATTATAGGTGATGTTTTTTTGTACTCTATGTTTTTCAATGTGTGTAACTGACTCTGCAAATTCAAAATTGTGTTCTTATTTTTGGCCTCATACACTGTGCTCAACTTATCCCACGTTTCTTTGGTTGTTATGACATCTTGAACGTGGGGTTGCACTTCTGCTGACACTGTGAACAAGATTATGACTTTGACCTTTTGATTGGCCCTATCAAACTACGTCTGTTGAGTTGAATCATCTTGTGATCTTGTTACAATACCATTTAAAATAGGACATATCTCCTCAAACTCAAGTTGTGTTTTGATCTTAGTCTTCCATGCAATGTAGTTATCTCCTCTTAGGAGCTTTGAGTCTAAAATAAAGAGCTTAGGGCATTAGTGCCCATTTTCTGAATTTACTGACAAAGGGTAAGGCTCTTATCACTCTAGGTATATGGTCTCCCAATCTATATATAGTCAGTTTGATATACCAAACCATTTTATATACATGCCCTTTTGATATACCCGTCGGTATGTGGAAGAAGCTTGCCCTTTCAATATACTCGGCAGTATGTGAAAGAGGCGTTAACGTATGTGAAAGAATTTGATGCGTGGTACTGGTCAAGATAGTACTAAAAGGGGTCTGTGTGATTATTAACACCAAATCGAATAAATATCCTCATATGTGCGCGTAACTTCACTATATACTCGGATAATTTCAATGTCTGGATTTATGTCTTGTAATCATTCGCAAACGGATGTGAAGACTCAAAGTGTGTGCACTGTGTCCTTATTACTCCCCATCGATTTACAGGGACAATGCATAGACAACATTATTGCAGTTATATTAGGCTTTAAGTGCATTAGTAGTAGCGACGACTTTACCTGTAAGCGCTTGCTAGAGGTACTATATATACTGAACGTTTCGAAAGAGATCTGAAGATCTCGTGAGTGTTATAGAACCAAAATTTCACTTATTTTGTTTACGATTCTCTATCAGTTTTTAGTAGTTATGTTTGCGATTGAATATGGCAACCTGTAAATTAGTACAATCCACTGAAAATACACTGAAATATATAATTACATCCAATATGTAGAAAAATTGAATGGCAAGCAATTTTTTTAATATTTTTGTGAGGCCTTGGTGGCCTTTGGAGCTCAATATGGCTCTCAGTGCAAAAAACTGAAAAAAAAAATCCTAAAATGTAGTTTTTGGAATCCTCCTTTAGAAAAAATTACTCAAAATGAAACTCTAATTGTGGCTTTTCAAAACCTCCAATTTCAAACCACATAAAAATTCTTTTAAGTTTAGGGGGGTCGAACACTACACCCGTACCTTACATGGGTATAAAACCCTTCCAACTAACCACTAAAGTACCCAATGCACATATAATAGTAAATGAAGTAAATGTTATATGAATTATTGAAAAATAAACTAACCTTTTGAAAGAAACATGTGGCAGCGACATGGGGATTTCCACGAGGCAGGTGGTAGAGTAGGGCGGTTTTAGGTTTCCTCAGGAAGCGGATATCACTTTTCTGTTGGCTTTATTTATCTCCTTGTTATGATCTTTGTTGGCCATCGTTTGTGTTATCAATTTGTTCTCTATGTTTTGTTTTCTTCGTATGTAGGATCCTTTGATGCCTCTGATTTATTGTTTATTATGTTACCATATTTTGATATTCCTCACCACTATTTTATTTTGTTTGTAGTTCGTAGCTTCTCTATGTTTTGTTTTGTTTGCAGGATCCTTTGATGCCTAGGATCAAGCGATTAGGCTCGGCCTCGAAACATGGCTCTACATTTAGCTTGTTCAAGAGCTCTGCGGTCTCTCCTTTGTGTGCTCAGTGCTTACAAAGACTCGACACCCCTTCGACTTGTTCAACCAAAACACAGCTCGGTTCGAACACGGTCCAATACACCAGTGGTCTGTTACTCGGGAGTCACCCACAACTCGATCAATGACTCAACCACTTTTGTTTACAAAGTAACTTGGTTTAATAACCCACCCAATGTCTTAGCTCAGTCACAATGCAGAACTCGTGAACCAATGCAAAGTATGACTCAGTCAAATAGAACTCGATCTGTCAATGCAACTCACTTGCCCGATGAACCAGCTCGGTCAAGAGCTCGGTGGTGAGCTCTTCATCCAACCTTAGACAATCTACTATATTAATATAATAAATACTATACAAACATCTATATTTAGAGGAGAAACCTCTAATGGGAAAAAATGATTTTTTTAAATTATTTTTTATTATTTTGAAATTGACTTTTCAAAACCATAAGTAAATTTTGCTTAGTGCAGGGGAACCAGTGCAAAAAAACGTCTTTCAAACCCTTGGAGATGAACATGGGGTTGCGGGACTGCATGGATGGGACGAGGAAGATGCAGGAGGCTGCACAGGCTCTCAATTGCTGCAAATGCTTCTCCAAGCTCCTCAATCTCTTTTGCACTCTCTCTGCTCATGGACTCCAACCTGCTTTGGTACCAAATGTAGAATGGGTATGGAAGCCTCACAAATATTATTGATATGCAATAAAATGAAGTATAGTAGTGAGGTCTGCAATATTTATAGATATTAAACAGCTGGGTAAAAACAAAGAAACAATAAACCATGCGTGAAATAATATAGACAAATATGTTGTTGAAATAATGTAGCAATAATCCTACACGTATGTATAGTAAAAACAATACAAATGGTTATACAAACATAACCTTACCACAATAATATTAAAATACCTAGTAAATGCAAAAATAACCTAGGTAAACTATGATTTACCTAACAATTTTTTACTTTATGTTTTTCATTAATTGGATATATTTTATACCACTTGCTAGTACTGTTGAAGATTACACTATAGATTTCATATATATTTAACTTGTGGTTGTTATTTATACTTTTCCACCAATTAAGAACTCATATAATATTCATTAAACAAATATTCAATTCTCACATTAAAAAACAATAATAAAGTTACACATTTTTTAACAATATAATTATCAAAAAATATTTATCTTAAATTTGATTGGCCTATAAATCAAGATGTTATTCCAGCCTTAAGCATTTTCAAGAAAAGAATGATGTCATAATATTTATTGTATTTACTGACAGACCTAAACATATTTAAAGTTACCAGGTGTGATCTGCTTTAATCAGTTTGGTTTGTATCTTTATAGGGCATAATGGAAAAGGTGACTATACTTTTATGTTATACAGAGGTTAGATTCACAACATTGTTGATCCAACCCAAAGGATATGGTCTATAGTGGATTGTAATGAGTAGACATAGATCTGCAACCAATTTCTGAGACACTAGGTTTTTCTGATTGCCATTATCAATAATAGGTGAAACCAAATAAAATTTTACCTAGAAATTTTGGGTGAAGAGTGCTTTATGTGGGCTTGATGAATAATCTTTTATCATCAAGGTAAGTTGTTTATATGGAGAGACTGGATTCTCAACTGGAATCTTTTAATGGTTTGTTTCAACTTCCTTCTCGTGAGGAGAGCCTTAGACTCCCTGACTTGGACAACACTTCATTCTTTAGTAGAGCATACATACTTCTTATGGTACTTGCAATTAAATCACAGAGTTCATTGAATTTCAAAGAAAGAATTTGAAATTTGCAAAATTAAAATCAAACCCTAAAAAATGTTAAAATTTGTTAAATAAAATTTGTAAGTTGAAATCAGATGCATTTATTATATTCTCTTTTAAATAAATTACCATTTTCCCTTGTCTACAGTAGGAGGGAGTTGCATTCAATGGGCGAGGTTGATTTGCACATTAAACAGTGCCAAATTTTCCCTCTAAAAATGACATCAATTTGCAAAGTAAATTGTGACAGATTTTCCCTTTAAATGCCATAGGATTTGCCCAATATTTGAGGATTGAAAGTGGCAATGAATTTTCCCGCATAATGTCACTAATTTATTGCTTACTTTTAGGGCAAACTTCATGCTATCATTTTCTATCATTATTATAAATTGTCTAGTAGTCTACACAATCGTATGAGTTCACCTACGCCATATTGTGCTATTTCAAATACAACTGCTTAAGCAATGTACATCTTAATGCCTGATTTAGTTTATTAGTACATTTTATATAAAACGGATTATTCATCAACCATATTGTACTTTTATTGTTTCCATTTTGCAGGTGACAAAGATGCTTGGAGCAAGTTACCTTTCACACGTTGCAGGAATGTTGGGGAGCAGGGTATGGATGGCCATAACATGGTGGACATATTTGGTGAGATATACGACTAACAATAGAAACATGGGATTTGGTGCACCTCTAGATATACACCCAACAATAGGTTCAATTCACTCAAGCTTGGTCACAATGCATAGCTCGGTCCAAACAGACTTCACAGGGGTGTTAACTCATTTTTGATAGAGGTCATGTGGAGGTTGTTTGTAGGGTCAATTTGCAGTCTACAGGGTGAAAATTGATGGAGCTTAGCTCTAATGGAAATTAGGGCTTGACTTCGACCATATGATAGGTTGTTACGCCCTCTATTTTCTTGTTTATCGCTTTGATTGATGCATATGTATTTTTTATTTGCAACAATAATCAAAACTCGCCCTTGCAATGATGTTTACCACTTGATTAACTCAACTCACCTCCTCTATATAAACCCTCTGCCCAGCTCGGTCAACAAAGGACTTAGTCGGTGCTTGCAAATGCTACTCCATCAGGTTATAAAGAAACTATGCGGTGGTTGTTCAAACCTACCCAATAGTTTTGTGCAGAGCTCTTCTTGTAGCTTGGTAGCCTCCAAATGAGAAGCTTGATCTCAATGCAAATGTTAAACTCCTCAATGCGAAACATGGCTTGATCCTTCATCAACTCGGTGGGGAGTATAATAGTTTTCCCTTTCAATGCAACACACCTCCTTAGATGCACAACTCAGTGCAATGCACAACTATATGATTTGAATTTGTTCCAAAAAATTCAATGGGAAGGTCTATACCATAACTCACCCTTTGACTCAGATTGAACGAATGCACTATTCAATGCATGTAATTCCCTACTTGGTAGGTTTTTGAAACAACTCACCTAATGGCTCGATCCTGATGCAAGGATGGTCTTGGTGTTGGACTCGATGACCTGGATCTTGAACAAATCTCAACTCGCCTGCAAATAATGAACATCTCACCCTCAGGACTCCCGATTCACTCCAATACAATAGTAGAGCTCCAAATTTGACATAGACACCTTCAACTACTCGTGTTTCTCCAAATGCAACCACCTAGTCTCCTATGAGATCATTTCAATTTTCACCTTTAGCACCATACATGATCATTTCAGCTGTGGTAGTTCTTCGAAGCATTGTTACTCTTATTACACTTGAATTTCAGGGGAAATTGAATACCCTAATTCATAGATATAATTTAATGTAATTGAAACACATTATGGTTAGTTTAGTGCACTTATTATTATGTAAAAATAACAAATCTAAATTTCGTTCTCTCTCCATGAAAATAAAAAAAACATATTTGCAAATACCCGAGCTCAAAAAAGGACTTCAGGTAGCACACCTTAGGTTGTTAGTATGCGTATAAAATTAGAGTAGGGGAAGATGGGAGAGTTGTGAATTAGCGGTGGAAGATGAGTCTGGCACTTGTGCAGGGATACTCTTCCGAAGAGGAGGAGGAGGAGCAGCCTCAGCAATCCATCTGGTCTGATAGCGAGGACGAAGACAGAAGTGAAAAAGAAGTAGTATTTCCCAACCTCGACACTCCACTCACTGTAAACCAATCTCCAGCCTCCTTGTTGCCTTCGGCTCTTCAAGCTTTTTCTGAGGTACCCAACTTAATTAAATTTCAATGGTACGTTATGATTTATTTTAAAAATAATTTCCATTGGGAAATTTTGTTTGCTGGGCAACTTTGGCTTTTTTGTCACAACCGAGGGGGAATTTCAGTTTGGATTTGCCTCCAGCCTTTACCCCCGGGTATGGAGCACCAAAGAATTGGTGTTTTACCCAATTTTAACACATAATTTGTATTTTGGGGATTTAAGCTCGGGCTTCAGCTACGAACGACACGATGATCAGGTATTTAACTGTCCAAAAAATAAAATTTCTTGAGACCTGCACCAGGCCCCTACGCCCTTGAATGTCGTAATTTACTCAATTTCAACTTTAGTACGTCTAATAAGGGTTTAAATACAGTGCTTGGCCATAAAAGCCTGATGATTTATCAATTGAGCTCATTGCAACCAACAATTTTCTCCCTTTTTCCGTTTTAGGGGATCTTATTGAATTTATCTTCACTTGTGGCTGGTTCTAACTAAAATTTCTGTCTGATTTTCCTTCAATTTTTTATTTAATTAATCATTTTGGTACTTAGGATAAAATTTCTGGGATACAGAACTCAAATTTTTATTTCATTAAATCTCGGGTAACTAATTGAAAATTTTCTGGTACCCCACTTCAAATTTGCATTTAATTAATTGTTTTTTGATATCGTTTCAAATCTTTCTGTTGGACAAGTCAATTTTCATTTAATTTCAAATTTCTGTGGTATCCAACTCTGGATTTTTGTCGAGTTTCCAATTGTTTGCAGTACCCATTCAGGGAGGGACAAAATTTATTTTGGAAATTTAGAATAGTTGGCATTTTTTTCCATCTTGAAAAATAAAAAATATAGGTATTATTATGCTTATAGGCGTAATCTACAATGGCAGCCAAGGGGGGTGGCGGTAGAGTGTAATAGCGTGAGATGTCAATTAAGATGGTTGACCTTATATTTGACGTCCTTTTGACTGTCATATTGTAGTGTTTCTGTTTGCTTGAAGAAGGTGATTGAAAAATTTGTGATATCTTGGGCATACGGTGGAGTTTTGAGCACTTTTGTTTTTCTTGGAAAGCTGTTTTCAAGCCCAATGCATTGGTGCATCCTATTATGGCCATCTAAACCAGTCAACAGAAAAACTTCAGAGAAGGTGATGGATACATTAATCAATGTTGGACCTATAATGGGTGAAACTATATGAAAAATACAAGATAGGCACCTCGGAAGAGATATCTATCAGCATTATTCAGATAGATATATTTATGATGTCTGTACGAGTGGATTAATATTTAAAGAAAAGCATAGAGTTTAGCATCAAATAAGTTATGGAAAATGTAGAAAACTTATGTACACTGATGTGTAAACTTGGGTCACCGTAGAATGTACCATGTAATTTATACACCAGAACTCACGCATGTCCACTGGAGTTATGGGCCGCCTTTTTGCAGCTAGGGAAATTTAACTTGGTTTATGCTCTTATGAGTTCCCCCATTAACTTTACTCTTTCAACTGGATAGTTTGGGAAGTGGCTGATCCAATATTTCAATTTTGAATTTTCTGTAAAAAAATAGGTATTTTTAGTTTTGCGTTTATGGATTATGCTGTGTCATATCTTGATATTACTAATGTTTTCTATCATCTAGACCCCTCTTGTGAAATATTAGCTATTTTAAAAAATAGTCTTTAAAGTCATCATTGTAACCAATATAAGTATGGGTCTACAACTACCGTGGAAATATAATCCTCAAACTGTGGTAGGTTTTGCATCAATTTTGTGGCCATGGGGAATGAAAATTACTAAAACTTAGTTTGGAATTGATTTCTAATTCTAGGTCCTGGCAGGTTACAGGTCCCCCCGAGTTTCTGAATAATAGTGCATTAGAGCCAATACCGATCAGGTCCTCTCAGAGGAAAGATGCTTTTGGAGGATGGCAAGCTGCAAAAGGTTCCAAGGAAAAGAAAGAGCCCCCAGCAGGTAAGCCATTCCGAAGACAAAGCCCCTTTGTCGTTTGACCTTTTTTTGATAAGGATATCCATCATATTGAATCTGATAGATATATCTTTCTGACACTTCAAAAGATGTATTTTTTGTATAAATCATTTGATATTTTTTCAAGATATATCAGAAAGATATATCTTTCTGATATTTTTTGTTTGAGCCTGGTGCTTCTGTTACAACCCTTCTGTCTATGTCGCTAAAGGCATTTCCAAAATTTTCCCAAGGTTGAATTGATGAATTTTGTTACAGACTCTACTATAAACCGGCATTATATAAAAATTTGGGTGGGCACTCAGAGAGACCTAGGGAACCCAAATGTCATAAGTAGGGATGCTTAGGGACTGCAAAAAATTTGGGGTAGACTTCTTCTTAAGGAAATGACAAGAAACAGTATTTGAAATTTCAGAAACTTATAGAACCATTTAGAAATAGTAATAAGAACATTCCGATACTCCTGGATATGACATTGGAAACTTAAGGCATACTCTGGAAATATGTTTCCAGTGCAGAAAACTTCCAGAAATGCCTGGAAAGCAGCTGGCAACTGCTTGAAACGTTTTTCAAGTTTCCAGAAATGATTTTGGAAGTTTCATAGAGAAACATTTTGGAAATATAGACAGGTTTCCAGCCTTCCGGGCACACTTTCCAGGATTTAGAGCTGTAAACTTAATTTACAAAGAAAAACTCCTTGGAAGATTTTTTTTTATAAAAAATTTGGTAGTTTTATTTTAAAAATTTAATCTAAAATTTATTCCCTTTTTAGATCTGCATTACAGGCTTCAGCAGCCATTTTTAGGAAACATATTCATGTCTTAGGAACATTACTGTCTCATTTTGCTGGAAAGATTTGTATGCTTTTTTGTTTTCATTGTTCACTAATGAATTTCTCTTTTTTTTTTCGTGCATATCCAAGTGAGGAGAGAGTGATAGAAATAACCTTTACTATTCATAGGACATCATTCACCTTTCTTAAGTGCAGACATATGTTTCTTGATATGAGATACTGATATTCACATCTGAGGCTTCAGATTTGTGTTTGGGATGTAACTACATTGTATGGGCAGTATGAGAAGTAGAAAGTACAATGTCACACTGGGATTGTCATGGTTTGGGCAAATATCATGGCTGAAGTGTCATCAACAATATTGGTAGCGTTGTCATATACTTTCATTAAGATGATATGGATACCCTAGTAACCAGGCCATCATAACCTTCTTTTCTAAGGTATTGTGATATTCTATATTTAGTCTTGTCGTTGGAGTTGAACACTTTCTAAAGGAGGATCTCCTAGATGAGTGTAGGAGGTAATCACCTTGACATTATTCCCTTTGTAAGTGAGATTTGTTGCTTGAAGTTCCTTTTTTGACATTTTAGAAGTCCTAATTTTAGTTCTGCCCAATTATAATTGCAAGCCAAAAGTGCCATTAAATGTGTTCAGAACATCAACTATCATTAGAAGCTTGCAACTGTGCATTACATCTAAAATATGATGTAATATTCTAAGACCACATTAGCAACAATTACTCTAGAAGGATGTATATGTCATTTAGGCCCACTGAACATGAGAGACTTCCGTTATCTCATGAATGTAAAAGTTGCAACGTGCATATAGGCGTTGGCATCTTTGGAATCCCATAGTAATATGTGATTAACTAAAATAAAACTATATGCTAAGGATTACTAACCCTAGTTAATCTAATTAGGACTAAAACCTTGCATAAATGCAATAAATAATATGAAATAATCCTAAAATAATCATATTAATTGAAATAAAACCCTAACTATGCCGAAGCAAGTAGAAGAATGACTTAGCTAGTTGTTATAGATGGTTGCACAGTATCGCAGGTCTGACAACAGGTTTCAACACCCAGAACAGTCACTCAGAGGTCCTACAAAAGGCAGATACATAGGTTTTCAAGTGACTGAGGCACCCTGGAAGGTACTAGGGCACCTCAGGCCACCCTGGTCTGCAATTTAGGTGCCCTTGTCTCTGTAAATGCTTTGAAACTGGTTTCAGTAGGGTCGCAAGTTGATCTAAAACTTTGCATGTCTATCACACTGGATTCGCCATGGTTAGTTGAATAATGACCTGAAATACAAGAGGAAGTATCAAACCCTAGGAAAAATAAACGATGAAAATGAATGGGGTCAAACTGACCTCAACCACCAAACTAGTGGTCTTATCACTTAGCGTTGCACTACATTTCGGAACCATGGATGTAGTTCTGGTGAGTGTAAGCATAATGTTCCCTAGGTGCTCTTCTTCAAGTTGTAATTTGTGAAGTAGTGAGCAATAGCTAAATGTAGAAAATGTAAATAGCATGTGTGCATGGAATAGAAGAGAATCCTCCCCCTATGAAGTGTGTGATGTAGATGTCCTAGATCTCCTATGTCTTGATGATGGCAGTTTTGTGGATGCAAGTGATCTCCAATACAATAGATGGATGCAACTCTAGATGTGAGTGATAGTAGTGATATGAGTACTCGGTCCCTCATTATGGTCTCATAACCTTTATATTTATAGGGTTCTCTTGATCTAATTTTGTAATTAACCCTAAGAAGGTTGACCATAAGAAAATGATAAATATCTCAAATGGCTAGAAAGAGCCCCAAAAGTTGTGGGAAAGTGTGCAAAAATGACTGGGGTACCCCTTGTGGGACCAAGGCTCCTATGGGTGCCCCAATACTAATCTGGACAACCCAGTCAAGGCTAAAATAATGTGGGATGATAGAATTTGAATGGGAATATGGGCTAGAAAATATGCAGGAATAGGTCGGTAACGAAATAAAATAAAACATAAAGATGGCTAAAAGTACGGGGGTTAATTAGTACTTTATTCACTTGAAGAACCTTCTAAATAGTAGTATAAGACCGGGTACTAAATAATTTCTAAAGTGCATAATTTTGTGTTTACATTTTCCCCCACTTTATGTTGGTGAGTACATTCATAAGTTTAGATAGAAATATGATGGACCTGATATCCATGTAGATTATAGAAGAATACATGTTTCGATGGACCTAGACTCAAGCATGGAATGAAAAAAAGAAAAAAGTCATGGAGGAGCGTGGATTCTAAAGATGAAAAATGTTGATTTAAAAGTGATGAGAGTGAACCTAGGGTAATAGATTATGTGTAGATGAGTTCTATGTATAGTGTATCAATGACATGGTTAGTAATGGAAAATTCTGTAGATGGTGTGTTGTCATTTTTCAGTCATGTTGTTGCCCCCAATTTGACTGCAATTTCTTATATAAGGACCTTAGGAGAAAATGATCAAGTAGTCAAATATGTATGTATGTATGTAAAAATGCTATGTAAAATACTTATGTATTTAGAAATGTGTAAAGTACACAAATGTAAAATACGCTAGAAGTAAAAGGCAAATGGAACATGTGCACCTGATCCATGTCAAGAGCAAGGGTGTAGAAGGATATCATGTAATGTCGATAGTTTTTTTGGGTTGATCTCACGCCACTCAATGCTGAAGATGTATAGGGAGGAAATGTGTTGTGTCCTCCAACTTTAACTGCTATATATATAATATGTGAAGAGATCTATGTATGTCCTATTTTTTCATGTGATTATGATGCACTGGACGGAGAAGTGTAGAGATGGCACACCCACTGTAACCCCCAATTATAACTGCTCCATACTTGACATGGATACCATGTCCTATTGAGGCCATTGTGTATGGAAGGTTTGGTAGACTGGTTTGAACTCATTAATGTGTGAACCGATGTAAATACATTAGATGTTAGTAGAAAACCCTCAATGATGCCCTTTCCTTAAAGACTCTTTAGGGGTGCATTCAACATCCCCTGAAAGGATGAATGCGGCCCCAAAAGAGTTTTCCAACCAGAACTCTGACCTGTATAACTTTGATGAGATTAAGGTGAAAGAGAAAACTATAGAATAGATACCAAGGCATCGTACAAAATGGGATGGTTAGACAAAACAAGTGTTATTTACCAAAAGATGCATGATGTAAAATACATAGATTTATGTAGAAACTACCAAACAAAGTAGTGTAAAGTACGCAAGAAAACAATAGAATTCACAAAATGGTTTTCAAACATGGGACATCACTCATTATGTCGCAAGACACTCAAGGTTGGCCCATGGTGCACACAAATGCATAAAAATATCATACAATGTCAAACAACACAGACAAGTAGAAACAAACAAGGTAATCATGGAAACATGTAATCCTGAAAAAAAAGTGTTGCACATGGAACACTTGTTAACATGTTAAGTGAATAACATAATATGTCAAAATGTGTATGAACAAGTAGTAATAAGATGCTAAGTACAAAATGAAACAATAACACCTGGATAAGATGAATGTGGATTCCCCCAATGTTTGACCAGTATAGGAAGGGTTTAAGTGTATAAGCATCCATGTCTGCATGTAGAAATCCATATCTAGTGATCACACTAAATAAATGTATGAACGTGCATGTGTGTATGATAATGACATATAAGAAATTCTTTGATAAAATGTGTAGTAAATGATCATGCAAAACACTAGTAAGCAAGAGTAAATGGCCCCAAGACAATGACTCTATGTTGTGGATGGTTATGATCTATTCCAGGAATGATAGGAGCATACGTGCCCCTTGGAGTGGATGGAAATGACTATGTTCGGATGAGGTTCATTTTCTTTTCCCCCTCAGTCATTCAAGAATGAACCGTAAACGAGAGTGCGTCATTGGGAAATGGTTCAAGTAGTGTCAGGTTGTATCTAGCACACTTGATGAGTGTGTATGTATGATGGTGATGAATTGACAACATGTGGAAGGGATGTGTGTTAATGAACCCTATAGCCATGAAGTGTGTATCATTGTCATTGTGAATGGGATAGTGATGATTTTAGTCAATGTGTCTAAGTGGATATGCTACTATGGATGGCATTGTCAGTGATGATAATGTCGGTAATGAGATTATATGTGAAAGATGTGCATGGACCCTATAGCCTAAGCATATACCATGACTGGCATTGAATGGAAGAGTGATGGATTTATCCCTAAGCGATATATCACTATAGAATGAGTGATTCTAGCATGGTCGATGATGGAAAGATAAATGGGACCCTATAGCCTAAGTCGTATACCATGGGACTTGTTGAATGAGAGAGTGATGATTTAATCCCTAAGCGTATATCACTATAAGATGAGTGGAAATGAAGATGGGTGACGATTGTAGCCTAAACCTTTATGTCACTATGAGATGGATAAATCCTTTCTAAGGGAATGGTGATGTACCCTATGGGTGTATGCCACTATTCAAAATGATAAAATGGGGGTGGTTGATTTATGCCTAAAGTGTATACCACTACAAGATAGTAATGAAGGGCTGGTGATTTACCTTAAATGGTTTACAAGATGACTGTCGATAGCCTGAGAATTTAACCTAAGGTGTATGTCATGAACACTAGATATGTTTGGGATGAGAGCTGATGTCACCTAGATGAATTTGAAGGTCCCATTTGATTGGTAAACCCTAGGGATGTTTGAGTATGGACCGAGGAACTAGAGTGTTTCATACATTAGGCTTGTAAAGTAGTTGTTTGTCAGAAGCCTCCCACATGGTTTACATGTGGGAAGTGATGTTAAGGGCTAGGAGGAGGTACTCCAATAGTGAAATGGTGTTGCATGATGTCATTGAAAGAGTCGTCATTTGTTAGTTTGGAATGTGAGGATCAAAGAACTTATAGAAGCTTTATTTGTAGGATCTATGTAAAGTAATTATGATGTTGTTGGGTTTGTACATCATGTGGTAAGATTTAAATGGATTTGGATTGATGGATACCATGAAGGTCTTAGGTATTCATTTTTGTATGGGTGTAGAATGATGGGACACAATACATTGCGTGTATCCCAGGGATGTAAGTAATGTTATACTAGATTCTTATACAAGATACAATATTGAGGATGTATTTTGAAAGGGATGAAATTGTTCCCAAGGTAGGAGCGTAATGAGATATACAAGATACAAGGTTCATTGAGTGGACCTATTTTGATGTGTATAGGAGTGCTATAGAACACATGATAGATGTTTGATAAAGTTGACACATGAGATGATATGATGTTTATGTTAGCGCCATTATCAATCATTACCATTTTAATGAGACTATTAGCTGATTTGGGTGGTAATGAAAAGAGTAATATCATGGTTTTCAAGTTGGAGTGACGGATTCCCAGAGTCATCAAATGCAATGGTATGCCATAATCTTTAGGGCACCAACGAGGTTGGAAAAAGGTTGGGGTTCATCGTTAAGGAACTAAGATTGTTTGGAGGGCTATCAATAGAAGTAGGTTTGGAAATGTTGGGGAGACTTCTAAATGACATTGTACCATGACATCAAATTGGTAAGAGGATCCTGAATGAAGTTATTTGAGAATAGTATTTTGAAAAGATGTTGTTGACTAATTCATGAGGGAAGGTGTCAAGTATGGAAAATTTAGCCTTAGATGGCTATGGAGAAGGTGATTCATAAGGATCTATAGATAGAGGTTATGGATTAGGTTGATAAGGATCCACGATTGATAGAGACAACAAGATATGAGGCATGATGTATTGGTGGGGTTTGGGTGGTTATACAGACATCGTCAATCTAAAAATGTAGTGTCTTATTAGAGGAGGAAAAAAAATTCTCACAAGGGTATTTAAGATTAATTATTTAAATTATTTGATTTGGGACCCTTAGGAGTAGGTGTGATATGATGTTTTGATTTCATTGATTTGATAGGTGGACTTAGGCTAAGAATTTATTAATTCGGTGAGGATATTTACTTTATGGGAGGAAATGTTTTGAATAACTACTATGAAGGTGCTTTGTAATATTTAGTACAATTTCACTAATATTTGATTAACAATATATATATATAAGTCCTAGAGTAATGAGTATAGGCTATTAATGTTAATCTAATTAGGAGGACTAAAATGTTGCGTAAAGTAAACTAAAATAGTAAGGAATAATTATAAATAATTACCCTAAGTAAAATAGAAACCCTAGATGTGTGAGAAAAGGGAGAGAAGTGGCTTAGCTAATTTCGAAGATACTGTTGCAAGGTTGTCACAGATCTGAAAATATAATCTTAGAAGTGCAGATGATCACTCAGAAACCTATGCAAAGACCAAGATCTAGTAGATCTAAAATGAATGAGGGAACTTGGGAAGGTATTAGGGTGCACCCTGAGGTGCCTTGGTCTAAAAATTAGGTGCCCTGGTCTCTGTAAAATGCTTCTTATTTGAGTTTTGGTATGGTCACAAGTTGATCTGAAACTCTTCATGTCTGTCACACATGGATTCTCCTGATGAGTTGAATAATGACCTATAATAAAATAGGAAGTATCAAACCCTAGGAAAATATCAAAGATGCAAAATGAATGGTTCAGACTGACCTCATCCGCCAAACTAGTGAACTTATTGTTGAGAATTACACTACATTTTGGACCCAGATGTATTTCTGAGTGAGTGTGTACATGTCATTCCCTAGGTTCTCTCGTTTCAGTCACACTTTATGAAGTAGCGAGCAATAATAGCTATAGAAAACGTAGATAGCATGTGTGCATAGAGTAGAATAGAATCCATCCCCCTATGCAGTGTGTGTGTGTGTGATGAAGATCTCCTAGTCTTGATGCATGACACTATGTAGATACAAGTGATGTAATGGATGTAACCCTAAATGGAGTGATAGTAGTATGTGATGCTAGGACCCTCATTATGGTCTTATAACTTTATATTTATAGGGATCTCAAGCTTAATTTTGTAATTAAACCCGAAAAGGATGACTGGAAAGGGATAAGGATGAAAAACAACTATTTTGTAAAGGCCCCAAAAAGAAATGGGAAAAGATGAATCATAGATCGAGGTGCCTAAGGTTAAACCAGGGGGCCCTGAGGCACCACAGTATAGGTTCGAGCACCCTGATTTTGGGCTAGAATGATGGGGCAGTTATGAAATGGGCGGATAAGTGCCAAAAAATATGTGAGAATGGTGAAATAAAATATAAAATAAAGATGGCCAAAAGGTGGGATTAATTAGTACTTTATTCACTTGATAACCTTCTAAATAGTAGTATAAGATTAAGCTAAATAATGTCTAAAGTGCATAATTTTGTGTCTGCAATATGAATGTTATTTGTGACCTGTCCAATAAATCTCATACAAAGTCATGGCTCATCGTTATAGAAAAAAATTCATTTGGTTTACACAAATCCTTAAATCTTTAGAACAAACAATTGCTTTGCACCATATCAACTGCCTTATGAAAATCTTCAAGGCAATAATAGACTTTATGCTTGTAAACTTATTCTTCCAGGTTCCTCAATGAAGCCTTTGATTATCAAGATATATTCACTAGTGTAATGGTTATGTTTCAAACACACTCTACGTTTTGAGCAACCAACCTAGAAATCATTATCAAGTCTCAGGATTATATTATTTTTTGAAATTGTGGATAGAATAAACATTTGGATGTTTATGGAGAAGGAAACCTATTAAAGGCTACTAAGTAGAAAGGGGTGGCTATGTTTAAGGAGTTAGACTTTCAAATTTTATCAGTTGTAAATATGACTATAAGGGAGCAAAAATTTGACTGTCATATAAGGATGAAACTTGATTTTGAATGCCTTTAAGGGAGGATGCACATGCAAACCAAGGTACGAGGGTTGGAGATAAAATAAATTAGTTTTATTTGAAGAAGACATATGTGAAGGATATATCAAATTTAAGAATGTTCATGACACCTTGTATGTATTTGAATAGGAGCAGCCACTTCATTTTCCTCGAACATGAAGCAAGCCATGTGAGTTGTTTTTGGTTGGAATGATGTTACCATATTATAGATGTGGTAAGTGTATTAAATGATTTATAAGCTATACCAAGTTCATGGGCAGTGTACATGAAAGATTTATGAAATCATATTGGATTTTCTTAATGGGGTCATGGACTTGGAAAATAGTGGAAAGATTTGACTTTAGTTTATCAAAGAGCATCCATCTTGTCTTTATATTGGATACATGTCATAGGTTTGGATGCATTGGGTAGATATGCACCCCTAGCACAAAATGATAGAAAGCAGTGTTACAGTAGCGTGGCTAGAGAGACACTCATGTCCCAAATTGACACATACATGCATAGATTAACACTAATGTGCCCCTTTCAATAGTAACACGCAGGATATGATAGTAGCACGGGGTAACATAACACCAACGTGGGTTTCTAGAATGATGTCACAAACACGTGAATCTGATATAGAAAAACTCAAAAAGGTCAAATTTTTGTCATCTTAGCCCAAAATTAACAACCCATCTCCTTTAAACCTACAAGAGAGACTCAACACATGTGAAGTTAACAAAATATATCAAGGAATTGAAGTTATTTAACATGTGCATAATAAGGGTTAGCCAAAATTGAGACAAAACTAACAAAACTTGAAATCAAATGCTAAAGACAATGGCTAATTAACCATGATCTTCACTCTTTTTTTGTCAATTGATGACACTTCATCAATAAACCTCCATTTTCCCTCTATTCCCATAAATTAATTACATTTCACTAATTAATTAGCCTTATATCAGTGATGATGTTGATTAACGACCTTTCGTTAATTAATGTCCGCTTCTACTTGGGTTAATTAATTAATATTAATTAATTACGCTTGCTACTCTAAATCAATAAATCATCATTTATTGGATCAAATTCCCCTCTTATATCCCCCAAATCATACTAATTTTCCTTTGATTAGCTTCTATAAGCTTACATCTACCTATTAAATAAATCACACCTAATTAATTAAAACATCCCCTAGCTCCCATGAGTTACTAATGACAAATTAAACTATTTTAAATCAATATTACCTTTTATAAAGCAATTTTATCCATCCCTAATCTTGTTTTACCCTTATCCCACATGCACTAAGATGCAAAGCTCTCTCCAACATGAAGTTTATATAAATAACCCTCATCTTTTCCTTTCTTCTTACACCATGCTTTAAATAGTGAAAACTATAGGCATTTAGCTTTGAGCATTTTCCATTGATTTGGATTAGCTTCTCCATATTACATCCATTCACTTAAACTTGAGTAGTAAAAATGGCCTTGTAGCCATTTCTTGGTGAGATTCCATCCTCAATTCTTGAGGAAAACAACAATCAACTTTGATTGCTAAATGATCTAACTAGGTTCATATTTAGTTAGCAATCTAAAGAGTAGGAATGGCTTAGTGTGTTTGTTTGATTCATTCATGTTTCATGCATTTTAAGAAGTTAGTTTATATAAGCTCTTATTCTTATGGTTCTATGGTATATTTGGTTCAGCTTTAGACTATTGGGTGTTAGACTAGTTTAATTAGCTTTCCAAGTTTTACATGGACACATATGTCCCACCGAGCATGTCATATGTGTTCATGTAAAGCTAACTATGCTATGTAAATTGAAACTAACATTAATAGCTTCACTTTTTTTTTTAATAAAACAAGAACCATCATGATAAGAGCTTATGGGAAACTTCTTCAATGCATGAATAAATCAAACTAAATGCTAAGGCATTTCGTACTCTTTAAGATTGCTAACTAAAGAATGAACCTAATTAGATCATTTAGCAACCAAAGTTGATTGTTGTTTGCCTCAATAATTGAGGATGGAATCTCACCAAGAAATGGCTACAAGGACATTTTTGGATCTTTCCATACTACTCAAATTTGAGTGAATGGATGCAAGATAGAGAAGCTAATCCAAATCAATGGAGACGGCTCAAAGCCAAATTCTTATAGTTTTCACTAATGCAAATGAGGTGTGTTTTCATAATGAAGGAGGAGGGATCTTTATATAACCTTCATATTTGATAAAGCTTTGCAACTTGGTGCATGTGGGATAAGGATAAAGCAATTTTAAGAATGGATAAGGTTACTTTAGAAAATTTAATCTTGATTTAGAAGAGTTTAATTTGTCATTAGCAACTCACGGGAGTTAGGGGATGTTTTAATTAATCAAGTGTGATTAATTAATAGGTAGATGTAAGCTTATAGAAGATGATTAGAGGAAAATTAGTATGATGCGAAGGATGTAAGAGGGGAATTTGATCCAATAAACGGTGATTTATTGATTTACAGTACCGAGCGTAATTAATTAATAATAATTAATTAACCCAAGTAAAAGCAAACACTAATTAACGAAAGGTCATTAATCGACATCCTAAGTGATAGGAATTCTAATTAATTAGCGAATGTAATTAATTAATTGGAATAGAGGGAAAATGGTGGTTTATTGATGAAGTGTCATCAATTGACCAAAAGAGAGTGAATATCGCGGTTAATTAGCGAAGTGTCATTAATTGACCCAATGAGAGGAGAAGAGGTGTTTATTTAACAAAGTGTCATCAATTTTCCAAATGACGAGAAAGAAGATAGTGTAATTTAAGTATTAAAATTGTGTAAGAGGATTTTAGGTGTCTACACTCCACTCGAAGTGGGTTTTTCTTTCTTCCCTTCTTTCTGACTTTTGTTAAACTTTTATTTTCTTTCATTCAGCTTCTTCGCCCTTTCCTCCCTTGCTAGTCTCTATTTCTCTAACTCCTTCTCTACAACTATCCTTGCTCTCTCTTCTGTCCTCCTCATTTTAGTTATTCTTGTTAAAATGCTAACTCTCCTTAATACTCTTAATCTTTCCTTTGCCAACTATGTAATTTTTTCTTATTTTTCTTTTCTTCATGTCGTCCTATTTTTGCTATCCCAACCATCACCCTATTAATTATGATTAGTTATGTCTCTTGGATCACCCCCCTTCATGTGCGTAGTCCCGTGGAACATATCCCCTAACGGAACTTTTCAACGCTTCTTATTAAGCCTTTTTATACCATCAAAAACTTAATTACAAAGGGAACTAATTTAAGAAATAAACCTCTTACTCCACTTAAAACTTCACCTTTCTTATAGTCAAAGTTGGTCCAACCTTGTATGGCTCAAGTAATTATGTATGAATATAATGTAGTCTCGTACCAATAATAAATTTCTCTAGTCCAAGGCTCGTTAATATTTATGAAAATATTTAGGGTAAGTGTAACAAGTTGGGTGGCCAAAAAGGGGTCATAAATGGACGTCATATTGTAAAAAAATAGTGAAATATCAACTTGTAGGGATTATTAGCAATGCGTATACTCAAAATCAAAAAAAGTTATATCAATATGAATCATAACATCCGGAATCTAGTTTTTGTTATTGCCAAAATATAACACCCCCGAATGGCTAAATATTGTGTTGGGGCATTTGGTATAATTTGTGTAACATTGGATAATCTCTCAAGTTGTGGGACTTGCGGGCTTGAGATGACCCTTTAGAGGAGGTTGGTTCTTGCTCCTAAACTACCTGCCAATGACTACTCCTAATGCAGGTAATCAATCTAATCCTAATCTAACCTTCTAAGGGATCAGGGAGAGAAAATGCATGAAAATAAAGTTACACTAACAACGGTGATACACCAAAAAAGGAGGTGGTTAGTCAAGGATCCAACTTCCTAATATAGAGAGAGGTGAGCAAAGGAGAGGGTGGACAAGATGCACCACATGTCAGAGATAGATTCACATATAACACCATTTCATACCCATTAAACACAACTCCCACAAACCTCCAATAAGCATAAGAATATGCATAATATACCCTACAATGAAGAGAGGCAAGAAGAGAAAACAAAATATGTGAAGGATGGATAAGATGCATCACAAAAACAAAATTTATTACTCCATGAATTTACACAGTACATCATTAGTGGGAAAGAGGCAATACAATGCCATTACAAAGTTTGGGAATGAGGCTTAAGCTCCACATTAAACCCTAGTAGAGAAGAAAGAGAGAGGAGAAGACAAGAAAAATGACCAACTCTCCTACAAATGAGCCCCATATTACTTTTCCAACCACTTACAAGTGACAATAAATGCATGAAATTAATGATATTTTACTTGCAAAAGGATCCCCATGCTTTCCCATGACCTATAACAGAAAAGGAATGATTGCCCATATCCATTTAATGCACTCCCAACCACCACCAACAACCAAACTAAATTGACCTCATTTTTTGCAAAATTATCCATCAAATCTTAATCAATCCTTAAATTTCTTCACTGATGTGTGTCAATCTTGGATCCATGATTCCAACGAGTCCAATTTTGTGTGATTTTGTTGAGAAATGCTCAAATTATGAGCTTTTGAGTGCAGGTAGGTAATTTGGATTTTCCAGAATTGCTTCAGCTTTCCGAGATTATGGATTAAATTCCTCGGTTGGAAAAGACAATTTAATAATTTCTTTCCTTTCTCAATGTTTCACATCATTAGACTAATTTTGCATTAAATTTTTGTGGGCCCATCATCATTTGGTTTTGTTGCCTTTAAGGAGGGAATCCATGTTTTAATGTTTATATGTTGTCAGCTCGGCAGAGCTGGCTCTCCTTTCTTCCACGTGTCAAGTCTTCATATTGGCGAGCTCTTTATCACTCTTCCTCGGCGGATCCATCTTCTCTAGGGTAAAGGAGCCCGAGTTTCCTTGGTCCAATTACTTCAAATTTTCCCATGCCACATTCGAGAATTGGCCACACGACTCGGCTTTGTCTTCGTGTTCCTCATGTTTCTCATTGGCCGACCTAATTGAGTCGAGTCACTCAATGTTAAACTTGCCTCCTTTTCGTATATATGCCTTAGAATATTTCATCTTTGTGCAAATGGACGATCTATTCCATGAATTTCCTAACTCTCAGCCGAGCTCTACCGGATGAACTCGTCGAGCCATCACCGCTTTGAGCTTCATTTCCACTCGGTGCCTATTGCTTGTGTGCTTGACCTCATAATGGATTTTGAATCAAGCCATATGTCACTTTTCATCAGTGAGACCCTCATAATCCTCCATCTCTACGTTCAACATGCCTTAAACCATCGACTTGTTTCATTACATTGACATGCGAAGTGGCGACGATGGCCCATGCCAGGTGGAAGCCCCGCGCATCATTGGGGTCTCCACCTCCCCTTGACCTTTTTGAAATCACACCGAGGCGCTAGGTGGTAATCCCTGCATCCCCCTTTTCACCCACAATCAGCTCACTGAGCTACACGGACCATGAGTTTGTCATTCATTCCTTTAACTCACCTTTGCGACCCTCCAAAATGACTCGGCCTTCGGTGCTCAACTTGAGAGCTCTCCTTCTCGAACCACTTGGATTCGTACATGCATGGCCGCCTCCTATAAACTCACTGAATTTTTTTTGTGTTAGCTCAGTCTTGTGCAAGTTTATAGTTTAGTTTATCATAACTTGTGTTAATTTAATCTTCACTACGAAAGGAGCTCGAGGTTCTACTACACAACTCATGCATCATCAACTTACTTGTTGAGCAGACAGAGTATGAAACTAAGGAGAGGGCACACAGAAGATTCATGCACAGCAACAAGGTGCATTTGAAGGTGTGGAAGGATAGGAAAGGAAACATGCACCAGGATAAGATGATTTGGGACTTAGCTATTTTCATGGTTACGGGCTATTTTTTGAGATAATGTGTGAAGCACGCAATGAGATGGAGACTTGTGTGACACACAAATGCTATTTTTAGAATAAGCATCTACTAAGCGCCATGCATGAGTTTTGGATAATAGGATTACTACTGCATGTTAAATGTAGGAGATCTATTATTAGCGCGCTTGCATGTGTGCATATTATTGTAAAGGCGCATGGCTATTTTTAGCATATGACCTATTTTGGGAAGTGCGTAGGCGGTGAAGGGAAAGTACCCACCCCTATAAGTATGTATTAATCTGTGTAGTTAGAGAGAGACACCGAGACACTGTGTGGATTATTGTAAAGTTATGTTGTTGGATATGATGCATGCATGACTTAGGGTGATACTATTTATTGTAAGAAGCTTATGTATTTACTGTGTTTAATATAATGGAGTATATTGGCTAGATAAAGGTGTTAAACATGACTGTAACTGGTTCTTGTATGGTTGATTTCATTATGATTATTGTTTAATTCATGATTCTTTAAGATCTAGAGCTTGAATGTGCTCTATGGAATGTTTGTGCTTATTATGGTTTTGAATATGCTCTATCTTCAACACGTTAATGTCCTGCACAAGCAACTGTAAAGAGGGGCCTGGTACCTTTGTGCACTTTGGGTGATCGCTCAGCTCAGGTTGAGTGATGTGCCAACGTCCCTAGGTTGTTCATGGTGGATTCTAAGCTACATCATTGGTTCCATTTCTGGGACCTCTTAATCAGTTGTTTTCAAGATGGTTTGTGATGAAGACGTATCGGTTGACCCTAGCAAGTGTTGAGGAGTGGATAAAATATCTAGAAGAAGAGTACGCACAGAGATTCAACACCAGATCTGAGTTTGACGTATGCACGTGGGTGGAACAAAATATGTATGACTATTTATATAAGAGCTTCTTTGTTATCTTCCTGGTAGAATTGTATGAGCAGCTGGTTACTTATGCGTCTAAACGGAATTGGAGGTATCGCACACTTGTCTGAATGCAAGAAGAATTTCAGGCCCTATATGATGCTGATCTGATTTGGACTTGTGATGTGGATACTTGGTTTGATGGTGTTTTGAACAACTATATTCTGGAGTACTCAATTTCCACTTATTCTTTCCCAGAGGTAGTTGAGTTCCAATTTTTATGTTATCCCAGGGGAACTTACTTGCAAGGCATTCCACTAATGATCAGGGTCTTGATGGTGACCCTGAACTTGGAAGAAAAATTGATGGCTAGCTAAATCCCACCATGTGCATGGGTAGGAGCAGGTTTGGTGAAAGATGGCAAACCTAGTGGCAGAAAGGCAGAGAGAAGAAAGGTGGCTTAAGTACAATGAGGTGCGTGAAAGGGAGATGGAGAAGCAACAAGATATTACAGAGAGGATGACGTTAAGGAGAGAGATGGATCACGAAGGATTTGGGCTCACACAAAATGCGTGGAGCCAAAGTATCTGGAACTCCCCCATTTGGGCAAGCATGACAAGGAACCCCCCTCGGACTTACAAGGGAGCATGCCAGTAGAGACGATCTAGGCCTTGGGCATGCATCTAAATCTACCTAGCAACCTAGCCCTTGCACTTGGTTTTCTAGTATCTAGTACATCTAATAGTCAAAAAGCTAATTTGGGCTGTAGGGAAGCAGGAGTAAGTCACATAACAAGTACATCCATGGCAAAGCAAAGGTCTTTGTTGTTGTTTGGAGGTACCCTTTTAGGCACATTATCATAAAAGACTTCGAGTGCATATAATTTTGGACTCACTTATGGGAGTAGTACCACCACGCAAACTTTAGGAGTTCAGTTCAGTACTACTATTGGGAGATAGGAAGTACATCTTCTAGTCTGCTTTCGGCTACACATGAAGGATCAAGGGTTATAGGTGGCTCTAGTTCTGGTGGATTTGGAGGTTGAGGTAATATAGGAGGTTCTGGATCAGGTGGGTAGGGTCCGCACCAACCCCAAAATATTTACATGGAGATGTCTCTCCGTCTTCCAGAGTATAGGGGTATAGAACATGGAAATTTTTAGTGGCGAATTTTCGTAATCTCGCGAAAATTGAGGATTATGGAAATTTGAATTGGCAAATATTCTGTGATTCGCAGCGGACTTATTCTCCAAAAAAATTGACCAACATGTCCCTTATACTATTCATTTCACCTATATTTTACACATATATAAGATCTTATGAATGTAATTTGCCACCATTTCAAATCATTTCATGTGCATATTCGCCAAAGTAAACATAAGCAATCTCTCAACTATCCAACTCAGAGCCGTCTAACCCTTGACCGTCCAACCCCTAACTTGTCCAACCCCTTAGCCATCCAACCCTGAGCCGTCACACCTGTTAGCCGTCCAACCCTTAGTTTTCCAACCCTGAGCCATCCAACCTTGAGCCGTCCAACCCCTAACTCATCCAACCCCTTAACCGTCCAACCCTGAGTTGTCCAACCTTGAAACATCCAACCCCTTAGCCTTCCAACCCTGAGCCATCCAACCCCTTAGTCATCCAACCCTAAGCCGTCTAACTACTTAGTAATTAGTCGTTAACCCCTCATCCGTCCAATCCATCAACCATCTAACCCCTCAATCGTCCAACCCCTCAGTCGTCCAAGCCTTTGATATACAGCCACAGAGTCGTCCAAACCTTTTTCATCCAACCACTACCGTCTAACCCTAAACCATCCAATCTTATCCTTCTAACATAAGAGTCGTCCCTAAGCAGTCAAGGATATTAGAAATCAAGGTAAGAAGGTTACAAATTCAACCAGTTCAAAAAATGGTGCAAATACTTTCCTTGGCTATTTTGGAAAATCACAAAAAATGAAGGGGGTTTCTACATTAGCTGAAAATATCGGTATGTGGCATGTGCTATTTACAGGTTATTTAATCTTACAGTATTTAATAATTATGTTTTTTCATATTGTTCTTGGAACTGTTTGTACCGTGTAGAAATTATGTTTTTTCATACTATATATGTAACAATTTTATAGAATTATATGCAGACATTTTAGAAATTCCTTCACAAAATAATCAATTTAAAGATATCGATGATCCATTATATGATGAGGAAAGCATTATGTCCCTTGATGACATAGAAGTACAAGAAAATTAATCGAATTATCATGATACACCACTAGAGGAAGCTTCTAATCCAAGGTCTATTTCCATAAAAAGGAGACATGAGAATCAAGATATTCCTGCTGAGAGCCCAGATGTAGGAGTTAAACCCCAAGAAAAAATATATGTTAAAAGAAAGGACAAACTGGACAATTGGAAGGAAATTCTACTTCGAATGGGCTACAAAATATAAGTTCATTAAACCTATGTACACTAAAAATGGCAATGATGTTCCAACACAATGTCGATGCAAAATATGTGGTTGTAAACAGAGGAAGGATCACATGATGCAGCTCAAACTGGACACAATTGAAAAGTATTGTGGGAAAATATATGCTACACCCTTAACCTATTGCTTGTATTAGGATATGAGTAGCCAACTTTTGGCTTACCATATCATTTATACTTTCTCATGCTTAATAGGTCGGCCTGGGTGATGGCCATAACATATGAATAGTATATATAGAGGATTGTATGTAGTAGTTCATTATTTTTTGAGCATTTGAGTCTTATTATATGGTTTGGAGGTTGCCCCCTTGAATTGGTGAAGCTATTAAAATTGCATATTAGATCATTATTCTAATATATTCTAAAATATTGTGAAATTATACTAGTAATTTCATTACAAGTGGTATCAGAGCTGCAATCTAGGCCAAAATTAGGGCAAAAACCCTAATTTTTTGTTTCCACAATATATTTTTAACCAAAGTGAATTGGTGGGAGATATTTTTACCAGAGTTGAAAAACATTTCAAGTAAGGTTCCCCAAAAATTTCAGACTTTTTTGATTTATTTTGCACAATTTATTACAAATTTAGGGTTTTTCATAAAATCACCTAGGGTGAAAATTGTGGAATTTTTTCAAGTTCTTTACATTTTCGGAAAGCTTTGAAAAAAATAGTATTAGTATCTTGTCTTTGTTTTTCTGTTCGGATCTGAATTTGTATCGAAACCCTAAAGCCTAAGGTTTGATATCATAGCGGGGCCTTCCACAAGAGCAAAAAATAATCTGATTACTCTGGGTAAAACCCCAGATAAAGATGAGATAGTGATTGAAGAGATGGATTCAGAAGGGGTAAATACATATTCCTCAACACTAGGGTTTATTTTAGTTGATCATAAGGTGATTCAACTTGAGTATGAGCTGCAAAATGTACAATCTGAGATGGCCTCTAAAGGAGACATAGCCCAAATCAATCATTGGTTGGATGATATCATGCAACATGTAAAGGGTAAACAGTATGGCCCAAATCCATCCCATATCAACCAAGGAGGATATTTAGTTCAAAATCATGGACAAAATAACCATGTTGGATCACTTTTCTAGCCCAATCAAAATCCAACTTATTCACAATCACAGAACATGATGCTGAAAGTGGATATGCGCAAATTTGATGGTAAAGATCCCCTGAATTGGATAAATCAAATGGATAAATTATTTGAGCTACATCAAACACCATTAGGACAAAAGGTGACATTGGCATCCCTGTATCTTGAACCAGACCAATTTGTTTGGTATCGATGGTTATGTGCTCAGAGGTAGAATAATGGTCTCAGTGTCACTTGGACAATTTTTACCGAGGAGTTTTAATTGCGCTATAGTTCTAGTGTTTCAGATAACTAATTTATTCAATTAGAAAATTTACGACAAACAGGATCAGTCAAAGATTATGTGCATCAATTCCAAAACCTATCCTTAAGGGTGGAGACTATACCAGAAGAGAATTTGAATGACCTATTTATTGGGGGTCTTAAGGACCACATCGAGCATGAGGTATGTATGTTTTATCCACTCAAGCTTTCTAATTCTATTATCATGGCACATCGAGTAGAGGAAAAAGTTCTTTGTAGTAGGAGGCCGCTTTTCATTAACACCAAAGACAATAGTATCTCTTCCCCTTTGTTTTCTAGGTGAATTAGACTGACGCCTCAATAAATGGAAGAAAAGAGAGAAAAAGGATTATGCTTTAACTATGATAGCAAATATGGACCGGGACACAAATGTGCTAAGAAGAAGTTGTTCTATATTGACAGAGGTAATGAGGATGATTAGGATGCTAAAATTATAGGAGAGGCTCAGGAACCAGTAGAAGAGGAAGTAGATGATCACCAACCTATAATTTCTTGCCATTCATTGTCAAGTATTAGTACTCCTCAAACACTCAAGGTTATTGGCTATCTTAAAAAATAGAATGTGACAGTGTTGATTGACTCGGGGAGTACTCATAACTTCATAAATAGTAAGTTAGTTACCCGCCACAATTTTTTTATTTACCTAGCTCTATAAATGCAAGTTATGATTGCGGATGGTGGGACAGTCAAGTGCACAGGAAAGTGCCATAGTATCAAGATTTCCATGGGAAACTACATGTTAGACTCACCTATGTTTGATAATTCTATGGGAGGGGCAAACATTATTTTGGGTGTCGAATGGCTCACAACCTTAGGTACTATAGAGATGAATTTCCAAGAATTGTTCATGCGATTTCATTCAGATGGAAGGACAATACAATTGAATGGGATGGTAGCTAAGTCTCCACAAATTATTAGCTCTCATCAAATGTAGAAGATTCTCAGAAAAGGAGTAGATGGATTTATAGCAAAGTTATTTTCCATAGAAGTACAAAATACAGAGTCTTCAATGCCACCTGATATTCAGAAGATTTTTGATGCTCACTCATCTATTTTTGATGTAATTCCAAAGGGACTACCACCAGTTAGGGATCATGATCATGCCATTCAGTTGATTCTCAGGGAGCCAAACACCTAACATTAGACTATACAGATACCCATATTCCCAGAAAAGTGAGATCAAGAAAATGGTTTAGGAAATGTTGAAGGCAAGTATCATTAGGCCTAGCCAGAGTGCCTATTCTTCCCCAGTGGTCATAGTACGTAAGAAGGATGAAACATGGAGGATGTGTCCAGATTACCGAGAACTCAACAAGTATACCATCAAAGATAAGTTTCCTATTCCAATAATTGATTATTTAATTGATGAATTGCATGGTGCTATTTATTTCACAAAATTAGATCTTCATTCGGGGGTACCATAAAATTAGAATAAAAGAGGAAGATGTTCATAAAATAGCTTTCAGGACTCATGAGGGCCATTATGAGATTTTGGTAATGCCTTTTGGTCATACAAATGTGCCTTCAACCTTTCAAAGCTGGATGAACACTGTTTTCAGGCCATTTTTAAGGAAATTTGTATTGGTTTTCTTTAATGAAATATTGATTTACAGTAAGACATGGGAAGAACACTTACACCATGTAAATAAAGTGTTGGAAGTTTTGGAGAAACATACTCTCTATGCAAATCCTTCTAAATGTTCTTTTGGTGTACAAGAGGTAGAGTACTTGGGTCACATTTTATCCCATGAAGGCATCAAAGTTGATCCTCAGAACATCAAAGCTATGGTGGAATGGCCAAGGCCCAAAACTCTCAAAAATCTTTGTGGGTTCCTAGGACTAACAGGGTACTATAGAATATTTGTGCGGGGATATGGTAGAATAACAACCCCACTCACTGTATTGCTAAAGAAGGATGCCTTCCATAGGACAAACTTAGCCACTAAATCCTTTGAGCAGCTGAAGGAAGCCTTGTGTAGCACCCCAGTTTTGGCTACTCCCAACTTCTCAAAAACCTTCATTGTTGAATGTGACGCTTCAGGATCAGGATTGGGAGCTAGTTCTAATGCAATAAGGAATACCAATTACATTTGAGAGTCTGCCAATTCAAAGGAAAATATATGCTCAAACCGGTCTATGAGAAATAAATGATGGCTATTCTTCATGCGGTCAAGCAGTGGAGGCCTTATCTCATGGGTAGACACTTCAAGGTAAAAAATGATCATGATAGTATCAAATAATTTTTGGAGCAAAGGTTATCATATGAGGAACAACAAAAGTTGGTAACAAAAATGTTGGGTTATGATTTTGAAATCATATACAAAAAGGGTAAAGAAAATGTAGTAGCTGATGCGTTGTCCAGAAGGGATACATCCATAGATGCCTTACTAGGTGGAATGTCTATGTTGATGGCTGATTGGGTGGATGAAGCAAGGTTGGAATGGGATCAAGACAAGGATACACAATCTCTAATACAGATATCAAGTAATGATCTATGACATCTAACAATTTTGAGTGGAAAGGTAATTCCCTATGGTAGAAGGACAAGTTATACTTGAGTAAAGATTCTAAGTTGAAGCATAAGATTCTTGCAGAGCTACATGCCTCGCCTGTTGGAGGACACTCTGGGTTTTTGAATACATATCATAGAATAAAAATATAATTCTTTTGGGAAGGACTCAAGGGGGATGTACAAAATTTGGCATTAGAGTGTTTAGTGTGCCAACAAAACAAAGGGGAAACAATTAAGACATAGGTCTATTGCAACCCTTACCGATTCCTAGTCAAAGATGGGAGGAGGTATCCACGGATTTCATCACCGGATTTCCTTGTTCAGACGGTAAGAATTTTATTTTTATGATTGTGGATAGGCTCACAAAATATGCCCATTTTTTTGCCCTATCACATCCATTTGTAGCTAGTACAGTCACATCTTTTTTTTGGAGATAGTTCAAAGGCTACATGGAACCTCAAAAATAATTGTAAGTGATCGTGATCCTATTTTCATAAGTAATTTTTGGATGAAATTATTTTCATGTTTGGGTACTCAGCTAGCTCACAGTTCATCTTATCATCCTCAAACTGATGGGCAAATGGAAGTGGTCAACAAATTCTTAGAGGGGTATCTATGTTGTTTTGTATCAGATAAGCAGGAAAGATGGATTAAATGGCTACCACTTGTAGAATGGTGGTATAACACATCTTGTCATACCTCTTCTCAAATGACCCCATTTTTAGAATTATATGGTTACCATCCAACTTCTATCAATTCCTCCTTGAGGTTGCAAACTAAGGTCAAAGATGTTGAGGAACACATTCAAAATCAACAACAAGTTTTGGCTAGTTTGAAGGAGAATTTAGCATTAGCACAAAACTTTATGAAACAACAAGTAGATCAACATCGTAGTGAAAGAAATTTTGAAATTGGTGATTAGGTTTTTGCACGTCTCCAACCTTACAAACAGATGTCTCTAAAGCAACAGAAAAAGGACAACAAACTTGCTTCTAAATACTATGGCCCTTATTAGGTTCTAAAGAAAATTGGTAGTGTTGCTTATAAACTAGAGTTACCTCCATCTTCACACATACACCTAGTATTCCATGTTTCATGCCTGAAGAAGGTTATTGGACATAAATTTGAAGCCTAGAAAAAGTTACCAGAAATTGATGAGGAAGGAAGAATCATTTTGGAGCCAGAGAAGACTCTACAAACATGTACTAAGAGGTTGAGAACCAGAGACATTAAGGAATATATGATTAAGTGGAAGAATTTGATCATAGAAGATGCCACCTGGGAGGATAAAGGTTTTCTACAGCAACATCCAAGATTATTCAACATTGAGGACAATGTTAGTTTGAAGGGGAAGGGCATGCTATGCCCTTAACCTACTACTTGTATTAGGCTATGAGTAGCCGACTTGTGGCTTACCATATCATTTATACTATCTCATGCTTAATAGGTCAGCCGAGGTGATGGCCATAACATATGAATAGTATATATAGAGGATTGTAGGTAATAGTTCATTATTTTTTGAGAATTTGAGTCTTATTATATGGTTTGGAGGTTGCCCCCTCGAAGTGGCAAAGCTATTACAATTGCATATTGAGATCATTATTCTGAAATATTGTGCTATTTGGTATTATATTGTTGCTCATAATCTAAATTATACAATTAATTTCATTACAGTATGTGGTACGTGCTATTTACTGGTTATTTAATCTTGCAGAATTCAATAATTATGTTTATCATATTGTTCTTGGAACTCTTTGTACTCTGTAATGCCGACTTAGCTACCCATGCCGAGACTTGAACCTGGGTGGTCGCTCTGATACCAAATATAATGAACCGTTATACCAAAACCTCGAGGCGTTAGTGAAATCCACACATGAGGATCATAACAATATACATTTCCCAAAAGTAAAAGGATGGCAGCATAGTCAAAACACATAAATGAAAAGATGCACAAGAGTGTCTACATGTCAAATATGTAGAAGAATATGAAAAGGAACAAAAATGTATGAAATATGTGAATGAAAAAGGTGGGACCATAGTAGCAAGATTAAGCAAAGCTATGGAGGTAGAAATGCATGCAAAAAGTATTCAATTTGCTATCGTATTATATATATTGAAAATGGGAAGACAAATGTCAGATTTCAGAGAAAATAAAATTTTATATCAGGTTATTTGTCTACAGAATGTTCCTCAATCTCATTGGTCAGATACCAGTGGCTGGGAAATTGCAAAATGTCTATCTTTGGTAGAAAAGGAGGATCTGAAACTATACAATTGGAAGGAAATTCCATTTTGAATGGGCTGCAAAATATCTTTTTATTTGAATTCATGTGTATACATTTTCTAATTGTAATGGTAACTCGAACATACCTCTTCGAAATGCATAAATAGGACTGAGAATTGGAAACAGGGGAAGGATTTACACGATTGGTAGTCTCAAATCTGAAGTATTTCACTAGAATTGATGGTTTTTCCTTTGTGGGAAAATATACATTTGTGTAATAACTAAAGGATGGAAGCAATAGTGGAGGGACACTATAAATGGTCTCTGCATTATACTTTAGAAATATTGTCTACTCTGTCAAATACGTTATTGTCCATTGTATGGCTCATAGAATGAATCTGGCTTACAAAAACGTGATCAAATATGATAAATTTAGCTGGAGTGGATGAATTGATACATTAGTTGCATGCTTATTATTCTAGCAGCACAAAGAGCTATTTGGAGGTAGTAATATTTACAATTGGACTAACATAGGGAAAAAAATATTCTCAAAGTTGTAGCTACCAGATGGATATCTATATAATGAAGTTGCATGTATAAGATTTGATGTCATATCCTTTTTTGACTATATTTATGTATAAATACCATAAAGATGTAGATAAATCTAAAGGTCTATTGTGCCATCTAATAGACATACAAACTTTATTCACACTCTCATTGGTCAGATTGCACAGTGGTTGAGGGAGCTTAATATCTTAACGAAGCATGCACAAGATCATCTATTCTATGGTAGACAAGACTTTATAAGGATCTCAGAAGGGGTGTGTGTGCTAGAGTCTCAAAAATTTATATCCCTTTCATTAGATGAGTGTTTTCAGGAGTGCTGCTTTTGACTCCAGTGGATATGGATTGATAGTTTTGAAAAATCCTAGGTGTCTAATCAAAATACAATACTACATGACCTCATCTATGTATTACATCACATGGACCAAGAATATTCCACTTCATACGAATATATATATAAATTAGTTGATATGGTTGTCTCAGAAATGAGAGGAAGTATCAGTGAGACAAAATGGACCACTGTAGTATTAATGGAAACTAGGAATAAGTTTGAGAAAAATCTCTGAATTGTTATGGTGCTAGCTGTAGATCTAGGAAATATTTTTAAAATGAAAGAAATGGTCTTGAAGTAATGGGAGTTAGTAAATCCACAGGTTTCAAATTATTGCTTTGGGGAAAATCTTATACATTTATCAGTCCACTTCATTTTTTGAAAACATGAGTGATTTAATTGACCATTTATCTAAGACTGAAGAGATAAACAGAGTTTCTGTAGAAGGTACATTTACAAAGAAAAATACTTAGTTCCTAGTCAAGTGGATTTTGGTAATACTATGATACAGACAAGTTCAGCATTTAAAAAAACCTATAGGATTATAGGTGCCAGTCTGAAGATGGATTTGGAAGGATATTTGTTCCAGTTTGCTATTCTAAGTGACAGATTTAAACGAGTATATTAATTCGTCATGAAGATCTAGATCAACCAGATTATTGAGGGTATCTATCGAAGTATGAGAGGGTTTTCAATGCACTAGATTATTTTTAAAATTGAATATCCTTCAAAACAAATTGGACAAGAATCTAAATTTTTAAATACCGCAGGTTGTATGTAGATACGTTTCTCAGTGGTAGTCTATCCCTTATGATAGAGAACATGCATTATGGAATTCACTGAGTATAAATAAGAGGAGTTAGTAATATTTTTGCACTGACTCAGGGGTATGATGAGACATGTTCCAGGGAGCTGTGCTACAGTTGATTAACGAAGACATGAATGAAGAGTCGTTGATTTCAAGACTATTATAAACTTCACATAAATTTCATTACGATAATGTTAATGTAAGAAATCTATAAAGTATTGATGTATTTCTGATACAAAGTTTACAGGGTGCTGCTTTCAATAAATTGCAATGCAGTATTTTTTTATTTGAAAATATTCCAGGTTTTTCTTAAATTGACAATATGGAAAATGATCATTTTCTTTATATATATGTTACATTGGAAGAGAGATTCCATTTACATACGTCTCCAAGAAAGAGTTGATATGGCAAACTCAAACATAGAATAAGTACGAGTGACATGAAATTTATATGATGCAGTATTAATGGAAACTAGGAAGTAATTTAAGAAAATATCTCTGAATCATAAGCTAAAGAGATACACAGAAACATTCAAAAATGATAAAATACTGGAAGTAAGTGCAGGAAGTTGATGGACAATCTATAGGGTCATCCGTGGACATCATATTGCAGGCGGAACAACCATAATATCAACTTGTCAGGGATTTATTTATCAATAACATGGGTGACTCAAAATTAGATCATTATATCTAATACTGAATCGATAGAATCTGGAATCTAGTCTTCTAGAATACTAATTTTTGTAAAAAATGGACAAGATTAGCTATAGTTAAACACTCAAAATTCAATTACTTGGTTTTTTTTAATTCTAAAATACGCCGATAAGATTATAGTCCGTTCTACAAAACCCACAGGATTTGGATGACATGAAAAGGATTGATATAGGATATTTGTTCCTTTGGTGAGAAGTCTATAGTGCCACTATCTATCTTGGGATGGATTTTATTTTTTATTTTTTTGAGTAATATTTTATTTTTTATGATTTTGGGTTCCATGAAAGTGGTATGAAAACATAAGAGGGTTTTCAATGCACTATTCATTTTGCCCGTCCATAACTTCATCAAACAGATTGGATTGAAATCAAATAAATTTTTTTTTTGAACATGTATATAATTTCACCACGTTACTGGGATGGTATAAGTCTTTATCACATTATGATAGAGTGAAACAAATTTTTGCAGTCTTAAACGTAGACATAAACATTCACAGGAAAAAGTGTCTTAAAGATTCTGTTATCAGTAAGGGGATTATAAACATGATCCATTTATCCTGCTTCTATTCACTTTCCAAAATCAGTATTTCTACAATGCTAATAGTCTCCCCTACGCAATGGTACCATATTTATGACATAGTTTTTTACTTTTCGGCAATGGTTCAAGTCCGCGGAAGACTAAGTTTTATGTTTTGTTTTATTTCATACATTGATAACAACTTCAGGATTTGATGTCCACTTGGGAACAATGTCCCCTATCATGTTTCAATTATCCCATTTGTAGTTTTATATTTGGTTTTCAAATATCACACTTAAATAAGTCCCAAATACTGTTGAAATCTTTTATATGTGTTAATCGATTTATTTTACATTTGCAAGAAATCAGAAACGTAAATATTTTAAAGAAACAAAATCAAGTAAATTTAAGCAATATTTATGTAAACAATTCAAAGCTTCAGAAACATCAGTTTGTATATAAGGAACATTACAAGGTAACAATCTTTAGTTACAATTCTAATTTCCAAAGTTCTTCTTGAAATCTATCTCTCATGTGGCGGATTACTTTATGAAGAAAATGTACAAATTCATAAAGCATTGTCAGCCAATAAAATTCCAAAAAGGGGGTTATCATACATTTCAAAGCTTCTGGACAAGTTCTGTCATATAATGACACATTACGAGGTCATCCTCTTTTTTTGCTCTATGATTCTGAATCATAGTTCTCCTTACATCTACCACACGGAATAAAAACAAAAAAAATTGGTTGGCCACTATCTTTTAATTCCTACGCCAGTGTCAAAATTGTGACAACACACCTGTCACATGGTGAACTTCACTAACATATTTGATTTTTTTATGTAGCAGGAGAAGCTTGATCTTTTTCTTGTGTTAGAGGTGGAGGAATCTATGTTGCATCTGTATAAGATTTATCTGCTATAACTTCTAATGCCTACAAATATCATGTTGTGGTATTGATATTTTCAAGAATATTCAGCTCCTCCCTCGCTACATCTCATGTTGACAAAAGTGTTGCATCTGCATCTGTCTTTTCCTTCAGTAAGACTTCTGGATCCATCTTATGCTCCTTGATTATATTTATCAATGGATTATTTTGTTTATTTATTACAATGAGTTTTTCCTTCAACTGTACAAATGAATTCAGGATTTTGATGGGCATTCTTTAAATGTGCTTCAAATACAGCTGATTCTTTCTTTAAATTTTCATATTTTTCCTGCAAAATAGAAATATTAAATTTTTAGTCTATTAGATAAGTTAAAAAATATATTGTAGTGCTTATAATATAAGGATTTTGCATGTAAAACTAAATCCCACTCACACACAGCTTTTTCTTTTTCAGCATTTGCTATTAAAACATTTGTCTTGTCTTTAACCCATTTGTTGTAGTAAGCTTGTGCTTCAGCATTCAGATTCTCCAACCTGTTTAACATTATGTCTATAATTTCATCATTGTAATTATTAGTATATGAAATTATCCCTGACTGAGCTTTGTTTAGCAAAACATCCTGCCTTTCGGGTTAG
Source organism: Taxus chinensis (assembly GCA_019776745.2). Lineage (NCBI taxonomy): Eukaryota > Viridiplantae > Streptophyta > Pinopsida > Cupressales > Taxaceae > Taxus > Taxus chinensis. Next base: position 267,962,107 of record CM034151.1, on the reverse strand, counting down.
CTCTCTATGGACAGTGAACAATGAATGCCTTTGAGTGTGATTATGGTATCTTGTATTTATTTCTTTTATCAAAAATTTAGCTATCCTCTCCCAACACCACACTAGATCCACATCACCCATTACAACCTCTTGAATTGTTGCCCCCATACTATCTGATATCATATTTTCTAATATAAAATGTGTTTCTTCATCATCTGTTTGTGGAGAATTTCTTGGAGGAGAGTCACTGTCGTGTACTTCATGCACATTTTGTTGTGGTTTTGGTTGAGGGGGAGTAGATTGAATCATATCATGGGTGTCAAAATAGTTACCCTTGTTAGCCTCACCAATATCGAAGCCCAAATACTCCTCATCAAGGGTGATGTTGTTGAAAATTTGTGAGGTCATTTGTTACACTTAAAACACCACCTAGTGAGAGTCCAGGAAATTTTATGGTTATAAGATGAACTGTTCAATTGATTCTTTAGGAAACCTTATATTCTTTCCTGCAGATCTTCTTTTTGTTTGGAATAGACGTGTTGGCGGTATTGGTGGCCTCCTTGCAAGCGGAATGTGCTCAGAAGCCATATTACCTGTAAGAAGTAAACAACAAATTGTTAGAAGCCATTATACAGTTAGGCCTCGTAAATTATACAAAATAGTAATGAAATAAAACATGCTAAATATTAAATATTACAATTTACCTTACATAGTTTTGGAGACACAAGCGTAACATTTCGATCTTTTACTGTCAAAATGAGTTTTATCATCATCACCATTGCTTCAGTAGTTTCTTAATACAATAAATGTAAAAAAAAGAACAATAGAAATATTAAAATACAGTACTACCTACATAATCTATATTAGTTGTTTGAATTAGTTAATTATATCAAAAGAAAAACTTCATACCTATAGTTAAATGTGATGGTAGACGTGATGCACATAATGACCCCCTAGGTCACTTTTGATGAGGAGCTCTTACTGGTGTTGATTCTGTCTGAATCCATGTCAGAATTAGTAGAGACCTCTACAGGGGCTTTACCTCAAGAAATTGCCTCCTTATGAGATGTTGCAGCTATAATTCTTCTCTACAAAATAAAATCTTACAATTATTATTTTACTGAAAAATATTGAATTTTAAATCTTTATAACAAGAAAAATGTAAAGGTAACAATTACCTGATGTTCTTCAAGATTGAGACCAATCATTTTATCATTATTTGCAGTTGGAATTTTAGCTTTCTGAAATTTTGTAGAACGCTTCCTAATAGAAAGCAATAATAAAATTGCAACAAGAGAATACAATCTTGGATTTATCAGATTGATTGGCATTACGGGCATGGGAGACATTTGTTTTTATTCGGTTGGAAGAAATGTGCACCAATCAAATTATTGACCTGCTAGTTCCCGCAATAAATATGGAACCACCCAATACGAAATGTCTATAGATCTGCCCTGTAATACAATCCTGGTCTAAAAAAGTGATGCAACTGCAAGAAAGAATTGTTTGTAATACCTTGTAGAAGAAGGCCTCTGTGATGAACAATTAAGAGGAGCTTCAATAACAAAAAAAAATGTTAGAGGCTTGGGTGGTGGACAAATGTTAAGAGACAAAAAAATTTGAAAATAATAAACTTACCATCAACCTGCACACTGTAATGCGACTCCAAAAAAAAATTGTCTTCGTCTGTGAGGACAACCTTTGTAGTAACAGCTGACTTATTTTCGAATGGTAACCTAGTTAACCGATGTACGTTTGCGGGCTCAATTGTGAATGAAATTTGATGACGTCTTGGATGCACAAGGAGAATGGAAAATTTTCCATCATTCTCGTTGTAAGAGGCGAGAAGGTAATCAAGCACTGAAGTATCAGTATCGAATTGGGGCATGTCCACAAGCCCGGTAAATTCTGATTTTTTGAGCCAATCCTTTTGTGCGTCTTTTGCTTTCAGTAGGGATACAATTTATGGGTACATGAGGTTTTGTATTGGAATTTGGGTGTAAGAGTAGATGTGGTGCTTTCCATTGTTAAAATTTGGGAGAACTTTGAAAATTAGAGAGCTCAGAGCACTGGAAATTTTCGTAGAAAAGTGAAGAAATGAACCTTGTAGGGGTATTTATAGGGGTCTGAATGGGTCAAAGGACACATGGCAAAAAACTATTAGCTAGTCATGGCAGTCACCCAACCTGCAATTAATCAACCCGTCTAACACTTAGCTGTCTAATCCCTCAACCATCCAACCCACCCATCCAACCCTTAGTCATCCAACCCCTTAATTGTCCCACCCACCTGTCCAACTCCTTAGCCATTCAACCCACTCTGTCCATCCCTTAGCCATCCAACCCACTCAACCGTTCAACCCTTACTCATCTAACCCCTCACCCTGTCCAACCCACCCGTCTAACCCCTTAACCGTCCAACCCCTCAACCGTCTAACCCTTAGCCTGTCTAACCACTTAGTCATTCAACCCTTAGCCATCCAACCCCTCAACCGTCTAACCCACCTGACCAACCCACCCTGACCAACCTTCTTGCCCAACTTGCTTAATAACCTGGCCGGCCTAATTGCAAAACCAGGGAAAATTACTCTTTGTGAAATCACCTTTGCCACAAAACATTTTTTCAAAAATTCGCCAATGATTTGAAAGTCAATTTTTGAGATTCGCCACAATTTCTAAACTAATTTTTCAAAGGGGTTTTCTTAAAATGAACCCTGGTACAACTATAAATCATTACAATAATGATAGTTGTATCTTTACAACATTGACATATTATGATCAACATATTGATTTCATATTAGCAAAAGTGATATACATTAAACTATGAATTGAGATAGTAATAAGTAATGTGATTGATATATTTACGATTGTTGTCAATCTTAACCAGTTTTAATACTTAAAGGTTTATATCTCCTTCTTAAAGAGACACATACACATTAGTGAATTAAAATTGTGGAATTAATGATAAAATAAAGATGGGTTTGGATAGTTACAATATTGAAAGGACATGGTTGGATTAAACCAATTCCTAACAACGAAAACTATATAGCAACATTACGGAATTAAGATACCTTGTAAGATAGTAACTAGTTAAATTACTATAAAACTTGCCGTTAAAACATATAACTTGACTTAGCATCGAAATGATAAATTGTACCTTGTATTAAGATCACGTGTATTATGAAAGTGTGGGCTCCAAGTCTCACCTATCCATTTGATTGAACTCTATTTGTACCACCTTAGGATGGCTATGGAAAGGGTAATAATTATTTAATGACAAATGTCATTAAGTAATCATTTTCTTTCCCATTGGGGTCCTAATTTGGGACTGATAGCATACTCTTGAGTGAAGAGGTGAGACCTAGATTCTATTCATTATTAATACAAAAACTTAAATCTTTAATTAACGAGATGTGATCTAGATAATTGTGTAGAGATGATTGTGTGGTGATGAGACAAATTTTGATTGGCTTATGTGTAGTCATGAAACTAAGTACGCAATGCACGGCTTGAAAACTTTTGCCTAAGTAATGTACTAACTGAATACACTTTCATTCACTTAGTTCCTATCTAACAATGTGAGATGCCGAATGAAACTCAGTTGACTAATTTTAATGTAGACACTTAGGAACTACATTAGTTCTCATACCTGAATGAAAAGGTTAACCAACTGCATACAAGTTATGCACACTCGGTTAAAGTGATGATAAAGAAGATCGGGTAGATCTAATTCACCTTTACAATTACACATGGTTATATTGTTAACAAATGGATTGTAAACTATATTTCATGCTAGATTATAATTGTCGTTAGTTAAAATCATTGAAGGCATATAATGGGATTAAGGGGTTTGTTTTAAAAGAATAAAAATCCCTTAATTTAGAAGTAATTATGACATGGGTCTTACATTTTGTTATCAGAGTTGAATGTTTACAACTCTTGGATGTAATGGGTCCTTGCGTTAATACAAAATTTTATTCTTGTCCAATAGAACAAAATGGCTAGAACAAGAGGTGATGTTACAAATAACCAAGCTACATGGGCTGAAGTAGCAACAACCCAGAAATTGGACGAGATAATTGATGTCAAGGAAGAAACTCGTAATCTAATAGTTGTCCTTAAACAACATATATTGGCTGAGGATAGTAGCACTAAAAGTGATAGTAGTGTGCAACCTCAAAGTCATCCTAATGCAGTGGATCTTAATGCTACTAACTATAATATTAATGTTGCAGAACCTAACGCTACAAATCCTAATCAAATTAAAAACAAAGGAGCCCGTTTGGTAGGAGAACTATCAAATCATATCAATTGTATCAGTCTGCCTAATTTTGACGGGACAACTTTGGGTGATGGATCTAAGAATTGGCTCATTGAGATGGAGAAATATTTTACAATCAAAAACTTTTCTAGAGAAGCTAAGGTTGTTTTGTGTGCTTATCAACACTCAAATGAGGCTTCCTTATGGTGGGATAGCCAAAAGGTAGAATTGGGAGTTGTAGCCAACATAACCTAGGATCAATTCAAATTATATTTCATACAACATTGGTTACCCTTGTTGTACTATGACTAGAAAATGTCTAAATTCTAAAAATCAATACAAGGCAAGATGACTGTAACGGAATACTAGTAAAATTTGACAAAACTACTGAAATATGTTTCGCAATACCAAACTGATGTGAAATTCCATATATGTAAGTTTATCGTGGGACTTAATCCCATTATTGGTGGAGAGGTGGATGTTCATGGTCCTTCAACCATGGAAGCTATTTTTAAAAACGCCATAAGGTGGGAGAAGAATCTTCGAGCTACATCTTCTCATGGAGATGAGAAAAGAAAGAAAAAATTCAATTCACCTTCACCACTTGCACCAAGAAAGACTTAGTGGAAAAAGGTTTGCAATAAGGCCAAAAATGGAAAGAAAAATACAACACCAAAGCATGTTGTAAATTTTAAGAAAACTAGCCAAAACAATACAACAACTAATGATAATAAAACTAAAAGAAAAGGACCATTTATTGGATGCTTTAAGTGTAGTGGAGATCACTACACAAATAGTTCTCCTTTGAAGAACAAAGAGAACAACCTGTAATAAAAAATTCATGTTGTAGTAGCAAATCAACAAGTCGAAAAGCAAGCCACACCTATTGAAGTATCAAGCAAGTTATATGGACTACCTGTAACTATTCTTTTTTATACCAGTGCTACTGAATGTTTCAATTCAATGTTTTGGGTCTTTTACAATATAACAGTCATTCGTTTCATCTTGATGTCAAGACCCTAAGGGTACCATCCTCCCATACACTTTTTTCCGCCATTTTCACTCTTTTTGTCGTCACCGCCACTAGTCTTGTTTTCAAATGACCTTTACAACCATACAATCCACCATACACCCTATTTTTACCACCATGAACCCTAAAACCTAAACCCTAAACCCTAAAACTTGATCCCTAAACCCTAATCCCTATACCGTAATCAATGACATGATAATCAACTCATGGTAGTGGTAAATGATCTAACACATTAGGCACGACACTAGGTAAGGAAGAGGTAGAGTCTGAGTCTGATTTTTCTGCTATAGTAGCTGAAATTCAAGTGGATGTTTAAGATATGGTGAAGAAAGATGATTTTCGCCAAGCTACAATAGATTTTCGTGACAACATGGCACAAATACAAGCCCAAATTGCCTCTCTCGCTGCATCAGTTGCCAGTATAGGAAATTTGAGATCATCTAGCAACCCTCCTCCATATACACCACCACCATCAAGTCCTAATGGAGGATTACATAACATGTTACCAGAGGTGGAGATGTGCAAATTTGATGGGAAGGATCCAGTCACTTGGATCAACCAAATGGAGAATATTTTTTATCTACACAAAACCCTTGGTGCACAGAAGGTAATTGTAACATCCTTATACCTAGAACTACACCAATTCATTTTGTATCGTTGGTTAAGCGCACAAAACCAAAAAAAGAGACTTGATCTCTCATGGTCAACATTTGCATATGAACTTCAGTTACACTATAACAATAGTGTCACTGAGAACTACTTCAGTTAGCTCACCAGATTATGGCAAACAATTTTGGTCAAGGATTACATTCGGAAATTTCATAATTTATCCTTGAGAGCGGAGGATATCACTGATGAGAACCTCAATGACCTATTTTTAGGAGCTCTCAAAGATAACATCCAACATGATGTTTGTATTTTTAACCCGAATTCAATCTCCGACTCTATGGTCCTTGCTCGGAGAATGGAAGAAAGGGATATGTCCAAACGTCGGGTATTCACCTCAGGTCGAGAATGGTATATGTCAGGACCACCAAGACCATCATTCTCCCAACCCATTCGACTGACTCCTCAACATATTGAAGAGAAAAAGTCTAAAGGGTTATGCTTCAACTATGATAGCAAATATAGTCGAGGTCACAAATGTGCTGAGAAGAAGTTGTTCTACATCGAAGGAGTAGAGGAGGATGAAGAGGAGGAGAACAACACAAATGAGGCAGAGGAAGATCCTGAGAGCCACTTAGAAGACTCTCCACCAGCCACTTCATGTCATGCTTTATCTATAATTAACACTCCTCGAACCCTTGGGGTGGTGGGTTTTCTCAAGAAACAAAGAGTTATCATCTTGATTGATTCAGGTAGTACACATAACTTCATCAACCATAAATTGACAATAAGGTTGAACTGCTTTATTTATCCAGCCCCTGAATTTCAAATCATGATTGTTGATGGGGGCATAATTAGTTGTTAAAGAAAATCTCATAGTATCAAGCTCTCCATGGGTGAGTACAAATTGGACTCTCCTATGTTTGTCATTCCTATGGGTGGTGTTGATATTGTTTTGGGAGTACAATGACTCACAACCTTGGGGAAAATTGAGATGAACTTTCAAGAACTGTTCATGCACTTCCAATCTGAGGGTAAGCAGTTTGAACTTTAGGGACTATGGGAAAAAGCCCCTTATTTGGTCAGCTCCAATCAAATGTAAAATCTATTACAGAAGGGTATCGATGGGTTTATCACACAGTTGTTCTCCATCGAAGCTAGACAGATGAATACCATTACCCCTCCGGATTTACAACTAATCTTGGATAACCACTTGAAGGTTTTTTATGAGATGATAAAAGGTCTTCCTCCAAAATGATCACATGATCATGCCATTAATTTACTTCCAGAAAGTCAACCACCCAACATCCACCCGTATAGACACCTCTATGTCCAAAAGAGTGAGATTGAGAAGATGGTGCAAGAGATATTGGAAACAGGTATTATACCCCCTAGTCAGAGTACAAATTTTTCTCCTATGGTAATGGTGCATAAGAAGGATGACAACTGGAGGATGTCTCCAGATTACATAGATCTCAACAAGTACATGATCAAAGATAAGTTTATTATTCCTGTAATTGATGATTTGTTAAATGAGTTACATTGTGTTGTCTATTTCACTAAGTTAGATCTATGTTTGGGTTATCATCAAATTCGAATCAAGGATGAAGATGTCAATAAGACAACTTTCCAAACCCATGAGGGTCACTATGAGTTTCTAGTGATGTTTTTTGGCCTCACTAATTCCCCCTCCACTTTTCAGAGTCTAATGAACACCATCTTCCAACCATTTCTTTGTAAATTTGTTTTGGTATTTTTTGATGATATCTTAATTTACAACAAGACATGGGAAGATCATTTGCAACAGGTGGATCAAATGCTACCCACCCTCGAACAACATCAAATTTATGCCAAACCATCCAAATGCTCTTTTGGGGTGAATGAAGTGGACTGTTTAGGTCACATTGTGTCACATTAAGGGGTAAAAGTGGACCCTCGTAAGATCAAATCCATGATGGAATGGCCTATTCCAAAAACATTGAAACAATTGTGAGGATTCTTAGGATTAACATGTTACTATCGGAGGTTTTTCAAACACTATGGGGGCATAGCAATACCTCTCATAGCTCTCCTAAAGAAAGATTTTATCCAGTGTAATGACGTTGTTACTACAACTTTTAAACAACTCAAAGAGGTTATGTGTACTACCCTAGTTTTGGCTACTCCAAACTTTTCAAAGCCTCTTATTGTGGAATGTGATGCGTCTGGATATGGAATGGGTGTGGTGCTCATGCAAGAAGGATGCCCCATTGCATTTGAGAGTCACCAAATCACATGGAAGAACCTTCCTAAGCTCATCTATGAGAAGGAAATGATGGCTATCCTCCATGCTGTAAAACAATGGTGACTCTACCTACTGGGTAGGTACTTTAAGGTAAAAATTGACTATGATAGTCTCAAGTATTTCTTATAACAGAGGTTATCATATGAGGAAAAACAAAAATGGATTACTAAAATGTTGGTATTTGACTTTGAAATAATTTATAAGAAGGGGAAGGAAAATGTTGTAGCTGATGCAATTTCGAGAAAGGATGAGCCCATTGAAGCACTACTTTGTGCCATGTCAGTACTACAACTAGATTGGGTAGTAAAGGCCAAGACTGAATGGGAATTGTTGTCTATTTTTGCACCCTTTGTAAAAATAGAGCAACTCACACAAGTATCGACTTGGCAGATGTTCAAGGATGGAATTGGCAAATCCGTGAAGAAATTAAGCATGTCGCAGAAGTCTAGGAAGAGCCGCATAGATCTGAAGAAATCTGTAGAAGGTTATGGAAAGCCACACTACACTGGCGATGCCGCGGAATGAAGCAAATGGTTTTAGAATCCGCGGAACAAGGGGGAGTACATGCTGATGCCACGGACCGAAAAGAACAAGTCACAACATCAAAAAAGTGTCGTGAGGGATTATACAGAGCCACGACATGAGTGAGAGAGCTCTACGGAAGTCAAAATCCATGGATAACCACAATTTCTACGCAAGGAAAAAATCATCATATTCCTCAAATTCTTGCCTGATCCTTGTAAATTTCATATCAATGGGAAGGTGTTGACCTCATTTATGCATAGGAATCTGAATTTCAAAATTAAAAGGTCGTTGGTGGACGTGGCCTTCAGAAAACATCTTCAGCATGCACAGGTGCAATGTCAGTTAGCTCAACCACCCGCATTCAATGCATTATGGGCGCTCACTCCTCCTGTAGACTGTGGCGTGTGGAATTGGATTTGCAGAGGCGTTCATTCCCTTTTTTAGAGCATGTCGAGAAATTAAATAAATTTGGTCGGCTAGTGGAAAGAGAATTTGAATTTTCCCTCTCTTTCTTCTCCCCTCCTTTAATTTTTCTATATATTGTAAAGTGATGTGTAGTTTTAATGTTGGATACTTTGGGAATATGAGGGCATCATTTCATGTTGCATATGTTCTAAGAGTTGCATGCCTTTGGCTATGTCTCTGTAAATGTTTTGCATCTTCCTCATGTAACATGCTAATCTATGCATGATCTTTCAGCAATAAAATCTTTGGTTTTATGGCTAGTTTCGGCCTTAGCTATTGTTTTATTGCATTATCTTGCCTCTCATTCATTCACATGTGTGTTGTATGTGTTATTTCAGAGGTCTGTGTCTATTGTGCATCATGGAAGTGGAACTCTGGATGCAATTTTGATACGTGGCTATCATTTCTACCCTCCTCATCATCATTTTCTTCCATTTTCTATCTTGTCTAAGTATTCATCCCCTTATTTTTGGTGTTATCACCTTCTCTAGTTAGGTCTATGTTTTATGCATCTCCTTCTCACCCTGGTCCCTTTGAGAGTTAGAGTAGAGTTAGCTAGTTGCATTTCAATTCTTAGGGGTAGTTTAACATTAGGAATAAGTAGAGGAAGTCGGCCTTCTACGAAGGTCTGTCTCAGTTCAAGTCCCACAACTTGGAGACAATCTCATGTTGTCTCAAATCCTAAATTTTCTATGATTCGGGCATGGGTGCATATTTGAGCTCCAACAGGAACATGATGTAGTAACATATTATCTCATTCATCATGTTAGTCAATATTCTAAAGTATCAGACAAATTTATATGGGATTGTGCTACTCTTTGGTATAAGGATCAATTGTAATTGCGTAACAATTCAGTACTTAAGTATAAGATCATTGAGGAATTACACTCCTCTCCCATATGTGGGAATTTCGGCTTCTTGAAGACATATCATCAAATCAAAAAGGACTTCTTCTGGGAAGGCCTCAAGGGGGATGTATAGAAATTTTGGTATGAATGTATGATTTTTCAGCAAACTAAGGGTGAAACAGTCTAGAAACCTGGCTTGTTACAACCCCTGTCTATCACAAGTCAATGATGGGAGGAGGTTTCCAAGGACTTCATCAGAGGGCTTCCCATGTCAAATGGTAAGAACATCATCATGGTGGTAGTGGATAGGCTCAATAAGTATGTTCACTTCTGTACACTATCACAACCCTTTACAACTAGTACAATGGTCTCCACCTTCATGGACATAGTTCAAAAACTCCATGGTACTCCTAAGATCATTGTAAGTGACAAAGATCCCGTATTTAGTAGTATTTTTTGAAATGATTTATTTTTCAGTTCTAGGTACTCAGTTAGTTCATAGTTCATCATATCACCCTCAATCAGATGGTCAAGTAGGGGTAGTCAAAAAATTCCTCGAGGGATATCTATGTTATTTTGTGTCTGATATATAGGGAAGATGGGATTAGTGGCTACCCCTTTCAAAATGGTGGTATAATACATCCTTTCATTCCTCTTCCAAGATCCCACCATTTGTGGATTTATATGGGTATGAACCACCCTCCATCACATCCACTTTAAGGATGCATCCTAAGGTTAGGGAAATGGAGGATCACATCCAACATCAACAGGAAATCTTGGATGCCCTTGAGGAAAATTTGGCTCTCTCCTAAAGTAGAATGAAACAATAAGCATTTAAACACCGAAGTGAAAGACATTTTGAATCAGGTGATTGGGTATTTGTAAGACTTCAAACATATAAGTAGATGTCACTGAAATAAAAAAGGAAGGATAACAAGTTGGATCCTAAGTATTATGGTCCTTATCATGTCTTACACAAGATTGATACTATGGTGTACAAATTGGAACTACCCCCTTCATCTAAAATACATCATGTTTTTCATGTTTTCTGCTTGAAGAAGTTAATTGGAAAATGGGTAACCACCCAGACATAATTACCAAATCCTTATAAAGAAGGACATATTATTATTAAAATAGAGTTAGTACTTCAAATGTGTACAAAGAAGCTGCATACCAGGATCCTCCAACAATATTTGATCAAGTGGATGAACCTACCAAATGGGGATGCCACTTGGGAGGATGAAGAATTCATTCAGAGCATCCAGGATTACTCAACGTTGAGGATAATGTTGGTTTCAAGGGGAGGGGAATTCTATGCCCTTAATCCACTTGATTTATAATGGGATATGATTAGCCAACATGTGGCTAGCATAATCTCTCCTTGGTCTTATCAGATATTTCTATGCTTTCATATTATAGTAGGGTCGACATATGGACTAACTATTTCCTAAGTAAGATATATATAAAAGGTAGGGGTAGTACTTGAGGATCATATTGAGCATTATAATCTTATTATAAGGTATTGGAGGTTCCCCACTCAAAGTGGCTAACTGATATAAGCTATTCTATTTTGTTATTCATTGATCATTTTGGTATTATCTACGATATGTTATTGACAATATCTAAGAAGGTTCATTACAAAATATTCTTTTGATCACTGAGGATTGTGACTGAGAATTACTTTTCTAGAGAGCCATACCTCTACAGGATTCAAGTATTATTTATCCATTTCCAACTCTTATTTGGTCTCTAAATTTTTCTCTCCTTTAATCAATATATGTTTCTCCATTTCTAGCAACATGTTGGTCCATAAACCATATTTTTTAACATAGTGTTTGATCACCTTTATCTTTACCTTACCCATTTCTTGGGCATAATCATCCATCTACCTTCTATCATAATGATGCTTTATTTCTCATCTTCACATCCTCTTGTAAGGATTTCACCCACCATCTATATGATCCACCACAAATCCAATTGTATTCAACACTATTGTTTCTTAAGAATGTTCATGAAGATTTGAAGCTTCAAGTTCCTCTTACTCCAATAAAAACATACAACTCATTCTCTATCTCAATACGTATCCTCTTCACTTTTTTTCTCATGGATTTATCATTAAAGAATGCATCACATGCACTTGTTTGGTCAACATATATGTGAGAACCGCCTTTACATACTTGGAAAGAGAAAGGCCAACTAAAACCTGATTTCTTCTTCTTAGCATTCTCCAACATTCTTCTATGCATTCAATCATACCTACAACAAATGCCTTAGTAGCCTAATCATTTAGATAATGGAACAATTCTCATAAGGTCTTACATATTCAACATCCCACTATAACAGACATCATGTTTGAAAAAATCATCTTCATCTACAACTATGTCCCCATAACACTTTCAATCTCTCTTCATAGTCCTCAACTATTGTAACAAACTCATAATACATATTATCATGTTAGAATAAGACATTATCATACTGAAGCTTATCTAATTTCATCTTTGGGCTGAAAATTTAATATATTATTCTCTACTGAAATTTTCCTTCAAATCAACATCACGTGCATTTGAATTCTTATCACATTCTTCTTTTCTATAAGTTCACATCTTATTAAATAAATTATTTAGAGTGTAATATGCATTAAGTATTCCACAGCATGATTTGGTTGATAAAAACATTAATGCCACCATCTTACTCTCTTCATACTTGAGGTAAAGAAACCTCCTAATTATTCATATTATGTAGGACATCAAAAGGCATGCCATGTGTAAATATCCAAATGATCAAAGGTATGAAGGATTCTAATATCAACATAATTTAGGAATCTTGACTCATAAGAAGCCTAGAGTCTTCAAATCCTATGGGAAATGACTTCTCCCACAATATGAAATACCATTCCATGGTTGCTCCTTCATTCTTCATTGATGAAAATTTATTCACAGATGATTCTGATATGCTTATTTGACTCTATGCCACATGAATGACATTCTTGACTAATTCTCTCATCTCTCTTTTTCATGCATGTCTATTTCTTGTAAAGCACATGCTCTTACATGGTCTCTTGTATCCTCACAATATTTTGTAATTTTCTTTATTGATGGACTGACCAACTCTTCACCATTAGCTTGAATTCTTCTCATGGAATGTAGTCACATGATGGACTATAAACATGTCCTGATTCTCAAATACTGTCTACTACTGTCACAATACCGTTATTACACTTCATACCAGGTCATCCTCTACTTCACATAAAGGGTCTTCCAATTTTCTATCCTTAAGTGCATCAACTAGCACCTCCTTCATATTCATAGAGAAACTTATAAATATTCTTAATTTTCCTCTTCATTATTCATAAATATGCGATGGCTTCTCCTACATTTCTCCAAACTTCTTGAGGAACCTGTATGGTTGGGATACACAACTGAATCCTCATTATTCACTTAATTTTATTCTTATTCGAAAATGTATGGTCTTCAACCATACTCACTTCATGTGCATGAAGGATACACTTCAACCACCTCAACTTATTATGGTGATACAACCTTAATCCTAATATATAAGGACATAGATGGCCAATTTATGTCTAACATAATATTTTATAATGTCATATCACTTTCATTCTTTGAAGGTCGGCCATTGGAAGCTTTGTATCATAGTAGGTTATAACTCCTATCAGGAGTTAGTAAATAATAGATGATAATGAGTGTATTGAGAACTTGAGATGTTATTGTATGGTTTGGAGGATTCTCCCTCGAAGTGGCTAAGTCATTCTATTTACATATTGTGATCATTTATCTATATTTTGAAGAGTCATTGTTATAACATATTGATATTCAATCTAAGCTTGGAGTAATTTCACTACTTAAGGGTTAATCCCAAAATTAAGCTCAATAAACCTATTTGACAAGATTTGCCAAGTTGTCACAAGATATGTTGGATGCATTTTTGAAATCCTGAAATCATAAGTCCAGTTGCATATCAAATAAGGTTACCTCCCAATTTTCTAAGATGCATGATGTTTTTCATATTTCCATTTTAAGAAGTTGTTTTAGATGTAACTCCACATGTCCTTAATTGGGAACTCTTTACAGGTTCATATATTTTTGAGAAGCTTGGTGGTTGAAAATTAGAGTGCTTGTTTTCTTTACAGGTTGCATTTTCCAAATAGAGATATGAAACAATGACCCTAAGGTCCAATGGGACCCAATATTCTTAATCCTAAAACCCAACCCTGGGAGAATCATGAAGGAGATAAAAATTATGTTTCCTTATTTGTTTCAGTAATAAAAATCAAAGAATATTTGAAAATCTGTTATGATAAACTTGATATTATTTTATATTCTGGATGACTGAAATGAAAAAATTATGTCATAACTTCCACACATTGGTGAAAACAAGATTTTAACAATGTTACAACCAATAAATTTGGTAGAGTTAGGTCAATAAACTAAAATATAAAAAAATTACAAGTTTTTGGATGAAAATGTTTACTGATTTTCCTTAGCAGGGTGAAATGAAGATGGAATTTGATTAATTAAGGACTACTGTTAATGAGATTAAATCATCAGGAGCGATGATTCATTAAGTTGCAGGGGTATGTCACATCCCTAATTTTCATTTAGATTCAAGTCACAAACCATAGTAGATATTCCATACAAAGTGGTTTACGAAGGCAAGGGGTGTAAGCATTGTTACTTAGCTAAGTTTGCACAATACAATAGGCATATTTATATCTTGATCAAGGAAATATATATTTGCACATATTTGCATCAAGCCCAACTGCGTAACAACACTATGTCGTCATGCATTCTTGGATCTAGAACATTTATAACTTATTTTGTTGATCACTTGGTTGTATGAAAAGACTTTACCTTGTCAATGTCATGCGGTATGATTTTGTAACATTGGTATCTACAAATTCACTACTTGTAGTAGTGATTTGAGAACTCTTCATTTAATTGTAATTAATGTTTTGCTAAAAATGTGGTTAGTAAATTATGACATGTTCCAATTGTATTATTTCTTGTGGATTAATTACAAATAAATGAAATTCTTTGTTCTTGATGGACTAACCTTCACATCCAACATGACATGAATAGTTTGATCTAGCATGAATGGTCTTCTAATTTTATAATATGGAGTTCAGGATCATCAAGGTAAATGTTATTTAAGCATTGACTTAAATGATCTTTCTATGTATGATATCAATTGTATTGTCAATACCATCGTTCCCTTAAGACTTGGATTTGATCTAAAAAAAATTACAAGAGATAATTGTATTGGTTTTTTCGGTCTTTGACACATGGTGAAGAAAAGGACATAAATGTTAAGAAGAAATTATTAAAATATTGATCCGATACCAATGAGGAAAATTGAAGGGGATTAAAAATCTAGTTGAAGATGTATTTTGGATGTAAGATTATTTTAGTATAATAATTGGGTCAAATTCGTTATTCTCATGAATTAAAAGTGGATGGTCATAAGACCGATAGGCCATGGCATGGAATATCAGTTTCCTAAATATACTACAATGGGAAGGTAAGAGATTCTTAGGGCTCATGGGTTAATATCTATGTTATGATTTTGATGGATTTGATATAATAGTATTACAACACCACTTTGGCATAACACTATTGAGGAAATAACTTTTGTAATGACCATACCATTCATTATAAGAGCAAGAAAAAAAGAATATTTAGTTATATTATAATAATGAGCCACTTCAAGGACCATGGAAACATCCTAGAAAGCATTAAAAAGAATTTAATTCATTAATTGGATCATAATGAGACCATGTAAACTTATCCATTATATAGACCTAATTTTTATGAAGGGTCACAACCCCTCGTTCACTCCACACCATTTTGGAGGGAAATGTGTAAATTGGCCTGTTAAGCCACTTGCTAACTAATGCACCTGTAAAATTAATGATAATTAAGAGGTCAGCCCACTTTGGGATCAGGAACAACACACACATCACATGTGATAGGTTTTTATTTTTATTTTTTGTTTGTCTTGTGTGGTTCAAGCTCTCCCTTTGTGAGTTGAAGGGAAAATTAGTGGTTTTCACCAATGAGCTATTTTTGTGGGACTAGGTCCCTCCTATTTGGATAAATAGGGAGGCTCCTTGAATCATTGAATGTATGAAATAGATAAAATTTGTGGGTGGATTATTAGGCCGGTTTGTTCACACATAAATTCAATCCACTAGAACCTCATGCTGAATTTCTTGTATGGAAAGATACAAGGGAAAAGTGGAATTTTCTTTTCTAGAGGTAAAAATGGAGATAGGAGAATAGGGAGAGTTTCAAATTAAGGTTGAAATAGAAACTGTTTTTTCACAAAAGCCAAAGGTATTTCCAGATTTTGAAAAAGAAAAAAAATATGGGAATAACAAGACTAAATTTATCAAAGACACAAAGTTGATATGTAATTTATTCCTCAAAGATTTCCCAGAATAATTCTTGGGTTGGTTATTCTTCAAGATTATTTTTGCCTTGTCTGAGTTGGGAAGTCAAAGAATAAGGGATTCATTTTTCCATCTGGGTAAGAGATTAGAAATTTAAAGTGAAAGTTTTTTGCTTGCTAGTAGGGTTTTGAACAAAGCTTTCTATCTATAAACCCTTTGGAATGGAGAATCCATCCCAATACATAAAGAACAGGAAATTTCTATTCAGTATTCCCCCCATTGTTTTTTCACATTCCTACAACTTGTGAACCTTTAATATTCCTATTGAGAAATAAGAGATTCCTTTTATTCATTAATATTGTCAAGAAATATTACAATGATGTAAATAACTATTTGGTGTGATTTGTTTCTTGTTACAATTAGTAGCAAGTAAATATGCTACGGGAAGTTGTAGCTTATAGTTATAATGTTTACATGGTTTTGCGGGGTTGTTTAGCTATTCGCAAGCTCTGTGAATGTGTATTCAATGTGAAGAATTCCTTTTCCCCGCTGCAGTCATCATACATGAGGTCTATGTTTTGCTAATGGTCCTTGTTGAGATTATAATATGTAGGGTATTTTTTATACCCTTGTTTGTAGAAGTAGTAGGAACTTCTTGGTCGCTTATCATTATATTGTATTCATAATAAAGGTATAATGTGAAAGTTGAATTGTTGTTGCATCTAAGTTAAGATATTTGACAACTATTCCTTTGTGAACAAAACTCTTGAGTGCGTAATCTGTTGATTTGGGGAAAGGAAACTAACACTTGAAAAAGCTTACAATGACTTTAAATTATCTCTTTTATTATATATGATAATGTTAAAGTGTGACATTGTTGACTATGGAAATATCAAAAGATAACTGTTTAACATCGTGTTTAAGTTGGATACCAGTCAATGATTATTTGAGAAGGGGACTTATTTTCTTCATTCAAGAGTTATTTAAAAGTCAAACAAGATTGATGAGGGTTGAATGTATGTTGGAATGCAAATAGTATAGTTTAATAGTCTTAATGAAAGAGAATGTTGTTCTAGATTTTTTAAGACTGAAGTTTGAAATGAAGTGATTATTGTGTAGACATAAAGATCTTATTTGATGATTTGTAAGGTTGTTGTTGATAAAAATATTGCATACATCATTAGATCACTTCATTGGTTGTTGTTATGTTTACTAATAAGGTACATGTATAATTTTAATAGTATCTTAAGTAAAACTTATGATGTTCAATTGATTCATAATTTAATAACATGATTAAGACTTGTTAATCCATGTCAGTTCGATGAACTAACCATGTATAGAATTTTATCTTTCCTTCAGATGTGGGAAGATGTAGATAAGTGACGCGATTGTTGGATGTTATACATGTGAATTGATCACATTTTATTGCTTGTATAATCTTTTATGTATCATTGTATTTATTGAAAAGTGAAACATTATTTTGCATATTTTTATAAGGCATTCTGCCTATTTGTAACAATCTATAAACATTTGTATTACTTATGACAAATAAGGATTTATCCTTTTTGTGTTTAATAAATACATTTATTACTTGAAAACCTTGTATGTGTTGTAATAATGATTTTACGTTATTTTTTAATAGCGGTGTGTACTTTTTTAATTGATTACAAAATTGTACTTGTTGTATTATATGATTGTACTTTACAACAATTATTATTCTAATTTAACACATGGAATTTAATACAACAATATGTATGACATCGCCATTAATACGTTTAAATAAAAGAGATTAATAAAACAATGTTGTTATGGACAACAATACGAAGTTATGAAATAACAACATTTCATCTTAAACTTAGTCGTAATGAGATTAATTAAATAATTAATCCATTTCGTAGTAAAACTATAAATCATTACAATAATGATAGTTGTACCTTCACAATATTGACATATTATGATCAACATATTGATGTCATAATAGTAGAAGTGTTATACGTTAAACTATGACTTAAGATGGTAATAAGTAACGTGATTGATATATTTATGATTATTGTCAATCTTAACCAGTCTTAATACTTAAAGTTTTATATCTCCTTCTTAAAGAGATACATACACTTTAGTGAATTAAAATTGTGGAATTAACAATACAATCAGGATGGGTTTAGATCGTTACAAGAATGAAAGGACATGGCTGGATTAAATCTATTCCTAACAACAAAAACTATATAATGACATTACAAAATTAAGATACTTCGTAAGATAGTAACTAGTTAAGTTACTATAAACCTTGTCGTCAAAACATATAACTTGACGTAACATCAAAACAATGAATTCTACTTTGTATTAAGACAATGTGTATTATGAAAGCATGGAGCTCTAAGTCTCACCTATCCATTCGATTGAACTCTATCTGTACCACCTTAGGATGGTTATAGGAAGGGTAATGATTATTTAATGACAAAATTCATTAAGTAATCATTATCTTTCCCAAAGGGGTCCTAAGTTTGGACCGATAGCATACTCACAAGTGGAGAGGTGAGTCCTAGATCATATGCCTTCTTAATACAATAACTTAAAATTTAATTAACAAAATGTGATCTAGATAACTATGTAGAGATGATTGTGTGGTGATTGGACAAGTTTCATTTGGCTTATGTGTAATCATGAAACTAAACATGCAATGCATAGCTTGAAAAATTTGGCCTAAGTAGTGTACTAGCTAAATACATTGTTAGTTCATCGAGTTCCTATCTAACAATGTGAGATGCCAGATGAAACTCAATTGACTAATTTTCATGTAGACACTTAGGAACTGCATTAGTTCTCAGACCTAAATGAAAAGGTTAACCAACTGCATACAAGTTATGCACACTTAGAGTGATGATAAAGGGGATCGAGTAGATCTAATTGACCTTTACAACTGCACATGGTTATGTTGTTATCAGATGGATTGTAAACTATATTTCATGCTAGATTATAATTACTGCTAGTTAAAATCATTAAAGGCATTTAATGGGATTAAGGGGTTTGTTTTAAAAGAAAAAAATTCCCTTAATTTGGAAGTAATTATAACATGGGTGTTACATCTTGACCAAATTGTACGGTCCTAAATACGGAGCACATGATGTAAAACATAAAGTTCTAAAATGATGGACACGAATAATTTATTGCTTTGATTAATTAATATTTCTTGAATTTACGACACAACATAGTGCAGAGATGAGATAGTCACGAAAGAGCTAGAGATATGTACAGATTGGGTTTCAAATATGAGCATTTATCTTAACAAAGGAACATAACCAAACCTTGTCATTGCCAAAGGATAAGATGACAAATTTCAGTGTCTACAATTTATAACAATACATTGTTCTTCACTCATATGCATTAAATAAAAAATCACGAGCCTATGTTCACCAATGTTTTAAAAAATAATTAACACATCACAATAAAATACAAGTAAATTAGACTTTAACATCCCTTCCAACATACTTTGTAACTCACAAGTACTAGTTCTATACATGGCTCCATATTTTTATTAGAATAAAATTGATATATCATTTAATCAAAAGAAAAAAGTACAAATGACTACAATCAACATTGACCACTTGTTATTCATGACACAATATCCATACTTGTAAAATGTGGCTCAAGAAGATTAACAACCACACCAACTAAACATTGTTAAACACCAAAACACAAAAAACAAGAAACAAAGACCCCATTCACAAGGGCTTGAAAATAAATCTGCAAAACATATTTTTCTCTAAAAGGTCGAGAGAGAAAATGATGGCAGCTCTCATTCATAGGACCACCACGTTGTATGCCTCTACCTTTTTACTTAAAAAGACACTTCATAAGGTGCAAAATATAGAAAATAAAGTACACCAAACAATCATTCTTCTTTTGGTTAATGAAGTGGTTCTATGGGAGGGGGGCTTCTCAAATATTTTAATGGGTGTTGCAAAGTAAAATAAGAACATTTTTAGTAAAAATGGTCTCATAATGTAAATATTTTTGAAGCTTGTTATATATTTTTAAAATATTTTCGTAACTATTATATTTTAATTTGCAATAAAAGTATTAAATTAAATTTAGTCATTTATAACATGCAATTTAATAAAATATCTTTCTATAAAATTATAATTTAAAAATATTTTCATAACTATCATATTTTAATTTGCAATAAAACTATTAAATTAAATTTACTCATTTATAAAGAGCTATTTCGTAAAATATCTTTCTACAAAATTATAACCCGTATTAGGCCGTGGTCCCATGTTGGGGGCTTGTTATTTTTATTCAGTGGGTGTTGCTGAGCAAAAACAAGATCTTAAACTAGTTTACAGTCCGATGTAATTTTGTTTTGAGCTAGTGTTATAGAGAAATTACAAGAGTTAAACCTTATTTATAGTCCCATGCATAGTTGTTTTGAGTTTGTTGCAAATACTAAAAAAAAACAACGAACTTGTTGTGAATAACATGCTAAAATATCATTCTACAATAAGGCATCCTCAAGATACAAAGGTATTGAGGCAGAAACGTACCCTCTCTACACTCCAACAATTTATCTGCAACCGTTCATTCACTAGAGGCATGCCTATCAGCATAAGTATGACATAAAAATGCCTAGATAATTAGGCATACCCGGATTTACACACGGTCACTCTTAACTACTACTCCATCAAAGTTTACAATGAGGATTTATACACTTTAGGGATTATAGTTCCATCAACATACAAAATTGGATGCAGGGGTTAAATTTTCACCATAGTTGTCCCTTAATTTTTTTTCTTGTGATGGTTGATTAATTAATATCATCTTGTATATGAATGTTTACTTTACAGCCTTGACTTTCATGATTTTTATATAAATACCAAAATCTATATTTTTCATAAACCATATAAAATAGAGATATTTGATTTAAGAACCACATCTCATTGGGTCAAAGATGTAGACTACTAGATCACAGACATAGGTGGCTTTGACCACTTCTAAGGTCATTTTATATGAACCCATGTTATGAATGATATGTGCCCATGGCACGACCAGACATCTCTACATATGTCATAGTGAAATATTTTTAAAAAATTACATGAAAATGGTGGATGGCTATACCTATCTAACATGCTCCAGGTTTCGGCACATAGTTGAAGGATGTTAGTGTAGAGTATATAAGGGTTTTGTGAAGTCAACATATGTTATTAAATCAAGATGCCACTAATGTTGGAAATAGTGTATGGATGTCCATGTAGAATATAATCAGTTGAAACTTAGATGTTCATGGATGTGAGTTTAACTATATATACGACAAGAAAACATTTCAATTGTCTATAAAAAAATATGCTTTCACCAAGATAATATAATTGAAGGTGTTTGGGTAATTAGTCCATGTTGGAAATTAGCCCCAAAATAATTAGAGAGCCATAGATTAAAGTGCTGCCCCATTAAAAGACCTCAAGCCAGGTTCATCCAATAGATGTGACATATTGTAGACTCATGATTTTTATCATTAGATTAGAGTAAATTGTGAAACTAAAGCTTGAATCTCAGCAACATTTTTTCCAGAGGGTCAAAAGTTTGTCGCGCACCATAACCCATATTTTGAAGCATACAATGACTAATGTCCAAATATTTTGCTAGGGATAAGGTTTGATATGTTAATCTGGTCTACTTTATGTAGCAAGCAAGCTGAATGAAGTCATATACATATTTGATTACTACACTACATCACCCACCAATGTCATTTAATATTCCACCAAATCAATAAAATATGAAATATGACTCGGCCTTTCTAAAATAAAGAACTTGCAATACCCATAATAGATGAAAAAAACATGTGCAGTTACCTATGCAAATGAGTCCATATCTGAGATGATGACATTGTTATTCTACAACCAATATCTACTATAACCTCGAAGGTACAGGTAACCTTGTTGCACAAACTCTTCACTTAAAAAAACATTCCAATCTTAGCTCTAACATCGACCTCCACTGGTTCATTCATCACCCTACTAATTGATGTCATCAACGCCAACTCCACATTCTCATAAAATATAAATTCTACGTGATATGACCTTAATACAAAGATTGAGGAGGGAGAGGACATTTTTTACCTTTCTTAAACCAATGCAATTGTCATGGGAGGCTGAACAAAGAGATTTAGGAAGAATAAAGATCCAAAACAGAATAACTACAAGTTTTTACTCTTGAATTACATTTCAGGTGTCGGCTAACTTGAAATCCCTATTGAAATACTACGATTTGACAAGTCACCAGGATGTATCATTACAAAAATGGTCTTTCCATTATGGTAGTTGCAAAATGTGAAAGTGTGGAGTGGAGGCAGATCAACTCTTCATGCCATTCTACAATGGTCCACGCCATTACCATTTCAAAGACATAATTAATTTTTAAAACATCTTTTCATGTCTTGGCTGCAAACTACAATAACATATGATTTCTTATATAATTTTTGAATACGGTTGTATTCATTATCACTGACATAAACTACGTCACAATCCATCCTCTTCATATGTTAACAACATGAATTATCCCATCCTTTGCATACAGGGATAAATAATATGTTTTTGGTAGCATTTGCAAATTAGGCTCAAAAATCATGGAATGAAAAATGTGCTAAACATAGCGTTCAAATTTAACCCCTTACGCCAATGTACATTCTAGAACAATTAGTGTTGAGGATAACTTAAAATTTGAAATCTCTTTGACTGTTCTCGTTGAATCGTATCACAAAGCATTGAACTGTGAATTCAGAAGTCCATGTCACCTCGATGGTTGGCCGCCATGACCAATGAGTATATGATTGGATGGATAATGTATGACTCCAATGGAAATAGGCCACGTGTCCATTTTTGCCTCTCCCCATTTTCTTACAACTACCCTAAAAAGATATATGTTGTCTCTAGTATTGGATTTTACAAGGACGTTTACGATGTTGTTAGTCATTTTAGATGTCAAAATGAAACACATATTATTATCGACAATCACTTGGAATGACAGACTAGAGTCTATGATATTATTCTTACCAATGTAGATGAATACTACAAGATATGGAAGTTCAACAAAATAGTGGGTGGTATGAGAGCACACCCCATGACACCACAAACAAACTAGAAAGCCTAGTTTAGGACTAAAACAAAGGAACTAGGAAACATGCTAGGAAACATCAAATTGTTACTTAGTCAATACTAATGACAACAAAAAAAAAACCTGTCCATAGAATGAAGGGGGATTTATTTATCATTCTGGCCAACACCGAGCCTGAGAGGTCCTTACTGACATATGGAATAGTCCCAACCACGGGGATTATCTTCATTCTGCATTTTAATCTCCTCCCAAGTGGGAATGGAAAGAGATTTCTCAGGTGGGGACACCCTACCCTTTATTAGATGTCGGCAGTGGCAATGGAAAAATTCCATCCATGACGAATGTCTTCATTAAAAAATTCACAAAGAGAGGTAAATAATGAGTAAAGAATCCTAAAAATGCAATGAAATCGTTCATCGTCAAATGTAACTTTAAAAATATAGTGGTTCCACCAATGCAATGAACGAGGCTTAATATGCCATTCATTGTAAATCCTCCCTTGAAATTGAGAATTTGATAAATTTGTTTCATGGATCATTTTTTATTGCTTTGAAGTGATTGTATGGATTTCCCCATCCATTTCAACATTTGAAGACTCTATGCTTGCAGATGAAGATATCTTATGTTTCTTTGATACATGTTGCATATTGTTTGAACCTTAAATATCATACCAAATTTGCAATGCCAATCGGATAATAATAGATGCACTTGACATGAGGTTTTTTATTGTTTCTTCTGAATTAGAATTCATGACGAGAACAAATGTTGTTGAAGATGACAATGCAAAATCCTCCCTACAAAAATGACAAATCCACAATTAAATCTTGATCAATGTCATTGAGAAGCTTGCACTTTGACTACAAAATATAACAACACATTGTAACATCAACATACAATATGGTTTTATCGAATTCAACAAAAATGACAAGAAATAACATTAAAAATTCATCTTATACAATAAATTGCATGATAAACTTTATGATTACATTTAGAGTAATAACTATTATTTGGAAATAACAATGATCCAGAACTCAAGTAGGTAATTCAATTTTTAGTAAAGGTCATGTCACACATATAACTTGAAAAAACTTGCCTATAAGACGAGAAAAGGCTACATAAGGTGAATAATCATTAACTCTTGGAATGAGAAAAGGCTACATAAGGTGAATACTAATTTATTGTTGGAAAATGATTCACTAATCTTAAGCATGGCATGCCCAATAGAATTTAGAGCTAAAACCAAATTGACTTGCACATTGATCTTTTATTCTTCAATTTTGATCATCCTTTCCTCATTCACATCTTCCCTTTGCATTAGTTGTTCAATCAAAACAAAGTCCTTCTCATGGCATTTTATTCGCCCCTCTTCAGCCATCTGTAGAGTAGTAATCACCGACTTATTGTTCTCAACAATAATATCTTTTAGACCTGTAATTTTAGATATTGCTTTTCGTTTTTCCATGTGGATTGAGTTTCCACTGTTGCTTTAGATGTTTGGCTCTCATAATACATTTCATTCTCGTTTGGTGTAGAAAATTCCTCATTGGCCATATGGTTGATGTCAGAGCTATTAATGGTTATATTTTTGGGATTTATGGCTTTGTCTTAACCAAAATTGACCTCTATTACACGAAATAGCCCTTCAGGATACTTTGTAGGGAGTTTCTTATTACTTCTTTCTTTCACTATCACACTCCAATATTGTCATACCCCGATGGAATATTTGCTTCAGAGTCTATGTTTTTTTTAAATCTGGTTGAATATGTTTCCATCGATCTCAACATTGGTTTTGTAACACACCAAAAATACCAACACAATGACAACACAGTGAAATACAGGATAACTTTTTTTTGACTTGCTTTGACACAACACGACACAACATGTCGTCACAAGGTTACATCCACCACCAGGAACCACTTGTTACGGGGAGACCATAAGGTCAGCACGTGAACGTTCAAACCTGATACAAGGACAATCTAATTTTCTCTTCTTGACGAAACAACATTGGAGTCCAATCACAAAACACACTTACAGTTAGGGCATCCCATGAGGAATTTCTTGTTAAATTTTCTTGTTTACTAAAGTGTCTCTTAATTCTTAACTTACGTTCTTATAAAATTTCATGTAACGATTGACATAATTCTTTTCACAAGGGAGAACTTCTTTCTTTTCAACGGTTGGCTAAATAGCTTAAGCCCAAGCTTTCTAAACTGGGATCATCAATTTGATGTCCAAAACTTTTTATTCATTTGATTTTAGAACATTTTCCATTTCTTACAAGGTTAATTAATCTTACTCAAGCCACTAACTCCTGTTTCATACCTCTATTGCACAGGTGAAAGCATAAGTTCTGATTGAGGGAAAGTACCGCTTAGGGTTTCCTAACAATAACTTTCTTGTTTAAAGGATCAAACTTTGACCTTGCTTAAGAAATATCACCATGAATCAAGGCAAGGATTAACAGAACAGGACAACAGAATTTAGCTTCAGGGTCACATTGTTTACTATCAAACTTTCATTGAAGTTAAGAGTTTATCGAGATTGGTTACGTGTTCCATCTAGACTTTACTTAATTAAGTTTGACAAAGGGGAACATTTCAAACGATAAAGAGATATTTAAGGTTTTATTAATCACTTTTACTCCTACTTATTAAATCCTATCATTTTCTAAAATCTAACCATTGATTTCACCATGAGATCATTTAAGGTTTCATTGAAACAAGGATAGTGTTTATTGGTTTGGCTCGAGGGAAGAAATAAGTAATCATAATTTCGTTACAAAAGATAGTTTCCTCTTGATTGTTCCAGGTCTCAATGCTATCGAGTAGATCACATCTACATTAATATATTCATCTATATAAATTTTAGTTTTACTTTTATAAGGACTATCCAGTTCACTTTATAGTGCTTACAAACTCATTGCTACTATGCCTTAGGAGGGTTTACAACTCAACGTTTTAACTCAAGAGTAAAGTTTAACAGTACTCTCGTTTGCGTTCAAACAAAACAAGGTTATATCAATTCATTCCATCACGGTGCACAAATCAAAGGGACATACCATCTCTATCGAACCATGACTAGGGAGCAAGAGAGTAATAAACATGGGACATGCCCCGCTACTATACTAAGGGTTAAAAATTCACTAGAATATCCCATAACCAAGCGGTAATCAAATTTCATCTTTCACATGATAACCAAACAAGCCAAAGTTTCAACAGTTACAACAACAATACTCTACAATACATTTGCTAGGCACTGACCCTTCTTCTAAAATGTCAAAAGGCCCTTTCCAAATTTTATAACATAATACACATTCGTACAAAGGAACATCATAACCAAGATTGATGCAATAATCTACAAGTCTTTCCATCATCTAAACCACGTAAGCCATCTGCAAACAATTAATAACCTGAGTCAGTTCGCGAGAACTGAGCAAGATAAGACTATACATAGCAACAATAAGCTACTAGCTAACAAAATCATGAAAGGAAACATTCTAATTCAGGAAAAGGATCAAAGTTCTAACCTCTAACAACCTTTTGGATCAAGATATAATTTTCAACATATCAACAAGAAGAAATCCATAAGTTTTAGTTATGAAAAATACCTCTAAAACTACAAAAATTTGACAACCAAATACACAAGACTATAAAATTTAAATGATTAGACACAAGAGTTGAGAGTATTAGGATTTCAATCATGTAATCCCGTAGATTACATGATTGAAATCTAAAGTGTAACCCATCAATCCACATTCTCAAGGTGAAGTCAAAAGATAAAAACCAGGCCCGATCTTAGCTGCCAAAAAGAAAGGTCAGCTCTTCACGATCTTCCATCACAATCATTCTAAATTTGCAATGAAAGGTCACTCATCAAGAAGGAAGTACAAAACAAGTTTGACTAAAATAAGGAACTTCATGTTACCTTAAGCAGCTGATGAAAACCTTCACTTTCACGAACCGTGAAAGATATTACCTGACTCCATCAAGGCATTATGTCTATACGTGATTAAATCGATCACACAGGGAATCATCAACATACCATATCTTAACACCATAAAGGTCATTAAATTTAACAAATTTTACTCATAGAAAGAGTAGGATCAAAATGGGGTTCTATCAAAATTTATGCCCTTCTATCAACCCAGGACATATTTTTGGCCCAAAACTTCCTTCTTAACAAGCATATATATTGAACTTCTAATTTTCAAAATCCCTAATAATTTACACAATACACGAAGTGCATAATCACGCTTATCATAAAAATAATAATAATAATTTAACTGTATGTTTTCCTCTAGGGCAACAACTTAACAAGAAACCAATACTAGTCAACGCTGCAATGTTCTAGGAGCGATTACAAACCCAGATTCACAAAAGAAATAGTGACATTTTTGCAGAAGGAAGTAACTTTAAAATTTTATATATATATATATATATATATATATATATATATATATATATATATATATATATATATATATATTTCATATGATCAATCAAAGCATACACTGAGAACCTTTGTTTGTTTTATATATATATAAATGGGTTGATCACGTCAACATGAACAACCAACAGAGGCAAATCCAGAAGTAACAAACTGTTAACCATGTACTGAACGCAAATCCACAAAATCACAGATTTAAACCAATTTCTAGAAAGAAAAAGTTTCATTTCAAGAGGTTATTAGATACTAGCATATTATGTATATGGTTAGTCTATCTTGCCTGTTTTAACGCATCCACCAGTCGTGAACATCCAGCAGGGACTGCTACAACCAGCCACACGTCTTCCGCTTTAATCCTCTGTTTCACTGGTCTTTTCTTGCAATATACCACACCAGGATTCCCTTTGAAGGCACGACTAGAAGGATGCAATAGGTGGCTGTCCAAACACTAGATTGCTTCAATGCAGCTGCTTTGGGGGTGAGATTCAAACTGCTTACCACTCAGTCCGAGAGCACTTGCGCTAGAAGGCTAAACACCAACCATGGTTTGAAGCTCGGACACCAGACATAATGATAACATCATGCTCCTGGATCTATGTTTCTCCACATTAGCTAGTATCAGGAAATCAAAACTATTGAACCGCTTGTCTTCCTACCCTCGAGGTTGGTATGAGCCTTTGCAGATTCTGCCAGTGGGTATGTCTTTGTCACACGGACTTTTATAACACTAGATGCAACATTTGCAAATAATTCTCCTGCAGTTTCCAGGAGCTCGTCTCGAGTTGCAGTGTATTGCATCATGGAAGGCCGTGTCAAAAACAACGATTTTGGGGCAAGGGCTGACAGAGGAACACGATCAATTGCACCTAATGACTGACCAAAGCTCACCATGTAACCTCTAGAAGCCAAGCACTCCAAAGATCCCTAGAATGTGTCCTTGCCCACAGAATCAAAAACGACCTGCACACCTTGTCCTTTTGTAATTTCTTTAACACAATCTATAAAATCTTCCTGGGTATAGATAATGGGATGATAGCATCCATCTTCAATTGCTTGTGCAGCCTTCTCCTTGGTCGATACAGTACCAATGACAGTGGCACCAAGGGCATTACCCCATTGACATAACAAAAATATCCTACTCCTCCAGGTGCAGCGTGCACAAGAATTGTATGCCCGGGCTCCACCTAAAAGCAACGCCGAAGAAGAAACTGAGCAGTCATACCCTTCAGCATAATTGCAGCACCCACAATAGGATAAATGGTAGATGGCACTGGTACAACAAAACTTGCAGGAAGAATCTGCTCCTCAATGTATGAACCCATAGGATTCCCCGCATATCCAACTAAATCACCAACCCTTTTCCTTCATCAGATCTGGGGACAACATCAAACTTTCAGTGCAAACATTTCAGTTGTAGCTTGTAAGGTGTGATAATTCCAACAGAAACCTTTATGCCTGCCAACTCAGTGACTCGTTGAAGGAGCCCATAAAAATGCAAAGCAAATCGTGCTTCATGAATATTCTGATCTGAAATAGATCCACCTCCATGGGATACTCTTCCATGAGTTACGTCGAACAGCAAGAAGGTCTCAATAGAGAGTCTCTGCAATTAAATTTCATCAGGTCTGCTGGAACACTCTCACTGCCACAAGGTCGATTTTGACAGCAATATCTTGACGGAGAATCCCGAATTCGAGGATGCATTCAATACTGAACAGACAACAACAAATTTGGACAACCTGCTTGCTGGAAGCGCTCAAAAAGAGCTTATACTATACTGCAACATGCTTGTTGCCTGGCTAATCATTGTGGCAGGCTGTTGCTTTGGATTCTCGAACATGAAACCCTTCACAGCACCCAAAAACGTGGAGGTAACACGCCTGTTACACAAGCTTGCGGCTTCATCTAAAACCACCATATCTAACTCATGGCTATGCGCTGGAAAACTTCCGGTCAGCAAAAGAACAGTAGTGAACGCAACTCTCAGCCTCTCTAGCAAAACTTGCCACAAGATTTGATCGAGCTTCTTCCATGTTAGATCCGCCACCTGGACAGAAGCAACTTTCCAGAATGAAAAGGCAAGACAAGTCGACTAAAACTTTATCTCGTTCTTCCATTACAGCTGCAAGATTTTGCAACAGTAGATCACGACTGCGGTCGCGTGCAACTAGAAACAGCAGGAACAATGCCCACGGCTCCCTGGGCTCGCCCTGCAGCAGCTGTCACACTTTCTTTCCCTGGAGGCCACTGATTTTTTGAGATAAGTTTACCTCCGACCCTATAGCTGCTGCATACAGCTAAAATCTTCCTCACGGCACTTTCCTAGGAGGATTTCAGTTCAACGCTCCTTAGATACTGCCTATACAGCACGATTTCGAGGATCCGAACCCTCTCACGCAACACCAGGGCGACAGACCTTCATTTCACCATTAATGCATCCACTGTTCAGAACACGCCAAGGAGGAGAAGGTCAAAATGAGGTGACAGGGAAGAGAAAAAAAAACGTCCAAGAAGGAAACGCGCCCACCACCCACCTGCACGCATTGAAGGAGAATAAAAAAAAATAGATTATGGCAAAGAAAATGGGTCTCCATCCATACCTCACGCAAGGACAGACAAGACGCTGGTCAAATCTACAGGCTGGGTGGTTGGGAGGAGGCCACGGTGGCAGTGGAGGCCGATGCCCACGGGGCATTACAGGTTTGGTGTGTGATTCACACCATGAGCAACACAATATTTTTCCATAATTTTCCACTTTTCAGAGGATGATATAGCCTTTTTCATGGCTCCACCATTGGATTGTGTTTCCCTCTCACTGTGTTTTGCAACAATCAAAACAAGAGTATATGTAATACTCCAATGAGCTCTATCCTTTTGTGGAGGAAGGGAAGGCGATTGAGATCTCATTACCTTTGAGTGTGTGGGAGAAATGTTTCCTTGAGGGAAATAGTCTTCAATGTGTTAGGGATATTGTTCTTCATGGTTAATTCTTAAACAAAAATATTGTCTGTTACAATGATGTCAACATCTTCCTCAATGTTTACTTGTGTGCTTGGAAGCTAAGTACTTGGAATAAATTCAATAAATTTATCATTACTCAAGGACAATAGATCTCCATATTGCAAGTCATCCTCCGAAAGCAATGACGTATATCTATAAAAACCATTTTTTTGGGGGGTAGGACAATGCACAAATTTATCCATGAAAATGTTTATACCCGTAATAAAAAAGGGAAAATATATTAAAAACATGAACAAATTTGTCGTAGAAAACTTGTTTTGTTGAGACATGTATGTATCGTATTGAGAAGAGTAATATAACAAACAATATTGAGAAGAGTTTTGATTAAACAATTATTATTATTTAATTAAATGCTACTACTGCGTGCCAATGACAAACTCATGGTTGTAGTGTTTTAAGACTTTGATCACTAGATTTTATTTAAAAATCAGGTTAATATACCAAACAATATTAATATAGAATGACCTTAGGGTTGTGACTTAGTAATTTGTATTATCATTGACATGAAAATTTTGGGTTGTGGGTGTCATAGAGGTTGAAATATTTTTATAATTTTATCGTTTGATCATATTATACAAGTAAAACAACGAAAAATTTTGAAAAAAAAAAACAAAGTTTAAATTTGGTACCTAGAACAGTTTGTTTCTTTGATTTGTTAGCTCCCTTGCTTTGATTTATCAACTCCCTGCTCGGATCTGTCAATGCCTGCTCAAACTACATGTACATATGGTGTACAATGTTTGTTATGTACATCTTGAACATATTTTTGGAGGGAAAAACAAGGAGGGAAACTACAATAAGAAGCCAAGTGACAACAAATTTGGAGAAAATATCTAAGCGGGTGAATGATTTCTTTTCCCCCCCACTGCTTGCTAGGGCTGGAAAATGTCTTCCTATCCTTGAAATGCTAAAAAAAATTTAACATTTGCATCGAGTATTAACAAGCGCTGTTGAAAATTAATCGCATAAGACCGAGTTTGCTAACAAAATAGGAACAATGACCTCATCCTACCCTTCCTTTTTATCACCCACTTAGACTCATTAGCCGCACCCTGCCCCCCATTAGCCCCCTATCTAAGGTTTCATTCTACGAGAAATTTATAACGGAAAGATAATCCCTTCTTTAAGACTATATTCGGAACTCGCAGGCCTCTCTATATTTATTGTTCCAAACCCTAAATTTTGATTCTCTTTCAAATTATTGTGCTAGACTTCGGCAACGATTTTTCCCCGTACAGAGAAAAATTAGTCGAAGAGCAGGAGAAATGGCAGCCGGGCAAACAGTTTTACAGATATCTTCGGCCTCAACGGGCTTGAGTGCGAAGCTCCATCCGACTGTGCTGTCCAACATATGCGACTCCTACGTTCACTGCAATGACCAGGCAGAGCGTGTTATTGGCACTCTTCTCGGCTCCGTCTCTGCCGATGGCACTGTTGACATTCACAATTCATACTGCGTTCCTCACAACGAGTCATCTGATCAGGTAGATTTTTCAGAACGTATCTCCGTGTTTCTTCTATTTACAAATTATATTGGTATTGAAGAGCATATATATGATTCGTTAGATTCATACTTCCCTCTGGAAAATGATTGGTTTATGTAAGTGTTTACTGTTAAATCTGAGTTCTATGGGGTTTTTGTGATGCCTGCTGGAGTGGGCTTAGGTTTTGTGCTGGGCTTAAGTGGGTTTAGATTTAAGTGAGTTTGGGCTAATCAGTATTTGATAAAGCGGGTTTGGGCTGGTTTGTATTGGGGGTGATGTGGGCTTGGTTTAATCTGCATTTGGCTGATGTGAGCTTGGTTAATTTTGTATTGTGGTGATGTAGGCTTAGTTGATTTCGTATTGGGATATTGTGGGTTTGTGTTGATTAGTGTAGGCTGACACAGATTTGACGCTGCTGTTTGTAGGCAGTTGCTGTGGGTCAAATCGAGCGAAAAAAATGTATCTAGAATAGAGCAAGCTTCCACTTTCCATCGAACTATATCAAATAAAGGTGTTCTCAAATTTGAAACGAGAATATGAACTTTTAGGTCTGAACCCCTTTGAACCATCATCAGGAGTAAATTCTAATGTAGTGATTTATCACATGGGATTCTTTTGGAGGATGATTATCAACAGCTGTTCTAGTTGGGTTGTCTCTATAAGAATTCCCCAGTGGGAACCCCTTTGAACCATCATCAGGAGTAAATTCTGATGTAGAGATTTACCACTTGGGATTCTTATGGAGGATGATTATCAACTGCTGTTTTGGTTGGGTTGTCTGTATAAGAAGCCGCAGTGGTAATCCCCCACATCAGAATGTTCCCCTGGTGATGGGTAAAAGGTTTAGATCCAAAACGTTGAAGTTTTATTTGATTTAATAGTGTGTCTTCATTAATAGTGACAAGTGCTAATGATTGCCGCCCTTCAACATTGCAAGCTGAGTTACAGTTTATAAATCAACTTTGTAGCTAAAGCTAAGCGACACTTGGATATTTTTGCTCCATGCCTCCACACACATATTCTCTCTGTTTATATATCCATGTACGCCTTGAGGATTTAGGATTTAGGATTTTTCTGTATGTTATAGCTTCTTTAAGTTGGAAGGTTGATGCTTTACCGGATATGACCTCTTGGGCTGGCTTCTTGCAGTTTGTACTCTTTGTTTTACAATAAGTAATTTCAATTTTGTGGAGAGTGACAGCCACTCCTGTTAAGGTTTAATTAATGCTGAAGTTAGCTGCATTCTGCCATTGTCACTTTTAAGTATTACATATCTACTTAATTTATCCAGTGTGGAGAGTGATTACAAGACAGCTCTCATTTTAACATATTTTTGCCAAAAAAGTCATTCTTAATTTAAGACCACTTCAGGTGTGTATAGGGCAGGGCCATACGTGAATCTCTCATTCTTGTTCTCTATTATTATTAACAACTAAGCTGCAGGGATAACACACCCTATAAATGAGCTTCCTCAGTACATGTACATTTCCTGTGTAAACCATGCATTTGTATTTTGGCATTCATGATTATTAGGAGAAGAATAGAGCACGACTGCTATAGACCTGGACGAATGCTAGAAATGTGTTGCGCATGGTGTAATTGATGCCTTGTGAATAATAAACTAAATTCAAAATAGCAAAATCTTTGTGAACAATTGTTCGGGGCTCTTCGTCTTCATACCTTGTATGAACAACGACCTCTGTTATGTTGTTGTCGTCATGGGTTGAAAAAACAAAAAAAAATATTGCTATTAGTTTAGGTATTTTTTAATACCTGTAAAAATCAAGAATACATAATGATATTGGCAATTAAGGTAATGAACTAAAAACACATACGATATTAACTCCAAATCTTTGGATGAGCGAGAATAGTTGAGATGAAACCTCCATTTCTAGCCATGACTTGTATCTGTAAGTAATATCCATCACATTGAAAGTCAATGAAACATGTGTGATATATCACAAGTTTCCCTTGCATAGAGATAATATTACAGATGTTTGGATTTTTGTAAGATTCTCACAATACCAAAATAACAATCCAAGGCAAATCGCAGCCGCAAAGACAAACTATTTCTACATTCTGAGATAGGGCAGATCACATCCTGCACCACAAATAAATTACAAAAGCCACTCCATGCTACAAGGACAACCGTTTCTACATTCGGAGGCAGTCAGGAACACCTACACAATAACAGTTTCTTTATTCTTGCCATGTGTTTCCCACTTACCTCTTGTTATAAAGATGCCTGCCATTCCACTTTCCTCCCGTTACAAATATGCTTGCCATTCTCGGCTACGGTGAATGGCGATTCTTATCCAACACACACAAACTTGGTGGGGCCCACAGTCTGGGGCAATCACAGAATTAATAAAAAAAAATTAAACTCAATCAAACAATTATTTAAAAATGGCCCAGACCATGGGCCCCATAAAAATTTCTGCAATGTTAATTAAGCCCAGGCACGGTAAAATGGTAAATGGGGAAGAAGTTATAAATGTTTCATTCAATATATGTACATATGTATATAAAACTCGGCATAATTATTGACAAATGTAATGTAAAACATAATATATATTTGAAATTACCGTAAACAATTAAAAATTAAGAAATAATAGTTATATTACACAATGTACTAAAAATTAAAAAATATCACATGACTAAAAAATAAATTGATCAAAAACTAAATTACTCATATTATCATCATTAGTGTCAGTCATTATCATCATGTTTTTTCATATTTTCGTCATCATCAAATATCATTGTCATTGCTGGACGTTGTCAATCGTGTTTGATAATATGACTTTAATTGTCATCGATTAGCTCACACTTGATCAAACTATAGATTTAATGTTAGTGTTTACGGTTTAAATTTAACCTATGCACTATGCAACATTTGCGAAATGTATTGCGGGGCTCCATGCACAATGCTTGGGAATCCATAAGGATCCATGTAATTGCTAATGTTCACAGTATCTGAAATTATGATAACTGAGGCGGTATCTTAAAATTAGTATTGACTATTATTTGTTTTAATATTCTTAGTACAAATATTTGGATAGTATGAATATTAATGTTATCCATCTAATAGGTAAGGATTATTATAAAAACTTTATACGATAAAATCAAAAAAAGTGTCATGTAATGCTAGTTGAATACAAGTCCATAAAAATGTACACGTTATTTCGCATTATGACATATCACTCATTATCATCAGAGTAATGCATACCAGAAATCATTGAGTTTATGAAAATGCAAAAGGCAAAACCTTAACACCTAGTAATCATGGTGTCAACGATCTTATATATATACTTTCAGACTCTAAGAGTTAAGGGCGATAGTGAAAGAAAGATATTCACACTTAATCCAGTTAAACTCAAGGATATAATTGAAACGAGCAATTTCAATTCCGACCTAATTTAAACACTAACTGAGTCCATCGAAGCTCAATTAATTTTCGATTAAAAGTCAGGACTTGGTGCTATTAAGAAGACCCCGACCTGCATAAGACCATCATCCAAGAGTGGACACTGGTAAGATTACACTCACGATCTACTTCAAGAAAATTGTAACTATGATAAATTGATTTTGATTAGGCAAGGATATTGGGTCAATGTATAACGATATAGTAGGATATTAGGGTAATAAAATGTGAAGTACTAACAAATAGTAAATGTAATGATGAACAATTTGCATATGCATAATATTATATTAATGCGACGCTAGCCAATTATAATCTCTTAGTATGAAGTGTGGAATTCAGTGAGTTCATTTAATGTACTATCTCAAGCTTGATTGTAATGTAATAAATCGTATTGGGTATCATGAGTTCTTTTCTTTTACATATGTCTTTTGGAGTGTGATTTGTATTCCATAATAATAATTTAACCCCAAAAGCTAGATTGTTATTGACTGTGTCGCCTAAAATTGTATCTATCGAAAACATTATTAACAATACCATATCATAGAAATTATTACAAGACTAATGGAACCTAACATTAGTTATTAGTTATTCTAATATTTAATTGCCTTGCTAAGATGGAACAATTTAATAGTATTTGGACATTCAAGGTTTCGATTTTTAATAATGATGCTTTCTTTGTCTGAATAGCTCTCCTCAAATTGATTGTGCGCCTTAATCTAGAGTATATATTGCAAAGTCGTTAAATAAAATCTCCATATCTAAAAGGAGCTTATACTTAATTATTTATAGAAATATAAATGAGGTATTAAGTTAATCAATTCTACTTTGCACCCAGGTGGAATATATTAATAGTTATGGACATAGCAAAGTGTTTCCATTGTTACAAGATAATGCACCTAATTCCACGATAGCATATTTTTAATAATAAAAAAAACTCAATTAGAGGGACTATTCATCAAAATTGATGTAAAAACCAGCTTACAATTATTGGGCCTTTATGGTAGGAAAGTATTAATGGATCATGCATGTTAGATCTCAATTAACCAATAAATTCCTCTAGGGAGATACTTTTATTAGCCTCCTCAAATTTGTATGTGCTTTTAGTTTTGCTGCATAGACTTTTACAGAAATCTGCGCTAAAACTCTATTATTTTAATTTTATTTGCAAAGCCCAAGAACATGGATCAAATGGAAAATCGTTTGCATATTATTTTCCAACGTATTTACGTGGTTGTTGGACATTCTACTAACCATATCTTCATAGCCTTTATTACATGCTTGATGCATTTTTCTGAAGAGAGATTAACAGTGAACTGGATACTTATTTCATATTACAATCATCAATTGACCGTTTGTATGAACATTGGGTAGAAGTATAGGATACCAAATTGTGTTAGAGAGTTATAAACAACCCTGCATTGCAAATATACACAGATCTGCCCTTGTAAGTCAATTATTTATATAGATATAAATTTATGCCTTAGAAACCCTAGAAGTCTTTGAAGTGATACCCTTAATGGTGAACCATAGGGCATAAATCCTAGGCCGTAAGGCCTGAGCAACTCACAGCAGCGCAAATTTATTATAATTATTTTAAAACCTAAAATGCTAAACTTCCTATGTGCTAGGGGAAAGATTAGGACCAAATCCAGTGACCCCTTGGGCTCATATCCAGGGACCCAGGACCTGGAGGAGAGGCAATCGGGAAAGCATGATACGAGGAAGATTTTAGGGTTAAACCATGGACAATGCCATCCCTAATCCCCATACCCTAGATCCCTAATTTTTTTATTTTAGATTATTTTATTTATTTTTGAACCCTATTACCACATGATTATAGTAGCAGATAAACGTTATACTTTGAAGCCTGTGCCCTGGGCCCTAAATATTTTAATATTTATGCAAGGAAGCTCTAATCCCTAATAGGTCAGAACCTGTCAGTAACACCTAATTAGGATTAAACCCACTCACGCTTAACCCGGTGGACCCTGGGTTTATTAAACACAGGTCTATTTTCTTTTCATTCTTTTATCATTCAACTTTAATCCCTGAGTTTTAAACCCTAAGCCCTAGAGCCCTACAAGCAGCAAATACGATACCTATGGAAGCCCTAAATGTTAATTCCTAGATAGGTCCTATCATTCATATACGGATATAACAATCAACCCTAAGAATTCGATGCTTACGTCTCGAAGCTATATGATTCATAGGGATATATGGCTTTCAACCGAATTATGATCTCATAACAGATATCTATATCAAAGTACCTTTCAAACAATTTTAAGGATGTAATAATGCTCAACCCCATATTTTCCAAAATAATAATAAGAAATATTTTATAAGGTAAGAGGAGGAATTTGTCCTCAATATGAAAGAACCAATGTTCACAATTAAAAAACATGTATCTTCTCATGGAGGGTAATAAGGTTTAATCCATTGCATACCAATTTTTTATTTTTTTTAACTTACTTACCAAAGGAAATAATAACTCAACATTGTGAAGCAACACTTTCGATGATACAAGCCCACACTCTCGCAGTCCCAATGGAATGGGTACGTGACCTCACAAGCCTAGAGTCTAAAACATGTTCTGATGGCTCTAAATACAACATGATTGCTTATAAGGCTCCAAGTAAAACCCAACTAGATGACAAGGCTCTCTCACATCCTGCAGTGGTAGAATATGCCGCATGTACAAGGTCTCCATGCATTCACCAACATTCTTGATAGCCTCTAAGAGTCTTCATGCTCTTAGCTCAAGCGCATAAGTGTATTCAAACGGCGTAGGAAAAGGCCCTATTTACCACCAAACCCCTATACCGCATCATTACATGTCTTTCCAAAGGTTGGAAGACATGCTAGTCTAACCCAAGCCCATGGTACGAAAGATGATTACTATCCACAACTTTTCATAATGAGTAAAGGTGAAAACCCAACATTGTTACATTCACATAATGGTTGAAGACAAGACAAAAATTAAAACAAGACTACCAATTTTGTCAAAGATGAAAAAGAGGAGAAACCATGTTCTTACCTCTAAAATGCAGGCAAAGAGAAGAAATGAGTTCTCCAAATGCCAAAAGTGGTAACCAACAATAGTAGCACAAAAACAAAGATCTCCATACACCCTCCTTATTCCTCTGAAAGTCATTCCAACCCTCCTTATTCCTCCAGCCTTTCACGAAACTCTTTCTTGAAAGGATTTTCAAACCCCAAAAGGATTTCCTCACCAAGAATGGGGAAGAAGGTGCAATCCAAATGAACCACCTTCCCCACCTCAAATCCATTTGAGGGGAGTAACTAAAATCCTACAAGGCTTGCCCATCAAGCATATGAGGATTGAGAGGGGAAAAATCCCTCTCTCTTCCCCCACAAACTCCAAAACTCCATCATGCCATATGATGGAGGGAGCAAAATCAAGTAAACAACAAATAAAAATCTACATGTAATAACAAACATTTCCAAGTAAAAAAAACTAATATCTAGCATGATATAACACATACAAATAAAGGTCAAGAAGCCTACCTGCAAAAATCTCTCCAAATTCTAACTCTCTTCCACTTCTTGACCCAAGTAAATTCTAGTTCCAAAATCCACAAGCCTCCAAGCAAAGGCTCCAAAACAAAAGTCCTCTTCTTTTCCCATGAGCGAGAATTTGAAGAGGAGCAAGACAAAAATCGTCACAAATGAGGGGGTGACATGTGTCGCCCCTCTCTTCCCTCAAGGTCAAAGATGCCCAAGGATAAAAGAGAGAAAGGATAAAATAGATTTTAGCTCTCTTCTCTCAAATTACTCAAAATGAACAACAAAATGATCTTGTGCAACTTTTAACAATAGCACACTTATCCATACCCCTTACATTGATGTGACAAAAACAAAGGCAAAAAGGGAGGGAAACTCCCTCCAAGCCTTGGAAATAAGCCCCCCTACCTATTAG
This sequence comes from Taxus chinensis, assembly GCA_019776745.2. NCBI lineage: Eukaryota > Viridiplantae > Streptophyta > Pinopsida > Cupressales > Taxaceae > Taxus > Taxus chinensis. Next base: position 267,922,288 of record CM034151.1, on the reverse strand, counting down.
GTAGGGTTCAAGGGCACATTTTCATGCTTAGGGAACTCCTGAACTAAAAAGGGGTCCCTAAAAATGCCTAAAATAACCCAATTTCGGGTTTGACACACTTGGGCGCAAGGGTAGAGGGTTTGTGGCCCATCCAAGGGTTCACATGTGACCCTAATCCCTTTTTATTAAGTACATCATTAAAAAAATTTCAAACTTAAAGTAAGTGGGGCCATTAATTCCCCAAAACAAATTCACAACACAACTAAACACCCTAAGCAAGATTAATATTGTAAGACATATTACTTTACAAAAGGGGTCACCCATGGTGCCCAAAACAATAATCTTAATACTAACGCCTCACACAATAAACACAGCTAGGACTTAGCCCCATGGGCTGCTTGTGCAAAATTGTGTAGTTGGCTAGAATCCCACGTTTTCCTATGACCTGTCACCTACACACTCATTGCACACATTAAATGCACCTATCCAATAAAATGTGAATCAAATACTAAATAAGATATCAATGAATTATAGACTAACATATCATCTTTTTGGAATCGAAAATGTGATAACACGTGCACAACTATACATAAATTCACCAAAAGTTAGACATAATGATAAAGTGACATGTATCTATTGAATTCCAACATGCAACAACACTAAGTATCCATTTAACGTATCTCAATTACATTCTAAAACACCATCATCATCAATTAGTATCCATGACATCGAATGAAGATATTGCACACAACATAGTAAATCAGAGCTAAATTAGTGCTATACGCCTAAATCTCCATACATGTCTAATAAGATTAAATCTCATAATGTAATATCTATACATATATACGAATCTCTGTCCAAAACATGTCTATGAAGTAAAGGAAATCAACAGAGTAACTGAAGCTATAAAAATGTGGGCACTACATCCCCCTCTACTAAAATTAGACTTCATCTTGGAAGTCACTAAAAGAGATAGGGATATCTAGCCCTCAAAGGTGTCGCATCCTCCCAAGTATCTGTTGTCTCATCGTATTGGTCCCCACTGCACTCTCAACCTAGTCCAAGTCTCGACCCCAAAGCGCCAACCTCCGGTGCTCGAGTATGCGTATGGGCTCCAGTCTCCACTGTCCTCCGTCTTCTACCTATAATGCCGACCAATCCAAAACATGAGAAACATCTAGGTACATATCTACGTAGTACAAAAACATGAGAATATATCGTGGGCCCGTGCAAGGCATGGTGGCAATGCTAGGAAATAGGTAAATTGGATCAATGACCTCTAAAATATCAACAGGCCGCACAAAACGAGGTGATAGCTTAGAACCCTTTCCATAGCAGATTTGAATCTTATGTGGATGAACTCTCAAGAAGACTTTGTCACCCACTGAGAAGTGACGATCAATCTTCTTGGTGTCTGCATATGCCTTCTGGTGTCGCTCTAGCCTGCTCAAGACACTGTCTAATCAAAACAACCTCCTACTTTAGATCCTAAAGATAAGTTGGTCCCAAAATAATTTTGTCATCTTAATCTGTCCAAACTAAAATTTTTCCTACAAGGTTGTCCATACAAACCCTAGTAGGGAGCCATACCAATGGAGCTGTGAAATAGATGTTGTTGTAGGAAAACTCAACTAAATGCAAATAATCTTCCCACTTCTTCTACTGGTCCATCACATACATCCTCAGCATGTCCTCCAGTACCTGATTAACTCTCTCTGTCTTTCCATCTATCTCTAGATGATATGTTGAGCTGAAATTAATCTAATGTACCCAGAGCGGCCTGAAAGGAAGTCCAGAAAACTGAAGTGTAGATGGTATCCCTATCATTGATGATGGTCTTTAGAATCCCATGCAACCTAACAATTTCCTCCATAAATACTTTGGCGATGGCTTGTGCATTATAGGTGACCTTGGTTGGCGAGAAATGTCGCAACCTTGGTCAACTTATCCACGGTGACCATAATGGCATCATGATGATAAGAAGACATAGGGAGTCTGACTATGAAATCCATGGAGATCACATCCCATTTCCACTTGGGAATATCATGAGGATGTAAGAGTCCTGCATGGGGATGAGAATGCTCTACCTTGACCCTCTGGCACTCAAGGCAACGTGCAACAAAATCTGCTATGTCCCGTCAAAGACCAGGCTAATAATATAACTCCCTCAGATCAGCGTGCATTTTCTTTACTCCTAGGTGTGCCGCATATGGAGGTCAATGAGCCTCTGTAAGGATGAAGCTATGTAATATCACCTGACTTAGGCACGTAGATGCACCTATGGAACCGAAGTAAACCATTTGTCTCCAAATTACACCGTGAATATCTACCCTCTAATGAACCCTGTGACTCCAACATCTGTCTAGCTCCCTCATAAAACCTGTCCTCTGGAAGATGCTCAAGAATCCTGCCTCTCAAATCTGACTATAGTGTTAATGAAGCAAGCACATGTCGTCGTCTACTAAGTGCATCTGCAACAACATTTTCCTTTCCTTTGATATATTGTACCTCCATGTCATACTCACATAGGAACTCCATCCAACGCCATTGACGAGCATTGAGGTTTGGCTATGAGAAGATATGCTACAAGCTATGATGATCTGTCCTCAAAATGAAAGGTCTACCCAAAAGGAAATGTCACCAACGCACAAGTGCATGAACAACTACTGCAAGCTCCAAGTCATGAGTAGGGTAATTAAGCTCATAGTCTTTGAGCTTACACGACTCAAAGGCAATAACCTGATGCTTTTACATAAGAAATTCTCCCAAATCCTCTAGTGATGCATCAATACAAAGAAAAAAATCCTCTGTCAGGTCTAGAACTGCTAATATGGGCACCGTGGTTAACCTTTCCTTAAGCAACTAAAAGGCCTGCTCACACTTTTTCTGACCAATCAAACTTCTTCCCTTTTCTCTGACAGAGAAGTAATAGGGTGAGCAATCCTAGATAAATCCTAGTACAATCCTGCAGTAATAACCTGCTAAACCCATAAAAATCCTCACCTCAGTGACTGATGTGGGTGTTGGCCAGTCCATGATATCCTGTATCTTAGAGGGATCTACTGAGATACCCTCTCCTGATAAGATGTGACCCAAGTACTGAATCTTTGTCTGAAAGAAGCTACATTTTTCCAAGTTCCCATACAACTTTTTCTCTCTCAAAACCTAAAGTACCTGTCTCAAATGCTCCTCGTGTTCCTCCTCGGAACGAGAATATATCAATATATCATCAAGGAACACTAAGACAAAGCGATCCAGAAAGGTCCTGAATACTCCATTCATGAGACTCATGAAGACAGCTGGGGCATTAGTCAATCCAAATGGAACAACGGTGAACTCATAATGCCCATAACGTGTGTGGAAAGCTGTCTTATGAATGTCTACATCTGAAATGTGCAACTGATGATACCTTGACTTGAGATCAATTTTGGAGAACACTCTCACTCCCCGCATCTGATCAAACAAGTCATCAATCCTAGGGAGTGGATAACGGTTCTTTATTGTGACTTTGTTGAGCTGTCTGAAGTCTACACAAATTCTAAGAGAACCATCCTTATTTTTCACAAATATGACTGGCGCTCCCCAAGGAGATACACTAGAGTGAATGAGACCCTTCTCCAACAACTCCTCTAACTGAATCTTGGGCTCATGAAGCTCTAGAGTCATCATCCGATAGGGTGCCCTAGAAACTGGTGCAGATCCAGGTACTAAATCAATGGTGAAATCCACCTCTCTGTGGGGTGGTAACCCTGGAAGCTCACCTGGAAACACATCGGCATACTCCCTCAAAACTGCATGATCATCTAAGGGTGAATGCTCTAGAGTGCTCTTTGATCGATCACTGATGGTGATAGCAAACAACTGACAACCCTTACACATGCTCCACTTGAGTTGCTTAGCCGAGATCATACGCAAGAAAATAGGTCTCTCCATCCCTGAAATCACAACTCCACTCCCAAGATCATCCTGAACACTCAATGACCTTATTTCTGTAATCCACCTTGGCTCGATGAGCCTCGAGCCAATCCATACCCAAAACTACCTGATAGGATCCTAAAGGAATAACTCAGAGGTCAAGTGTAGTGGAGAAGACTCCCAAATCAAGTACGTAACTCTCCACATACGAGTCCATGACGAGTTTAGCCCCAAAGGCCAACTCAACCTGCCAACTATCTGGTTGCCTAGCCACCACTAGCCCACACTAGTCCACTATAGAAGGAGATACAAATGAATCTAAAGCACCTGAATAAAAAATTACTGAGATAGAAATACCCCTGATAGTACCTATCGTCTCAATGACTATGGCCTGATGCTCGGCCTGGCGGTTGTCAACCACTGCATATACACGATGAGTGCATCCCACATCACCCACCGTCTGCTCAGATCTAGGATCTCTCTGTGTATCCATGGTAGTGGGTTTGTGCAGACACATACACACATAGTGATCAAGGGACCCACAAATAAAACATCCTCCTATACACCTCTGAGATGGGGTCCCTCCTGTACTCTAGTGAACTAGCCCTGCCAGCCCAACTCTAGCAGACTACTGTAAGCGAGCTGGTTGTACCTGCTGAGTACCAAGTCTCCTATCTCTGGCTCCACCAAAACCTCCTCTAGAACCACCTCTTTGAAAACCATGTGTCTTTCTAGCCCCCTGCTATTGGTGGCCCTGATGTTGTGTTTGTCACTGTGGATGCGGTGGAGCCCTCGAAGCTGCTGGTGAAGGCCAGAATCCTTCTCTAGGGGGTGGTGCTATACCCCGTGTCTTCTAACTCTAGGAAGTCCTATATCCTATCCTGAAATTTTCTCTTGTTCTTGTCTCGGTGCTCCTGTGCCCTAGTCCTATTCTCCTCAACTAAGTAGGCCTTCTCAATGACCTTCTCAAGTGTGGGAGGAGATAACATCCTAACTGCTCCTGCTATATCTACATTCAGGCCCCGAATAAACCTGTTTACCTGTAATTTTTCGTCTTGTAGGTATTCCACATATTGCAGAAGATCTAGGAATATGCTCTCATACTGTGCCACCATGTCAGAGCCCTGTCATAAGTTGTGAAACTCATCAATCCTCTTCTGTATGAAATATGTCTGACATATAGCGAGCCCTGAATCACTCCTCAAACATCTCCTAGGTCACTGTCTCTCAAGTCAGATGGAGCTTTCGCTCCTCATTCCTCCACCAAACACCTGTTACGTCTTGGAGGAGGTGTATAACGAATATGGCTTTGACATTTCTCTCATAAGAGTGCAAGCCAAAGCAACTATCCAAGCTAAGGAGCCATGACTCAGCCCCAAAGCCATCTATAGAGTCGGTGTAAGTAGGTAGTTGTAAGCGAAGAAGATCCCTGATCACACTGCCTGTATCCCGATCCTGGTGATGCAAACCAATAAGTGAATGGGGTCGCCTATCCCCAAATGGTCCCTCAAGACTGTGTGAATGGCTCCGATAGTACGAGGCCACCCTCTCATGGTGAACGGAAGGGCTACGTGACCTCTCTCGCCTAGGGGTATCGTGCTCTGGTGGCTCCAAATGCACGTCCTCGCCTATCGGCTCCTCGTCTCCCAACTGGATGTCCTCCTCTCTCACCTCCTGCGGTGGTGGGAGATGTTGCTGCACAACACCGATCAACTGCTGGAGAGCCTCTAAGATCTGAGGCCCTAGCTCAGGTGCCTGCGTTTTGGGCGTAGGTGAACTACGTCCCAAACCCCTAACCAATCGTCGTCTCATGGGTGTCATCTTGTGAATGAGGTACGAAAATGGTTATTAAATTATAATGGTTGCGAAAATGTGGTTTAATTATTTTTTTGTTAATGTTATTAAAATATTATTTACTAATTAATTAATTACCCAGAGCGTCCACGTGTCTGAACCTGCGCTCTAATACCAAATGTAATGCCCCGCCTCGGGACACCGGAAACCATACCAAAGTGTCACTAAAAATTTTGGATAATTTTTTTTAAGTGAAACTAAAATAATACTAGTGCATGCTTCACTATTCCCCATTAGTAATTAATTTATTCAAAATTAATTTACCCAAACTTAAATAAACACTAGCCCAAAATAATTTAATTATTTTATCCTATAATAAGTTACTCAGTTCACCATAATAAGTCTACACACCTTATAACTTAACTTGTTTCCCCCTTTTGTTTATTAATTTGCCCACACACCCTTCTTATTTTAATTCTCATTCCCATAAAAATACCCATGACTCAAAGTTTGTAAGATTTAATGTGAGCCCTAGGATACTCATGCCCTAAAGTTGCCCTAAACATCTTTATGATCTTTTCCCTCCTCTCATTTTGTTTTGTTTTGATTTGTTCTTTGCATGTGCAAGTTGAGGAGGAGCTTGGAAATTTGCTCTCATGGAGTCTTGAAGAATAACAATATTGTTTCCTTATTAGTTTATTTACTTTCCTGTTTAGTGATTATTTTCTTACCCAAAAATTTTCAAGTTACGAGTATACAAATACCCACAAATTTTCTTTTGTAAAACTAAGACAAATCTACCTAAGATTGCAAACCCAAAAAAATAAAACGCAGATTTTAAATGGAATGGGGTTTTGTAGGATGGGAGGGCGGCGGTTTTAGAGGAGGGAGTGATGCGTGGAAGGGGAAGTGGAGAGGGGAATGCGTGGACGGAGGGATGCATGGTGGACGATGGGATGTTGAGTCGTATGGCTACGCAAGGTGTGGGGAGGATTCGGCCCTCCAAAAAAACTTTATTTCCTTACCTAAAATCTCACACAGATATATATATATGTGTGTGTGTGTGTGTGTTCTTTTCTTTAAAGTTTGAATGTTCTAAAACATGACGTGGGTTTTACATTTCATTATTTACTTCTTTTTTTAATTATTCTCTTTGCCTTTATTTAGTTTTGTTTTGTTTTATATGCATTCTTTTATTTTGTTTATTTTGTTTTGTTTTTAACTTTCAAATTTCACTTTAATTATTATTTTTATATATTAACTTTTTATATTTATATAAATATATATATATATATATATATATATATATATATATATAAAAAAATATTATATAAAATATAAATAATGTAATATAAATAGTATAATTGTAAAATATATAATAATAAATATCAATATAATATTATATTTATATATATATATATATAAAATTACATATTATATAGTAATATTTTATTAATATATATAATATTATTATTTTATATAGTATATAATATATTATAAAATAAAATAGTATATAATATTAATTCAATGGTTTGAAAAATAGCTATATTAAAATGATTTACTCATTAAGGTGATAAAAGAAGAACGTAATAAAATAGTTGAGTAGGGAAGAGGTTTGGAATTTGCCTAAAAATTGTATGGGAGAACACATATACTAATATGATTTCTTAATAAGAACAAATCATTAAGTATCACATGGGAAAGAAAACAAACTAATCTCATACTATTTAATAAAGCTAAATTTATTTATTTTTTAACAAAAGATACATGGCAAGAAGGATATTGTTTTCCATATAATGTTAATCTTAAAGCTCCATGTTAGGTTAACTTTCTTTTCAAATGCAATGCTAAATAAATATTTCAAATTTTTAAACAAGAGGGATATCCAACATGAAGTATATATTTTGTTCTTGAAAAACATATTCCCAATATATATATTTTCTTTTCAAAAAGGAGATTACAATCAAATTTCATATTAAAGAAATCAACTATTACAATATTTCATTTTCAAGGATTGAAGTTCACATATACAAAATATACCCAAATACATAACTACCCAAGAAACCTTGTTCCAAGCTTCTTTGTAAGATTAAAAGGAGATTGCTTAAGAAAATGTGTCTCAAGTTACAATTAAAGCTAGACAAAAAAAAACAAAGTTTACAAGAAAATGAAGGCTTCCACATAGCCATATTTTTTTTGTTACAAAGAGAGTGATGTTCACAAAAGATAAAGAAAACAATGAATAACCAAGTTGACAAGAGACTTCTAACTATCTTCCTTTTGAACTCCAAATTCAAATGTTCCCAAGAATCCAACACAAGGAGAAGAAGATTTTTTAACCACCCAACCTTTGGGCATCATTACATGCCTTTCCAAGGTTGGAAGACATGCTAGCCTCCCCCAAGCCCATGGGAAAGAGGACTAGCTTCCACAACATTGCACAAGGTTAAGGGAAACAACATCCACATTACATTCACATGAAGACAAGACAAATATTAAAACGAACACCAATTTTGCAAGGAAGAAAAAGAAGAGAAACTATAATCTACCTCTAAAATGGGGAACAGAAGAAAGATATCTCCAAATGCCAAAAGTGTAGTCAACATTGGTTGCACAAAAAAAATGAACTTCATAACCTCCTTATTCCTCCAAAGTCATCAAACCCTCCTTATTTCTCCATCCATTCACCAAACTTTTTCTTGGGAGGATTTTCAAACCTAAAGGGTTTCCTCTCTAAAAATGGGGAAGGGGTTCAAACCATATGAAGCACCTTCCCACCTCAATCCATTTGAGGGGAGAACAAAAATCCTACATGACTTGCCCATCAAGACATGAGGATTGAGAGGGAAAAATCCCTCTCTCTTCCCCCACAAACTTCAAAACTCCATCATGTCATATAATGGATGGAGAAAAATAAAGTAAACAACAAATAAAAATCCACATGCAACAACAAACATTTTAAGAAAACAAAACTAATATCTAGCATGATATAAAACACACAAATAAGCTCAAGGAGCCTACCTTCAAAAGCTCTCCAACTTCTAATCTTTCCACTTCGTGACCCAAGCAAGCTCTAGCTCCAAAATCCACAAGCCTTCAAGCAAAAGCTCCAAAAAAAAAGTTCTCTTCTTTTCCCGTGAGGGAGAATTTGAAGAGGAACCAACAAAAATCCTCACAAATGAGGGAGTGACATGTGTCACCTCTCTCTTCCCTCAAAGTCAAAGATGCCCAAGATAAAAGAGAGAAATGATAAAATAGCTTTTAACCCTCTTCTCCCAAATTACTCAAAATGAACAACAAAATAAACTTGTGCAACTTTTAACAATACACACATATCCATACCCCTTACATGGATGTGACCAAAGAGAGGAAAAATAGGAGGGAAATTCCTCTATGCCTTAGAATTAAGCCCCCCTACCTATTGGGTAGGGTCCAAGGGCCCTTTTTCATGTTAAGTGAACTCCCAAACTAAAAAAGGGTCACTTAAAATGCCTAAAATAGTTCAATTTCGGGTCTAGCATATTTGGGCACAAGGGTAGAGGGTGTGGGGCCCACTCAAGGGTTCACATGTGACCCTAATCCCTTTTGATTAATTACATCATTACACAAACTCAAAACTTAATGTAAGTGGGGCCATTAATTCCCCAAAACAAGTTTACAACACAACTAAACACCCTAAGCAAGATTAATATTACAAGACATATTACATTACAAAGGAGGGTCACTCATGGTGCCCAAAAACAATAAACTCTAATACTAAGGCCACATATAATAAACACGGCTAGGACTTAGCCCCGTGGGCTACTTGTTCAAAATTGTGTAGCTGGCCTGAATCCCACATTCTCCTATGACCTGTCACATGCACACTCATTGCACACATTAAACGCACATGTCCGATAAAATGTGAATCAACTACTTAATAAGAAATCAGTTAATTCTAAACTAGCATATCATCTTCCTAGAATCGAAAATGTGACAACACGCAAAATTATGCACAAATTTTCTATAAGTTAGACATAATGATAAACTGACATATATCGATAGAATCCAAACATGCAGCTACATTAAACATTTAACATATCTCAATTAGGTCCAAACAACATCGTCATAAACTAATGTCCACAACATCGAATGAAAACTAACAACATGTTAATAGAGTCAAATTGGTGCTACGTGCCCAAATATGCATCCATGTCCAAGCAGGTCAAAAATCATAACATAATGTCCAACATATATCAAATCCTTGTCCAAACAAGTCTATGAAGAAGGAAACCAACAGATAACTGAAGTTATAAAATTGTGGGCACTACATCCCCCTCTACTAAAATTAGACTTCCTCCTGGAAGTCACTAGAAGAGATAGGGATATCTAGCCCTCAAAGATGTAGCATCCTCCCAGGTAGTTGATGTCTCATCGTATCTGTCCCACTACACTCTAACCTGGTCCAAGTCTCAACCCTGAAGGGCCAACCTCCGGTGCTCCAGTATGCGTACAGGCTCTAGTCTCCACTATCCTCCATCCTCTACCTGTAATGCCGACCAATCCAAAACATGAGAAACATCAGGTACATATCTACGAAGTATAGAAACATGAAATACATCGTGGGCCCGTGCAAGGCGGGGTGACAAAGCTAGGCGATAGGAAACTGGACCGATGACGTCTAAAATATCAAAAGGCCCCACTAAACGAGGTGATATCTTAGAACCCTTTCCATAGCGGATAGGAATTTATGCGGAAAAAATCTCAAGAAGACTTTTTCACCCACTAAGAAGTGACGATCAATCCTCTTTGTGTCTACATACGCCTTCTGGCGTGCTCTAGCCTGCTCAAGACATTGTCTAATCAGAACAACCTACTGCTCTAAATCTTGTAGATAAGCTGGTCCCAAAATAATCATGTCATCTAGTCTATCCCAACTCAAGGGTGTCCTACAAGGTCGACCATATAAAGCCTGGTAGGGAGCCATACCAATGGAACTATGAAATATGTTGTTGTAGGCAAACTCAACTAAATGCAAATAATCTTCCCACTTTCGCTACTGGCCCATCACATACATCCTCAGCATGTCCTCCAGTACCTGATTAACTCTCTCTATCTGTCCATCTGTCTTTGGATGATATGCTAAGCTGAAATTAATCTGAGTACCCAGAGCGGCCTAAAAGGAAGTCAAGAAAACTGAAGTGTAGATGGTATCCCTATCATTGATGATGGTCTTCGGAATCCCATGTAACTTATCAATGTTCTCCATAAATACTTTGGCGATGGCATGTGCATTATAGGTGACCTTGGTCAACCTATCCACAGTGACCATAATGGCATCATGATGATAAGAAGACATAGGGAGTCCGACTATGAAATCCATGGAGATCACATCCCATTTCCACTCAGGAATATCGTGAGGATGTAAGAGTCATGCGGGATGAGAATGCTCAGCCTTGACCCTCTGGCACTCAAGGCAACGTGCAACAAAATCTGCTATGTCCCATCAAAGACCAAGCCAGTAATGTAACTCCCTTAGATCAGCGTGCATTTTCATTACTCCTGGGTGTGCTACATATGGAGCTCGATGAGCCTCTGTAAGGATGAAGCTACGCAGATCACTTCACTTAGGCATGTAGATGTCTCAATGCTCATTTAACTCTACACCTACTAGAAACTCATCATTCACCTTGATTTTCTCACGCTCTCCTAGCTTGTTCTCGAGAACATGCCTCCAAATGACCTTAATCATGCCTCTAACAGCTGGATCTTGACCTGTGGCACCTTCCACATGCTCTCTACCATGTCACACCACTCTCCTCATGTTTGTATTGCCCTGTTTCAGCTTGCTTTGCTCCATTCTCCAAGTTATGCTTGTACTAGGTCTTAGAATTAGGCTTAGTTGAGCTTGTTTCAACCCATGATCCATGAACTTGCCTTGTTTTTCATCACGAAAACAATCACAAACCTTTGAGACAACATATCTCACCTCTCTGCATGCCCTCATGGACTCACTTAGATTTCCAAATCACTTACATGCCCCTTTAGGCCTCCTAACACCTAGACTGGATCTAGACAACCACCTACAAACCATGCTCAAGCCTATATATGTAATCTATCATCCTCCTTTGACATAATGGTCTGTTTACATCAATGAAATCTCAAAAAATCACATGCCAACACACAATTCATCTAATTACCAATACCATCAGATCTTATGCAAATGATCATGTTGGTGTTGGATCCAATGGCCCCCATGCAAACCTTAGCTAAGACCCAACTACAAACTAAAATTATGCAAATGTCTAAATAACATCAACAAATTCAATGGGATTACTTAATTAATGTCCACTATCCCCTTGTAGATGATAATGGGTACCTAATCACGTAACCTCCCATTCACAACAAAATACTTCAAAAATTACAAAATCAACTCCTAGCTCATGATATTGCAGCCATGGGCATTGGAGGGACAACTCCAACTATCTCATATGATGGGTCCACTAACCCCACTCTATATATTAAATCATTTGGTAACCCCTATAAGGATTGGCTCAAAACTAACACTTACGCCCCTATCGAACTAATAGCAAAATCTCTGACTAGATATGCTTTATAGCCATATAATCAACTCAAGCATAGCTTTATAGTTGAGGTAAAAGGCTTAGTCAATGATGTAGTCCATTAGTATTTCTAATATCACAAATTACCCATAGACAATTTGTCAACTCCGTCAATTACAAACAACTAAAACACAAATTAGATCAAAACCTCATCAAACAATGGAAATAATTGGCCCACGAATCCGACCATAACATGCTTGAAGAAATTCTCTACAAAATTTACGCCACTACTTTAGACTGAGACTACAATATAAATTTCAGTTCTCTCCTAAGACATTGGATGAATCCTTTGACCAAGCTAAAATATAGGACCATATCAGGAGGCCATATGAGATTCCTCAACCTCTTGAACTAAGCACTTTAATTGTCATATGACCCAAAAATTGGAGCACCATTGATGATGTTGTAATTGATACTTACAACCATAAATTTGAATGAAGAAGAGCAATTCCTATCATGCGTAACGCTCCTCCTAATGTGGCTTTTTCCTAGGCACTAACATGAAATCCATTTTGGCTACCACCATAGCGAGATGCATGTACTTAACAACCTCTAAGCAAAGTCCTGATTTTACAAAATTTAATTGGTTCCATGCAAATTGGGGAAATTCTCATGAAAATTGTCATCTTTTTTAAGATTAGAATTTACTTTATTACTAAGAAATAACTTCGATATGATGCCATGACCCAAGAAAGATATCGAGAATTTCTCTATGCCAGAAAATATATGAAATGAAAACCAAGTGTGAAGCCATACACCAAACTAACACCCACTTAGGCATTTACATCAATCCCCTGCCAAATCATTCCAAACATGGAAATCAATCTCTTCAACCTCAAAATAAAAAACAAACCAACCAAGCAGTGAAAACCATCAAAAATATTGTTAACCCTAATGTCTCTTGCCGCTGAAAAAAATATTCTAAATGCAAGGCATGAAACGTGTCATTAAATGCAGTGAATCGAGGTTCACAATCCAATCTCATCCTATGAACATTTATAAAACCTATAAGACTAATCAAGTGAATCCTATATCTCAAAAAAATCAGTTTTAAAAGCCAGTCAAATTTTGACATCATTCACTATGTTGATGATGCAAAACTATCAAATACCACCTCTCTAACATCATTAGCTTGACTGATGAAGTTTCCAAAAACATCATACGCTTTCAACTGGGTTGATGATGCCAAGAAAAAAATATAAAAACTCAAATTGAACCCCTTATGAGACCAAATTTGGTATCATCCGAAATTCTCCTCCCAAGTTTCAATCCACCACACAACGATTTGGCTTTGATGAACTTGATCCCATTTCATAACTATATAGTTTCCTTAGAAAAATTCCCTTTCTTGACCTTATGAGAAAATCTCCTAAACACTCCAATTTACTCATGCATACACTTTTAGATATGAACATTCTTTAACCCCTATTTATTAGCAAAGAGGCACCTTTACATGGTTGTGAAGAAAACATCATGCAATAATGTGAAGAGCTCTCAATTCAAACTAAAACAACAATAGGTCAAGCTCTTTTTGAAAAATAGAATTTCTTATCGATAATCCTCCACTCTTCATAAAAATTAAATACAATGATGTTCATGTTAAATGAGTCCTCATTGACGAAGGCTACGGCACATGTGTCACTACCTTATACTTCATAAAGTCACCTAGATACTTAACAAATAACCTCAACTCCACTTAACATCAGTCAAGGTTGTGAATGAATGACAAATGTCTCCCATGGGCAGTATATGGCATATAAATACTATACTCCCTATAACCATTCAAGTGGAAGTGCTGATTTTTTTCTCTTAAAATATTTTACATGTTTACCATTGGAATCATTGAGTGAGGGTCATATCTACTATAGCAATCTCGACATGCCAATGATTCACATTCCCCTTCTTAAGGAGCCACTTATAGGGTTTAAATTGACACTAATCCTTAATAACCTAAGCAATTCCAACAATGTAGAGTCGATAAACTTTATGCTTTGGAAGATTTCACTTGTGTTCCCTTCATCTCATATCTACATTTTAACAATCACATTGACTTGGTTCGTGCTTGGTGGTCATCTTGAATTTGATGCTAGAACTTCTCCAAACATCTGGGATTCTGATGAATACGAGCCCAATAAGATCAAGCCAATCTATAGTCTATGAACTTTATGCCTTGGAATATTTTCTGTTGTCTTCTTCATCTAATATTTATGATTTAACTATCCCATTGAGCAATTCTAACAATGTAAATTATACACACTTCAATCTTTAAAAGATTTATCTTGTGTACCCCGCATTTAATACCTATGATTTAACTATCCTATTAACTCCCTTTTTTCTTATAATGGTCATCTTTAATTCATTGCTAGAACTCCTATAAACTTCCTAGATTCTGGAGAAGACAAATAAGATGAGATCAACCATAAAATCAAAACTATTGATTTAACTCAAACTATAATTGTGTATGGTATCTCAAGAAGAAAAGTAACAAAATCACCACAAATACATATTTTGAGAAGAAATCCCCTGAGGATACCTCTTCTCCCAATGACATCATGGTGGAATCACTCAACATTTTTCTCACCACTCCCAATTATGAATATGGTTATGCGTCATATGACTCATACTTGTTTGGTTATGCCTGAGAAAAGCATCCTGAAATATTACGTTAAGAAGATTGTCTCAGGCCAAAACACAACACTTTTAACCACAACATTAACATGATTAATATTTCTTATTATTTTAACGAACTTAATGATGATTTTTTATTAGATAATATCACTCATAGTGACACACCTAATGATTATGATGCCATTATAGTCTCTTATGTTAGGTTACTATATAGTAGTCAGTCCCCTCTAAGACTACCTTGACTTTGGCATCTTGTTAGTTGAGGTCAACTTCCTTAAAATAAAATTCACATTCCTACGATCACAACCCCATTGTCATATCATTGAGAAATGTAGGGCATGTCGATGACATGTAGAATGCATCACCTCACAAAAGCATACTCTTAGGGGAAAAAAAGGTAAACATGCTCACCTTCTCCACCAAGACATTTTTGTGAGTTATATATCACATCACATTTTACAAGTGATTTTTGAGCATATCAACAAAACTTGCAACAATTTAAAAGACACCAACTTCACCCATCTTCTCATTCACACCACTTACGTGGTCACGCACCACAGTCACCTCCTTACGCTCCCTCCAAGCATGTGGATTGACAATGGTATTGTTATTGTACACCCTATGTTTAGAGTCAAGTTGTGGGTTATACAATGTGCAAAGGAAAACAAAATGTAGTAGAAAACTAAACAAATTGAAATGCATAAGTTTTTGTAGAATAATGCAACTATCTATTCAATAGAAAGAAAATGAAAAATTACAATGGTGTACAATGTTCAAGAAGGTTAGGAATGAAGATTCATGTGATCAGAATGGGATAAAACATGTTCTATATGTTTTAGTTATTTTATACGTAATGACCTAAAACAACTAATTCAAACCTAATCAAAATACAATAATAACATAGTAAATCAAATCTAAATCACACAAATAAAATCAATATGTATGTTGGCTAAGATGGCCAATATGATCAATCTCTCTCTTGAGTAGTATAAATCAGAATATAGGTAGAGGACCATTTTAGGGCCATCACATGCCAAAGATGATCCTACAGGCATGATAGTCATGGATCTATAAGAGAGTAATCCATATTTGTATCAAACGTGTAGGGTTCCAAATCCCATGTCTAATATATGGGGTGGGGTTTTACTAGAAACCTAAGGTTGTAAAAATTTAGATAATAATCAAGAGCTAAACTAATGTTATCATACCAGTTGTCACTAATCATGTGTTGTAAAGGAATTATATGCAATAGATAAAGATATGTTATACTATACTAGTCTAATACATGACACATCAATATAATCAATCAACAAATTTAAAGGAAAGATATAGGGTAGATATCCTTACAATCATAAAGACACCGGTGGGAGAACCCCCTCTAGGGCTGGTGGCACTTCGTGAGAATTTTGTTGTGGGTGGACCATAAGTGGGATATGTAGAAGACCTAAGTATACCAAACTTGGGGACTCAAATTACTAAGGTTGATCTTGTTAATTGGATCCTAGTAACCCAATGTTTGAATGATGCGCTCTAAGTATAACCTCCATTAAGACCCTAAAGCTTTAAATTCTTCAAGGGTAGATTTTCTATTGAAGGTAGAATAGATTAAATGATGTTATCTTTGAGAAATGACAACTATGATGCCTAATTTTAGGATAACATAAATTCATACTCAACATAGTCAACAACATTGACCATAGTTGATGTTGTCATCTAGAAACATGTGTCGATTATATTGCATCGACCATGGTAGATGTAATCATCATATGAAGATGCAAGTTTGAGCGAGTAAGGAGAAAGAGTAGCTTAAGAGGGTTATGAGTACATGGATCTGAACTTATGATCATAATCAGTTGTTGGAGTAACAAATCATCAAGTAATATTCATCTTCAGGTAGTTGAGTTGGTGCTTTGTCATCCTATAGGGTTGTAGCCTCCTTTCAGGGCTTTTGCCTTGCTAAATAGGGGTTGGTGCTCCTTGTGGGGTTGGTGCCTCACTAAATAAATCTTGTGTGATATGTAATATTCACATAATTCCTTTTTTTTATGTAATATAAGCACATGTTCAATGTGTTTTCTTCCCCTTGAGGGTTTCCCACATTATATGTTGGTGTTCTTGTGTACTCTCTTGTTAGTTTGAATGATTGTTCACACTTAATAAGCTCACAATGATGGTGTATGTTAAATGGTTGATTTCAATGATCTATTTAATATATGTGTAATGAAGTTAAATTTTTGTATGACTGATTCACCCTCACCCTCTCAGTCAGTGTGCTTCCAACAGTAGCCAAAATGGTCTCGCTTCATTTCAAGGACTTATAGTTAAAAAATTTGGAGTTTAGATATTTTTGATGATAGTATGCATGTATTTAGTGGTATACCTCTGATCGACAAGCATTCTACAGTCAATTTAGAGTGATTGGAAGCCTCTATTTTTCTAAAATAAGCTTACATACTCATTTTAAGAAACTAAGTTATGATTCCCTTGTTTTTTCATGATTTTGAAGCTTTCACATTATCTTTTTAGATGATTTGTTATCTGCAGAAGCTTAAATCCATTTTCACATACTACCTTGGATAGTTTTAAGGTCTGTACATTTTTACAAATATTTTAGGGAAGATTAGATTTTCTACCATCAACATAGTCAGCGTTGGGGATGTTTTGAATTTTTCCCATGGTGGTGGTGGTATTTTTGGAACATTTTCATCTTAGTGCAGTGTACATAGTCAGCCTTGGATGGATTTAAGACCTTTGGCTTACATATACATATGGGAGAAACATTGGGAAAAATATGTTTCCTTCAGGTTTTTCGTTCACAATTCCCATTACATAAAAAACAATAGTAGCATTGAGTTTTCCCTTTGGGAGATTAGTCCCACATTGGTGAATAGTAGGGGAGCGATTGGGTTTAAATATGATTTAATGAAATTAAATCTTAATCAAAATACTGAGATCAAATGAATATGATAGTAACAAGCAATATTTATCATGCAAGAAAAGGGCAAGTATAAACAAAAGTGAAATAGGAGTGACTTGGCTTGTATTCGAAGATCTAGGTTGATTCTGAGCTAGAAACTGAGTGGAAAAAGATAGATATGAACTGAGTAAGATATTTCTGGGAAACTGGAATCTGAAATTCCCATGGACAGGAATACTTAGATGAGTACAGGACCACCCGGGCGTTAATGTCTAAGTTTGGGCACTAGTGTCCTCATAAATTCTTCGTTTCTGATCTTCTCAAGGTCGGAACTTATCTTCATCCTTTCACTCTTTGTTGCATCCACTTTGATGTATGGTTTTACTATCACACATGGACTCATAAAACAAACCCTAAGTACCTACACCATGCTCAATCAAACATTAAATGAAATAAATAATGCATATGCTTGATTCAGACTGACCTCGGTAGACACCCAATTGTGATTGTCACCAATCATTGCACTACATTTCAGACTCTATGTAGTTCTAGTATGTGTGTGTGTGTGTGTGATTGAATTGTGTACATTGAAGCTAGGTTTCCCATCTGCCATTCGCACCAAGATAACATGCTAGAACTAAATTTCCCCCAAGATTAATGTGTGTGATTGAATTTAGAAATAGCCCCTCGTATGCATTGAATAATGCAGCCCTAATCCAGTCCTTGAATGTTACTCTTTTCCCAAGTAGTAGATAGTAAGTAATAGCCCAAGTTGTCTAACCCCCAATAATAGTGAGTAATTGATATATATATATATATATATATATATATATATGTATATATGATTCCCTTGTTTGAATTTTGTCATTAAAAACCAAAAAGGTTGACCCAAAGTGATAAGAAAGGTTTTAGAAAAGATAACAAGTAATGTGGTAAATCAAATTTGAGAAAGGGGGGGAAAAGGAAAGAAGTGCCTAAAGGGGACAATAGCACATGGGTGTTCATATACCTAATGGGCGGTAGTGTCTGAGATGCTCGAAGGATACAACAGAAAATACATAGTTGGTCATATGTTGTCCAATGTTCACAATTAAAGTGTTCATTCCAGAAAATCAAATAATAAGAGTATAGAAAAGATAAAGCAATGTAAAGGCAAAACAAGTGTTATTAATGTCTAATTTTCTTACTTATGAATCATGCATATAATAACATACTTAGAGATGTGATTTAAGTAGTAAGTGCATGATTTCATGTCTACTACATAAATAACTAATTTTTATAGTAGTGGAGCTAAGGATCCACATATTCAATGCTTTTATAAATCACAAAATCATCTAAATGTTCGGACCAAACTCATCCAAATCCCCTAAGGCATGGGATGATATGGAAGAGGCAGAGGAGGACATGTGCTATGAAATTAGTAGCTCTCAGTTCACAAAATTTAGCTAAGGAAATATTGGAGGTTAAAAAAATTGGGTATACGAGTACAAATAATTGTGCTACATGGTACAATTTTGGATACTCGGTTACTGGGCGTGGTTCAGATGAAAAAATTTACAAGTCTTGTGAACAATACCAGGTGCATTGGACATGTGATTGGACCACATAGCCAATCATAGGTGCTCAAGACACGAGAGAATTGGAAGCATGTGATTGGGCCATGTGTCCCAATCATAGGTGTTTTATTGGAAAGTTGCAATAAAAAACAAATAAGATACCAGGGATATGAAGGCACATGGTAGGGCTACATATCCCAATCATAGGTCAACAATTAATCAATAAGAATTTGAAATCTGGCGAAATCCCTGATGCTCAGAAACATTGGAAACAATGAAGTTAAGAAAACATAGAGGAGAATCCCGGGAAGGAGATGAACATTATTGATCCACACGGCCCAATCACATGTGAAATTGAGTAGTTGATTCACACATGACAAGTGTCATAATAAAAAAATCATAATAGAGACTATACTTAGAAAAACCAAATTTTTGCACAATTTTAATGGAGCAGGCAATAAACAAAGTTCTTATTTTTTGCCCATAAATTTTGATTGGGAGCTTCGTTTGAGAATGGATAGTACCATTGGAATTATTCTTTAGATATATTTGTAATGGATGTAATTTTGAGAGGAATTGTGGAGAAATGTGCAAGTAATTCATGATAGAATCTCGTGGCCTCTTTTGATCTCGCAATAGAATCAAATGGTATAGAGTTCTAAAAATCATTTATAATTGTTCCTGATATGTTTTCCCCTCTTGATTAGGTTCTTATAGGCTATATATTCCCTTTGTTGCCATGCCTAAATTCAATTAGGTAGCTTAGTAATGTATGAATAAAGAATTGATATCTCTCATTAGTCTTGTGTGTGCAATTATGATGTATTAGATAATGATAGCTTCATGTTTTCTTAGTCTCTTAATTTCATGGATGTTTGTGTGCTCCTTTCCTTATATCTTCACTTGTTGTTTCTTGGAGATGATTTTAATGTAGATGTAGACACAAAACTTTGGCACTTTACTCTTTGAAACTGGTGGTTTTGAACTTGCACTTTTGCTAAGATATGCATAACCTTTTCATTCCTACTTAGTACATTATGAGGTCTCTTGTATAGCTTGTTTATCCTTGTAAACTGATATATTGACACATTCTAAGAGTATAATACATAAATCTATACAATAAGTCAACATGACAAGATACAAACTTCATTTGACATGTTTTTCATCCATAATCAAGGTCGTACAGTTTGGTTGTGAATTTACATTTAGTCTTGACCTATCTGTATTGTTTTGCACCGGCATATCCTCCCTATTTTCTTTAAATTCCAAATTCTCTTAAAGGTATTTTACTCCTTTTGGGTCTCCTTTTCTTCAACAATTCACCTTTAGAACCCTATATAAGCAAGATAACACTACCTCATTTACTGACCTAGAAATCCTATGGCACTACATTGATACACTCACTTAAAACACTTGTAAAAGACACCCAAGGCTCCCTAAATATTTAAAATGCACATCCAAAGTCATTAGGTAAAAAATATATACATGTCTGAAGCTTCTTATAAGGTCAAGGAATCAGTCTTTCTCATCCACAAGCACTCAAATATCCATTCTCCAAGTATTTTAGCAAGATCCAGACTCAACTTAAGAATTTTCAAAGAAGCTACCCAATCTAGTTGCATTCATTCATATATCAAATGTTAGGTAGATAACAACGTGCATTTTGAGTCCTCTTCAAATTATTATCAATGTTGGCGGTGAGCAGGGTGCCCAAAACCTAATGAATATTTTTATCTTAGGTTTTCCTATCCATGATTAGGTTTTGAGATTTAATTCGGCATGTTCATATATCTTCGTAGCTTGATTGACAACGAGGGTTTGATAGTGACAAACATTTCTAGGCATGTGATAGTCCCATAAATTCATAGAGCTAGAAACCATAAAGGTCAAAAACTATATAGACTGTCAAGTCGAAGAAGTGTTTGGTACTTCCTCTGGTCAATTTTCAGTCAAATTTCCCAGAGTGAAACATCATCATGTTCATATCCCTCTTTTTTTGACAGTGTACACTCCAAAATATTCAAACACCCGTTTGTAAAAAAATAAGTGCACTCATCTTATTATGTTTTTTAAGTTTATATATTGTTTCATAGCTTAGTTGCAAGTATTAATTCATTTTTTGGTATTACATAACTAAATTTGGAATTTAGTTAATCAAAAATAACCTTATATATTTCCCCTTACATCCTTTAGTGTACCTAATTCTCTAATCCTTATATTTCACATAATCTAATAAGGGTGTAAACATTTTGGTGAACCCGACTCGTGGCTCGATATTTTCAATGCTCTTCCTCTTTGCTTTTGGTGTTGCATCCATCTTCTTATTCTACTTCATCATGTAATTGTTTCCAATGGTCTATGATATTCTCATCAATCCCATAGGCCCACATACTCATACTTTGAGTTACAAAGGTAACCCCTTTTCCCATATTTCTTTTACTAGTAATAGTTTTTCCAATGTCATCTTCACTATTAATGTCAATCCTCTGCAATGTGAAGGCTCCAATAATAACCTTGAAACTCACTCTCATGATCTACCCGAAGATGAATCACAACACCTTACACACATCTTACAGGAGAATATCATTAATATTAATATTCTTCTATGTGTTTCACAAGTTCAACTTAAGCATGCTTCATTATCTCATATAGATACATCTACCATCCCTACATCTATGGTTCCTACATCCTTTAGGGCCCATAATTTATCAATGATTAAAATTGTCTCTATGTCTCATCTTGCACCTATTGTTGTTACTACACATCCTATATCTACTCCTAATGGTTCACACACATATTCATCTAGCGCACAAGCTCTTGAAACCATTGTTCATATATTACTAGCTCAATTTTTACAATTACAACAAGGTGTATCCACTTCTTCTCATGTTATGGATTCTGTATAGTTTCTTCATAACCCACTTGCATCCGGTTTGGTTTCTTACACATATTTTATTGGTTTTATTTCTCCTAAACACCCTATATGTGATGGAAAGGTAGATCACACCGAGCACCTTCAATCATTCCATATGGATTTCTTCAAGTACACCTCTTAGGACATCTTACTCACCAAACTCTTCCCTATAAGTCTTAAGGATTTTTCACTACAATGGTTCTATGGTCTCCCCACACATTCTGTGTGCTCATTTACAACTTTGGGATAAAGTTTATTATGCATAATTGTTTAAAATGTGACAAGGATCAAATGAATATATCAATAATTATGTCCTACTATACAATACCATGCTTACTAAGATGATAAATATCTTAGTTGAAAGTGAATTACAACACCTCTTTACAAAAAGCATATTTTATCCTTTGCTAGAATCAGTCATATTTGAAAAATTCTGATTTTTTGACCACCTATGTCATACACTTAAAGAGTACTAAGATAAGTTGTTACATATGAACAAACTTGTGTACATTTCTAGCACTCCTCCTAATACTTGTAATGCCAAATTTCCAAGAAAATCCATATTCAAAGGAAAGACTAATGATACAAAAATTATTTCTAAAGATACTCTAAATGTTATTGCTCAACCATTTAAGATCCAACTTCAACTCACATGAAAATAATTTACTCATTTACTATATGCCCCACACATTGTATTGAAACAACTGCTTGAATGTAATATCATGTCTCTCCCTCCACTCTGTAAGGTTGATACAAGCAAGCCTCAAAGTAAAAGTTTTGAAGCTAATTCTTAACTCGATTATCATAGATGTATTAGTCACCTCATTGATCGGTGTATCAAGATTTATCACGTCATTCAAGATATTATCAATTCAAATTCCATTGAATGGGATGAGCCCATTGAATCTTTCAAGCCGACCAATGATATGCCAAATTTAATATCTTCAATGATCCACTTCCTAAACATGAAAATGAAAAATTTGCATTAGAAGTGCACAACACTTATGTAGTGTCACCACCACCCTCTTATAATCAACCTTTGGATGCAATGATTGGCATTATCACTCACACATCGTATCCTACACCACTTATCACTTTTGATGACTTTGATATAGATGGCACGTTTGTTTCAGATACTTTATCCATATCTATATCTATTAATCAAGTACATATACGAAGAGTTTTGGTTGATCCTCATAAGGAGGTTAATGTTTGTTCTATCGCACTACTTTAATCTCTTGGTATTTTGACACAGAATCTTGCATTCGAAACTGATTCGCGATACCGATGCATTAATTTATGTATCATTGATGGTTATATCACTACATCAATTTCATTCTTGGTATTTACTTCTCTTATCTCTGGTACATTACGTTTAGGTCTCCCTTGGTAGCATGGTCTAAGGGACATTCCATCATTCATTCACCAATGTGTCAAGTTTATTTATAATCAACATGTTTTCACAATTAGGGGTGTTCCCTTTAAAGCTCCTTCTCCTAGTTTTCCTAGCCATTATTTTATAAAATATACTCTTATCCTGTTGGTTTTTGAATTAGCACTTTCGTGATCAACAATTAGGGGACAACAATTCCCTCCTCTTTATGGGAGAGGTTCCCTTATTGAAAGTGAGCAACAAAGCTTATATACAAATATACAACTTTCATATTAATGAGGACTTCTGATACTTTGAAATGTTTCATGTCAATATAGATTATCAATACATAGGAATAGAAGAACAAAGAAACTGAAAAGGAAGAACATAACATTACTTTCAGGTAATATAGATGGCAAAATATAACCTTACATGTACTTAGCAAAAGAGATACATAATAGAATCATTCACATGGGCAACATAAGATATAATTCTATAGACACAAAGTTCAAGAAATCATATCATAAGAACACAAAGTTTCTTAGCATGAAAGATTGATGATTCACAAATTTCAGACAAGAAAAGAAAGGACAGTAGATGGAAATAAGAGACAAGGGAAAATATTTTGTATTGGTCACTTTCAAATCTATTGCATTTCAAGAGTATTAGAGTCCAACCCTTAACAATGGCATGGAAATCCCATTAAATATCTTACAAAAGCAGTTACATTCGGTTTCAACTTCTTTTAATCTAAAATATTAAAGACTACTTAATAAATACACTAATAGAATGTCTTTAACCAAATATTACATCATGGGTTTGCAACCCCAAAATATAAGAAGTGTCTTAGGACTCTGAAGTACAAACATCCGAAGGAGGTTTAGAAGGGCCCATTGTCTTTAGAATCCGATGTCTAAATCTTTTCAAAGCTTCGGCTATCTCCATGCACTTTGGTATGGTGGTGTTAGAAGTGGCATGTATGGTGGTGTTAGAAGTGGCATGAGTCCAAATTCCAAAGCACTTCTCCATATCCTTCTCAAACTTTGTGTTTTCCAAAACTCCTTGTTTTCCTCGATGATAGCTGACTGGAGGGAGCAGACATCTTTCATCTTCTCTTTAGACATTGAATCTTCCTTGAAAAGATCCTCTTTGACAAAGGTGCTAAACTGAGCCTTGATCACCTGTATAGAAAATTGATCACCTGAGGCTTCATTATGGATTTGACAATGAATATCTTGGAAGGCAGACATAACACAAGTCTTGAAAGCTTCTCCTTTTTGCCACATATTTTTCAGTTTTCCCACAGCTTCCTCCAAAACTTTGATCTTCCACTCAATACTAAAAACCTAGGTTCTTAACAGATTATTCTTGGCCTCATCGAATACTTTGCTTGCCAACAAAATCTGCTCATCTGCCTTACTCATCAAATGGAGATCATGCCTTGCTCATCATCCTTGAGACAATCAGGTACCTTGTAGACATTATAGGATATGATTTGTTGGAGAGAGAGTCTAACAAAGTACCTCCTCCTGACCTCAAAATCATCTATGCAGTCAGCCCAATAATCTTCAGTATTTGCAAGGTGATAGAAAACCATTTTGAAATTCTTAGCAATATATCACTTGATATCAAAGCATGTTCTAGACTTAAAGTGATGAATGGTGAGAGGAACAATGGTACTATCAACATTCTAAGCATCCAAGGTTGTCGTGCATGTATAATTTCCCAAGGTAATAGGGAAACAGATGCCAAAAATATTCTTATCTTTGCAAGTCCTGTGGAGTATGTCCAATTGTCTGCAAATCTCAACAAGGGCCATTTTGTCATTACAGAACATAGGGAGCTTTATAGGATGGCCCTCAAGACCAGCCAGTTTGATGTATGAAAACTTTCTGAATTGAGTGTAGACACTTCCATAATCAGAGATCAAGGTCTTTGCTTCCTTATAAAA
This sequence comes from Taxus chinensis, assembly GCA_019776745.2. NCBI lineage: Eukaryota > Viridiplantae > Streptophyta > Pinopsida > Cupressales > Taxaceae > Taxus > Taxus chinensis. The sequence continues at coordinate 267,896,660 of CM034151.1, read as the reverse complement.
TCTCCGAGCAGTATCTCCTTCCAAAAGCCTCACAATATACATAGTGAAAGCGTCATTAACTCTCCTAAAATTGTGATTGTTGACTTTGAGAGTTAACTGAGGGCAGTATTCATATATAGGGGCATCCTTCTTGTCTTCAATGAAAGCTAAACCAAGCCATTTCCTATATGCCGCAATAGTGTACATGAGATAGGAGGTCATGTAGAATGTCTGAGTTCTTTGAACATTGACTAGCTGCTCTGTTAGGTTTTCACATATTATCTCACCCCAATTCAAAGTATGCTTCCCTTCACAAATGATATTGATAAAGGGGCACATCCAAAAGTGAAACTCATTTTTAGATGGCATTCCCATGATCTTGGCAAGAAGAGTCATGATTTTTGAAATCTCTTCCTTAAAATCCACCCTAAATAATGATTTGGAAAATTTAGACATCCCTTTTTTAGGGTTCTTTAGCCATGATTTAGCTACCCTGGTCTTGTATTTCTCACTGTCATGATCAAACATTGTTTGTGCTTGAGCAAGAGTGATGGTATTATCTTCTTCCACCACTGGGATGCACAAGGTGGTACATATACCTTTAGAATCCATTCGTGCAACTACTTCACCATGTATATCAACAATTTCTTTGGACTCTGGGTTGAAACAGGCCCCGCAGGCAAGCACGGTATCAGCACACTTAACAAAGATAGGAAAACCTCCTGCAAACACAATTCCATTTTCTTTTATTAATTGTGCCATGGGAGTAGGGCTATCACATCCAATTCTACTCCAACAATCATCGAGGTCGAGGTGCCGAGCTTCACTGTCGCCGATATCAATCACAGAGGTTTCCAATGAAGAGAGATGTTTGTGGCCTTGCTACTGAATATTCATCATGATAGAGGTAGGGGGAGAAACAACCTTCAATGGAGTATTACCACGATCTCAAATAATCCCTGCAAGAGAAAATAAAGAATCACATACATGGGCAAAAACTTGTTTTGCATGAATGCAAGCAAGAGGAAAAGAGCAAGCAAGTGTGGAAGTGAAAGAATGATTACATCTCTTTAAATAGCCATGAGTTTGAATGAATGGAGAGAGAAGATAATGAATGCGCAATAAATGACCCTCACACCAAATCAAAAAGGTGAAAAGTGGAAAAAGCGGGAAAAAAGGGCCCAGACGGTCCATGGGACATTAGGACACGAAGGATGTGTGGAGCCGAAATACCCAATCCAAGAGAAGTGCAGAAAAATTAGGTCGGGAGAGCACAGATGGTCCATCAGACATTGGGACACGCAGGACATGTAGAGACGATTTAGCCACGAGTAAAGCAATGCGGGAAAAATGGTGAATCGGTGAACAAGAGGCCCAGCTGCACTTGGGACATGCAGGACAAAAATGTCCAACTTAACTGATGAGCAGAGTAGTGTGGGGAAAGCGGTGAATTGACGAATAGGAGGCCTAATTGCACTTGGGACACGCGGGACAAACATGTCTGACTTAGCCGAAAAACACTAAAAATGACCCCAAAGAATGAATTTTTCTAACTTTCTAAACTCCTCCCTTTGCTTAAACACTTATGAAGGACACTGACTCAAAATTTTGGAATTTTTTCTTTCAAAAAGGAGGAATTTTGAAGGTGATAACATATCCCTAGTGTATTCACATATTAGTATTTGGTTTCAAACACTACCTCTCACAGCTCTATCCCTCTTAGGTCTTCTGATAGTCCTTTGGTTGCACACATTGCCTCTCACAGCTCTATCCCTCATAGGTCTTCTGATAGGCCATTGATTTCACTCACTTCCTCTCATAGCTATGGTACTCCTAGGTCTCCTGATAGGCCTTTGGTTGCACAAACTGCCTCTCATAGCTCTATCTCTCCTAGGTCTCCTGATAGGTCTTTAGTTTCACACATTGTTTCTCACAGTTCTCACTCCCATAGGATCTCGTCAATCCTCTAGTACACATGCTCCCTTCACAATTTTTCACCGGTATTCTAGTACCTATGGTATGTCTCGGCATACTCATTCTTCCATTCCTCCACACATGTCTTCTACTTCATACATTGCCCATGCATCTACATCATCTCCCAAGCCTTCTTTTGGAAAACATTACTATTGTTATACAACTGCATTTGAGTCATAATTGAGGCCTAAGCCTCCATCTTCCCCAATATTTTCTCCACCTCTTCAAAAGTTTCTCATTGGATATATTTCATGCTACCCCTTTCTCTTGTACATATCTAACTATTTTAAAATACAAAACACATTCATATATTTACAAAAATACAAAATTAGGACCTATACACTTAACTTGAGTTGTTAGCACATTACATTACACATGTTGTTTGTCATTATGTCTTTGATAGATAGAATATATCTTTCTTCTCTACACACATACATTCATGTGGCATATCGAGCTTGATGCAAGAAACACACAGAGTAGTAGAATATGATAGGTGTTAGTTGGTACTTTACCTAGGATTCCTATACATATAGGGGCATCTATTATACACTACATATGGGTGTTATTTTTTTTTATAGTTCCTTTCTAATTCCTCATTATTCTTCATTACATATATTGTGTACATGTTATCTCTTGAGCTAACAAGACTAACATGTGTCTTGTGTATCATTGACACCTTTTTCTTTACATGTCTCTTTCTATATCAGTTTTTGTATCATTTCATCATGTTATGACACTCTTAGTTTTTCATACATACTTGTTTGTTGTGTGTGTTACTACTTATTTGTTTCACTGATTGTGGCCTTCGTTCCTTGTTTGTTTTGTGACACCGTGGGTGTCTATGTTTGTGGCTTTATGCATATCTTGTGTTGTTTTCTTTATAAGCCTACAGACCTTAACTGTATTATGACATCGTGGGTGTCTCATGTTTAAAGGAATTTCCTCCTTTTGTGTGACATTGTTTGTATACTATTTTAACTCTAAATTCATTATTGTTGCACGTGTTTCGTATACATATCTCATTGGTAATGTGGTTATTGTCTCTATTGTTTGTATTTTTTGTTATTATCTCCCTTGTTATGCGTCATAGTTTCCACTATGTGTAAAACCTTTTTTGTCGATATAGGTTCTTCAAGGTGGCCACCTCTTCATTATCCTGCATTATTTTACAAATCCTCAAACATTTGTTGCATGGGCACACATATATTATTTTGATCCACGTGCTCAACATGGTATTTCACACATGCCTCAAAAGAGGGGGCATTCATTTGGGTATATTTTACACCTACAACAATCATGGGTAGAAATTTGGGGTAACATACAAGTACAAACAAGGTATAAGTACTCATAAACACATTCAAGCATAGAAATCTAAAAATTATACACAAGTTCAAAACCATACAGTTTGGTCAAGACCATATGTATAGTCTTGACCCTTTCACATGGTTCTACCCAGGGCAATTACATCAACTTTATCATCAGTTTCATATTTTTACCTATAAGCATAGGTTTTTGGCATAGTTTCAGATCCAATGCACTTAGTTCAAATCAATTATAGGGGGGTGAACTATTTAATTCTTTATTCAAGAATTTTAGGGGCTTGGGTCTCCTTTATTCTTCTACATTTTAGTACATTATAGTTTTTATTAAGTTATGTGGCACATGTGAAGGGCATGTGGGCACTCGTTCTCTTTTCTACTGTGTGTCCTAATTTACAAAATTGGGTCTGGATCCGTCTACAGTGGTTTGGTCCATGGGGTTATAGAATGTATCGAAGTGGATAATTTCTTCATAGGTAGTCCTTCCTTTCCTCTTACATTTAAAGGGCAAGCTATCAAATTTTTTGAATAACTTTGATACGCGGTCTTCTTCCTTTGTGGGGTGGTTTGGTACTTCACTATTATTTTATATCTCAAATATTTCCTTGTTGGGTTGCATATACCTTACAATTTGGTTTTCCTCAGCACAATTGGGAATTGATCACCCTCAATCCTTCAACAAAGTTCATCAATGCAAATCTTTCAATTACAAGACAAGCATGGGAGATTCTCCCTCCCCAAAACAAATAAGTGTATTTCTTCCTTGTTTACATCTTTTCATTTCATTTTTTTGCAAATGCAAATATTTCATGTTACATTTGAGTTAAATTTCAATTATTTATCATGGACATTAATTAAACTTTGTATTGTAGGTTTCATCATAGAGCATGCCAACACCAACACAAGAGGACTCTGTAAATCAAACACCACGTGAAGACAAAGTGTGTCTACACACTGATGCGCCAAAAATAGCAGGAACTTGAAAAGGTCATAACTTGTGCTTTGGGTGTCTGTTTGAGTCCATTTTCTTAAACCCCCTATTTCGATGAGATGAACACACCAATCAACCCGCCCTGCCAATTGGAGCACGTTTTAGCAAATTTTCGGGCCCAAAATCCTCCATCTTGAGGTCAAAATTAGGTTTTAAGTTGTAGTTCGGTTTTTCCTATTTTAGGGCATTAGTTAATTTTAGTCTCTTAGTTGCATTGTGAGTTGGAAAGTTGGAAATTCCTCTAATTTAGGCAAGTAGAAGATGCATGGAAATTTTTTTGCCCGTACGAATAAGCATGTGAACTTACTAAGAATAACAGGTTTTAGTAAACTGCTAAAAATAGTAATTTCCGCCACCTAGAGTAGATTTAGTCAAAGTTAGTTAGAGTTTGCTTGGCAACTTGAGTTGGGAGTTGTTTTCCTATTTAGGAAACATTGTAATTCATGATTTGATAATGAAGAAGGAGATCTATTTTCTTTTGGAGTTCATATTATTTGCAGTATATTGAGTTTGTTTAGAATTTGGCTACATTATCTGGTATTATAGATGGTTCGAGTCTTAAAAAAATGGCAAGGAGAGGAAGAGGAAGAGGAGGCAGTATTTCCCAAATGAATAGAAATATGCAAGATCTGCAGAGGCAAGTTGTTGCGCTTGCTGCAATGAGAACCTAGAGAGGAAATCAAGGTGGAGATGACACGGATGAAGAAGAAGTTTTTGAAGAGGAGGAAACGCAAGCGCCACCCTTAGATTTTGAAGAAAGGATGCTTCGAGCATTAGAAGGAAAGAATGATGGAATAAAATTTGATGTTTCAAAGTATAGAGGTAGTCTAAAACAAGAGGAGTTGATAGACTGATTGACTAGCGTGGGGAAATTTTTTGAGTGGAAGGTTATGTAAGAAGAAAAGAAGGTCAAATTTACATGCATGAAATTGAAAGGTCATGTTATGTTATGGTGGGATCATGTACAGAAAGAGCGGTCAAGAAAGGGGAAAGAAAGAATTAGGACATGGAGTAAGATGGAGAAGAAGTTGAAAGATAAATTTCTCCCTGTGGATTATGCACAAACCCTTTACATGAGGTTTCAAAATCTCATATAGAATTTACAAACTGTGCAAGAATACACAGATGAGTTCTACAAGTTTTCCATTCATGTAGAGCATGAAGAAACTGAGGAACAAATGGATGCAAGGTATGTAAATGGATTAAAATTTTATATTCAAGATGAGATAAGTATGCACAGGATTAAGAGCATGGAGTATTCCTATCAATTAGCCTTAAAGGTCGAGGAAAAGAAAAGTCGTCAAAGTTTTAGGAGATCACCTGGGATTAATAGGGGGGCTATTCTTCCTTTCTGGGATGAGATGGTTTCAGCCAAGGTAGGGGAGAATCACCTCGTGGAGTGGAAAATGAATAAGATACGAGACAAGATTCCCAGAATACACAAAGAGGCAGAGGAGTTTCTAGGGGCAGAGGATATGCTAGCAATAGAGGATGGGAGGCTCCACGAAGACCATTTGTTTGTTACATATGTGGTGAAGAGGGGCATCAAGATTTTGAATGCCCGCATTATTATACACATGACAAGAGGCAAGAAAATTCTCCAAGAGTAAATCTTGTTGAAGCTAAACAAGTAGAAGATGAACATGACCTAGAAATTCCACCAGATGTTGGAGAAAATTTGATGATCAAAAGGACGATGATTGCTCCAAGAAAGGATATCAAGGGGGATGCATGGTTGCGTACAAATATTTTCAAAACAAGATGCACTTCAAGAGGAGAGGTATGTAATGTTATTATTGATGGTGGTAGTTGTGAGAACATGGTTTCAAATGAGATAGTTGAGAAATTGGGTCTGTATTGTGAGAAGAATCCTAGCACTTATCGTATTGCATGGTTTAAGAAGGGTAATGAAGTTATTGTTGATAAAATATGTTTAATAAGTTTTTCTATTGGAAACACTTACAAGGATGAGATTTGGTGTGATGTTATTCCTATGGATGCATGGCATATGTTGCTAGGAAGATCATGTAAATTTGATAGAAAATTTATTCATGACGGGGAAAGAATACTTATACTTTCTGGAAGGATGGCAAAAAAATAGTTTTGCTACCTCTTAAGGAAGAGGGGAAGGCTGAAAATATGCTTTCTGCAAAGGAATTTGTGAAGGAGGCAAAGGAAACCGGGTTTTGTTATGCACTAGTCACAAATAAGGATGAACCTACAAGTGCACAAATACCAATAGAAACAATAGAACTAATAGAAATTTTTATGATGTTATTCCTAATGAGCTACCAGACGGATTACCGCCCAAAAGAGATACTCAACACCACAGTTATTTGATTTTAGGTTCTTCACTCCCAAATCAAACGGCTTATAGGATGAGCCCGAAATTACATACAGAGTTGAATAGGAAAGTGGCAGAGCTCGTGAGAAAGGGGGCAGTAAGGGAGAGCATGAGTCTATGTGTAACCCCAGCTTTATTAACACCAAAGAAGGATGGAACATGGAGAATGTGCACAGATAACAAAGCAATCAATAAAATTACAATCAAGTATAAGTTCCCAATACCTCGCCTTGATAATATGATGGATGTGTTTATTGGATCTAGGTATTTCAGCAAGATAGATCTTTGAAGTTGTTAACATCAGATTCGGATCAAAGAAGGAGACAAGTGGAAAACAACACTCAAGATAGAAAATGGATTATATGAGTGGTTGGTGATGCCATTCGGGTTATCCAATGCACCAAGTAATTTTATGACACTGATGAACATTGTGTTGCGGGAGTATAATGGTAAGTTTGTTGTGGTTTATTTTGATGATATCTTGATCTTTAGTCAAACTAAAGAAGAACATTTGAGGGTGATATTTGAAGTGTTAAGGAAAGAGAAACTCTATGCAAATATGAAGAAGTGCATGTTTATGCAAGAGATTTTGGTATTCTTGGGTTTTATTATTTCAGCAGATGGGGTACGGATGGACTCACATAAGATAAAGGCAATTATATAGTGGCCTACTCCATGGAGTATAACAAAGGTAAGAAGCTTTCATGGTTTAGCAACATTTTACACAAAGTTTATTAAAAAATTCAGCAGTATTGTAGCACCTATAACAGATTGCACAAAAGGAAGGGAGTTTTTGTGGAAAAAGGCATTTGAGGATAGTTTTTCAGTTGTTGAAGAAGAAGGTGATAGAGGCACCTATTTTGGCACTACCAGATTTTGATAAAGTGTTTGAGGTTGATTTTGATGCCTCACATGTGGGTATTGGTATTGTCCTAAGTCAAGGCAAAAAGCTAGTAGCTTTCTTTAGTGAGAAACTGAAAGAGGTAAGAAATAACTACTCTACTTATGATGTGGAATTTTATGCAATTGTACAAGCATTGAGGCATTGGAGGCATTACTTAGTGCCTAAGGATTTTGTGTTATTTATAGAGCACATAGCCCTGAAGTATGTGTATACACAAAAGAAGTTGAATAGTAGGCATGCAAAGTGGGTATCATTTTTACAAGGTTATACTTTTTCTCTAAAACATAAATCAGGAAAACAAAATCAAGTTGCAGATGCATTGAGTAGGCATGTGACTTTGTTTACCATTATGGAAAATGAGGTGGTGGGTTTTTAAGAAATAAAGGGTTTGTATTCTTCTAATTCTAATTTCAAGAATATTGTTGAAATGTTAATTCGTCCATTGGTAGATGATGTCAGATATGTCCAAGATGATTACATTTTACAGGATGGCTATCTCTTCAACGGATGCCAATTATGTATTCAGGTTGGGTCTTTGACAAAGAATATAGTGAAAGAGATGCATAGTGGAGGATTGGTTGGGCATTTTGGTAAAGGTAAGATGATAGCCTTAGTAGTAGAGAAATACTATTGGTCAAAGCTGAAAAGAGATGTGGTAAGATATGTGGAGAGGTGTCAAATTTTCCAAGTCTCGAAAGGTCGTGCATATAATACAGGGTTGTATATGTCATTTCTTGTTCCTAAAGGGTCGTGGAAAGATCTGAGTATGAATTTTGTTTTGGGATTACCGAAAACACAACAAGGTAACGACTCAATTTTTGTGGTTTTTGATAGATTTTATAAGATGGTTCATTTTATTGCCTTCAAGAAAACAAGTGATGTGATAGGACTACCAAATTTGTTTTTCAAAGAAGTTTTGTGTTTACATGGTGTTCCAAAAATTGTTACTTCAGATAGGGACACAAGGTTCTTAAGTCACTTCTGGAGGACTTTATGGAAGAATATGGGAACTCAACTACAGTTCAACAGTGCCTATCATCCTTAGACCAATGGGAAAACAAAGGTTGTAAATAGGAGTTTGGGAAACCTGTTAAGGTGCATAGTTTGGGAAAAGCCAAAACAATGGGACTTAGCATTATCACAAGGTTAGTTTGCATATAACAGTTTTGTAAATAGATCCACAGGAAAGTCTCCATTTTATATTGTGTATGGTAGTAATCCGAACGGGGTGTTAGATTTGGTACAACAACCAGTTGATGGCAAATTCAGTGATGATGCAGAAGCATTTGTCGAACATCTACCTGATTGATTGTCATCAAGACCTATTGTTCATAGTTTATCTTGGTCTAGTCTCTCAAAACTAGTCAAATTCCTGAGGTGGTCTAATTCTCAATTGTGCTTAAAGTTCATTACACATTCTTCAATTTTCATATAAAATCCATTGGTAGGCCCATTTCTTTCAATATCTCCCTTAATAGGCATGTTGTGTATGTGAGTCCTCTACACATGAACTTAGTTTTTTTAAAAGTATGTTAGGTATATAAAATCCCTAAAGTTAAACAATTGCACATGCAACCTTTACACACCCCCCAAACAATATTCTTTCACTCCTAATGAAAAGTAGTTGACATTTTTTTTAGGGAAGATACAACTAGAAATTTGTGGTATGAAAAGATACCACACTAGAAACTCTCCACCTATTGAAAAGCGCTTATTCTACTTCTTGTAATGTTCTTGATTGAGGGTATTTCGTTAATACGTTTGTATTTGAATTTATATATGCATATATCTTATTCACTTTCTTTTGGAAGCTCTTACTTTTAGCATCTCTTCGAAAAAAATACTTCAGTTTCTATTTATTGTTATTGGTGGCTTCTTTAATGCAATTGGAGGTTAGCTTATATATAGGTGTTATGCATATATGTTTGCATGAGATATTTTAATCATATTTATTTTATCTTAAAATTTTGTGTTATCTTGAGTTAAACATTTAAAACTATTCATTTTGATATATATTCTAAATATTTATATTAGAATCGAGGTAGAGAAAATTCACTTTGTTTTTTCTCGTTATTTGTTTATGGATATTAAAGAAAATGTTTGGCTCATATGGCAATTGGTCGTTGACTTCTCAAGAGGGCATTAGATACCTTTGCTTGTGGATGTTTTATCCCTCATCGTTTAGTAGAATTTGACATTGAAGAGGATGATCCACACATGCTCATCTATTCATGGTCCATAGAAGTATAAATTTGCAGTTTTAATAATTATTTGTTATGATTTAAAATTCTAATTATACGTAACAAGAACCTCCAAGAACCATATGTTTTGTACATGTGGACATCCCTTGACCTCTAGGGCCCTAGCATGGAGGTATAAATTTATAGATTATTATTAAAAAAAATTAAAATACATAGAAGAGTTATAATACAATTTGTGCATCATAGGTTTACTACCAAGGAATTGCCCATATAGATGTATAAATTTATACTTTATTCTATAGACACCTAAATTTGGCATTTAGTAATGATGGTTTTGACTTATATCCCTTATACATGACTTGTTTGCATAAAGTAAACTCAAACTCAAGCTTGTGACGGGTCCATTATGTCATCTTATTGCTCGGTCACCTACATGGACAATTTACAACTCATGTACCACCCTCTCCAAATCATCAAATTTGTTTCTAACCCTACGAGACAAAATTTTCTAGTAGTTCTCTACTGGGTAATTTTGTGTTTAGCACTTTAACTATAAAATTATCAAATAAACATCTTTCTATGGGTCGACCTTTTCTCTCTAGGACGACATTAGTGTGAAATATTCCTTTAATGCCCCGTTCTCCAACAACCATGTCGCTAAGCAATTAACGTCGTGGTGCTCCTGTTGATCTCTCGTTGGCTTTTCCCTTGTCACAAAAATGACTGGAATTCTCCCACTCCGTCTTGTCTTCTCACGTCGTGTCGATGTTTACTGTGGGTGTCCCCGCCTCATCCATTTCGTTTTCCTCCTATTAAAGGAAAATTGTGCGCTTGATTTATCGAGCTCGCAAGTTGGCTCTTGTTAGTACGATTAATAAGTATTAATAAGTGGTAATAATAATAATAATAATAATAATAATAATATTTTTATTTATCGATCGACGTTATCCTCGCTTTATGATCGTCGATTTGTCACCAACCTTGTTGTTAATTTTTGATAAGCGATTTTATTGTTTTAGTTTGGTCGCCTCACGGATCGAGCCTCGATTCGCGCAAGGGAAGCTGGTTTTTGGGTGGTGTCATCGTCAAGGACGTAATGTCTTGTCTAAGCTTCAAGTTTTTATCCTTGGTTGTCTAGGCGCCCTGGTATGCTTTGTAAATGTTTGGGTAAATGCCTTCAACCACTTTCTCTTCTTTTCCCCTTGTGATAAAATTGGTCCATATATGCCAAGTTAGATAATTATCAGGTTAGTGGTGAATTTGATCACCAACCTGCCACGCTGCTCCCGCCATAACCCAACTCCCCTCCTTGCTCTTCGCTTCACATTTCAGTTCTCAGAGATACCGTGTACAACATGTTTATAAAATGGATGTCTTTTAAAAGGGATATTGTGGATCCATTATTTATTCCTTGTTTCTATCGCATTAAGTGTCACTAGAGATGTTAATATCAAATTAGGAGAGGGCTTCTTTCATTCTGACCTAAAACTATACATGGTTATTTACACTTAAGGCATTATATAATACTATTCATATGCTTTTATTTATTTCAGATCAGATCTAACTACCGGATGTCTTGAAGCAAAGCGATTACATAAAATAATGCAGAGAAATGAGGATGAAGCTTTATTTTGCTCGACATTTAAACTAATTAAATATGGTTTAGGTTCGTGGAATCTCAAAAGGTGTGCTCGTATGGGAAGGAATATTGGATCTGTGTATCACATAGATCTCTCTCCAAAACAGACGTTTTTTTTTCTGGTAAACCATGTTGTTTATTATTGTCCAACCTGGCATATGATTTGGAAGGATTTCACTTTAGTTTTGAAAATGGCCGCATGAGGAAGTAACTTCCTGCCATTTTTGCGCCTTACTGGAGGGGGAAAAATGTGTTGGACCTTCCCTAGGATCTGGGGAAGCGTGAGTGAAATCTTATTGGGTTTTTACCTGTGTTTTGTCTTCATGAGCTGTTATGGCTTGCTAGCCACGCTTTTTTTTTTGGGATCTGCATGCTCAGTGGTTTTGGGGGTCGCGCGCCCAAGGGGAAGCTCACATTTGTGAGTTTATTGCAAGTTTCCTTTGCTGTGTGGTTGTTTACTGGTGCGCAGATCCTGGGCGCATCTTCTTTTTTTTGTCTTCCCTGGCCGCAATGAAGCCTCCTCACGCCTTATGCTGGTGCGCAGATCCTGGACGCCTTCCTTTTTCCTGCCCTGGCCGCGTGGGGGAGTGTGGGAGGAGTTATTTTGTTTTTTATTTTTGCGTGGACTGTTTTAATGCGTGGAATCTTTCAACAGTGCGCTGCACACACAAGAAACCCCCTCCATTGTTGCAGCTCCTGACATGTTCCAGCGTGGAGGAGAGTGGAGGATGGGTGTTTTGAAAACGGAGAAAAAGGGGGCGTGGGGCAGGTCGCCTGTTGGAAACTCGTGGCTCTTCCTGGGGTTTATCTACACTGCAACTTCGTTTGCCTATGCGACTCCAACGCCTTATCTCATCGCCCTAGGTTTACACGACTGAAACCCTTCTGCTCACTCAAGAAAACACGGACACTGAAACAAACCGTGCACAAAGTTAGCAACGTCCATCCAAGGTTCGAGACTGCGAAACCCCCTTCTTGTGTGGACACTTGTAGCAACGATGGAGACCCCAGTCCAGCAAGTGGAGGAGATTACCATGCCGAGGAAGCTTCAAGTAATAGTGCAGTCGTTGAAGTTGAAGTTGAAATGGATGGCAAAGTCGAAGGGCACCCTATTGAAGCTGGAGAAAACAGGCAAGATAACTCTACACTTTTCTACTGTTGCTATATTTATTTTATCGTGAAACCGAACCACCTTTTTCCTTGTATAAATTTGTCAATTAGACGTCTTACTAGGAGACCTCTCATTTCTGCTTGTTCTATTTCTTGTTTTCACCTTTATCGCTATCAGTGTGTTAGTGAGAAACACGTATGTACCGTCATCTCTGGGTGTTATGTTTTCTTGCCTGATTGTTCGACCTTCATCCTTTCGTTTTACGTATATCTTCTTCTCTATGATTGAGTTTTATATTATTATGTTGTTACCAGTTTTATGTTGTTACCTTCAATAATCTTCTTGACATCAGAAAGACAGATTGTAGAATTGGAGTGATCACCGCTTGGGCTATCCGGGTTGGGTCGTCGGTATTAAAACTTTTAAAATGAAAGGTTTGCATGCAATTACGCATCAAATCTCGCGTGCTTAGACTCCCATATTATCTTTCAACTTATTCCTAGGCATTTAAGGCCATCCTCAGAAGTACCTTAACCACCCCTATCCACTTGAACCATAATTAGCTTTTCAGATCTGCTAAGCTCGAGGTTTCTATCGTGTGAATCATGTACCTCGTTCACACTAGGATAGTTATGGTCTAATCCCTCTCTCAGAATTATTGTTAATGGCGTTTCTTTCTATTTTTCCTAACTTGCATTCTTTCTCTTTTATAATTTTAATGCTATTAATTAATATTGGTCATTTTCCATGCACATAATTTACCTTAATATTTTGTGATGGAAAATTGCCTTAAACATTATTAATCTTCGAGAAAATTCATCGTGCATTTGATAGTCTTATGGATTCATAGTGGAAGGTTTTGTTTTATTAATGTCACTTAGATAGTTATGTTTGTGTCTATGTGTGACGTTTGACTGTGTTACCAAGGGTTGCTTTATAAATATTATTGTTTTGGGAAATAGGAAAATTATCTTAAACCGTCTGGTTTTGTTCTTCATGAGCTGTTTAGGCTTGCTAGCCCACCGCTTTGTTTTTTGGGATCTGCATCGATCAGGGGTTTGGGGGTAGCGCGCCAAGGGGAAAGCTCACATTTGTGAGTTATTGCCAAGTTTCCTTTGCTGTGTGGTTGTTTACTGGTGCGCAGATCCTGGGCGCATCTTCTTTTTTTTGTCTTCCCTGGCCGCAATGAAGCCTCCTCGCGCCTTATGCTGGTGCGTAGATCCTGGAAACCTTCCTTCTTCCTACCCTGGCCACGTGGGGGAGTGTGGGAGGATTTATTTTGTTTTTTTTTTTTTGCGTGGACTGTTGTAATGCGTGGAATCTTTCAACAGTGCGCTGCACACACAAGAAACCCCCTCCATTGTTGCAGTTCCTGACATGTTCCAGCGTGGAGGAGAGTGGAGGATGGGTGTTTTGAAAACGGAGAAAAAGGGGGCGTGGGGCAGGTCGCCTGTTGGAAACTCGTGGCTCTTCCTGGGGTTTATCTACACTGCAACTTCGTTTGCCTATGTGACTCCAACGCCTTATCTCATCGCCCTAGGTTTACACGACTGAAACCCTTCTGCTCACTCAAGAAAACACGGACACTGAAACAAACCCTGCACAAAGTTAGCAGCGTCCATCCAAGGTTCGAGACTGCGAAACCCCCTTCTTGTGTGGACACTTGTAGCAACGATGGAGACCCCAGTCCAGCAAGTGGAGGAGATTACCATGCCGAGGAAGCTTCAAGTAATAGTGCAGTCGTTGAAGTTGAAGTTGAAATGGATGGCAAAGTCGAAGGGCACCCTATTGAAGCTGGAGAAAACAGGCAAGATAACTCTACACTTTTCTACTGTTGCTATATTTATTTTATCGTGAAACCGAACCACCATTTTCCTTGTATAAATTTGTCAATTAGACGTCTTACTAGGAGACCTCTCCTTTCTGCTTGTTCTATTTCTTGTTTTCACCTTTATCGCTATCAGTGTGTTAGTGAGAAACACGTATGTACCGTCATCTCTGGGTGTTATGTTTTCTTGCCTGATTGTTCGAACCTTCATCCTTTCGTTTTACGTATATCTTCTTCTCTATGATTGAGTTTTATATTATTATGTTGTTACCAGTTTTATGTTGTTACCTTCAATAATCTTCTTGACATCAGAAAGACAGATTGTAGAATTGGAGTGATCACCGCTTGGGTTATCCGGGTTGGGTCGTCGGTATTAAAACTTTTAAAATGAAAGGTTTGCATGCAATTACGCATCAAATCTCGCGTGCTTAGACTCCCATATTATCTTTCAACTTATTCCTAGGCATTTAAGGCCATCCTCAGAAGTACCTTAACCACCCCTATCCACTTGAACCATAATTAGCTTTTCAGATCTGCTAAGCTCGAGGTTTCTATCGTGTGAATCATGTACCTCGTTCACACTAGGATAGTTATGGTCTAATCCCTCTCTCAGAATTATTGTTAATGGCGTTTCTTTCTATTTTTCCTAACTTGCATTCTTTCTCTTTTATAATTTTAATGCTATTAATTAATATTGGTCATTTTCCATGCACATAATTTACCTTAATATTTTGTGATGGAAAATTGCCTTAAACGTTATTAATCTTCGAGAAAATTCATCGTGCATTTGATAGTCTTATGGATTCATAGTGGAAGGTTTTGTTTTATTAATGTCACTTAGATAGTTATGTTTGTGTCTATGTGTGACGTTTGACTGTGTTACCAAGGGTTGCTTTATAAATATTATTGTTTTGGGAAATAGGAAAATTATCTTAAATTAACCGAACTTTAAAATTGATGTGGAGGTTTGTAAATCTTTAGGGTTATAAAATTTGTTGAAGACATTTTCGTATACACTTGTTTGACGGAACCCCTTCTTCTCTCGCGTGTTTTACTACTAGCCCACAAGGCATTGGCCTTCTTGAATGATTGGGAAATCTCTTGGAGTTAGTGGCCAAACTAGTTTACTGTGCCCTTGCTTCGAAACTTATGTTGTGTGGATACTCTATGTGATTTCAGGTTTGAAACTCATTTATACATGGCTTTTTTGTGTTAATTTTTGAAAACCGTGGTTTTCCTTTTCTTGGGTCGATCAACTCTTGTTCTTTAGAAATATAATATTATAGCCTATGCATTTAGTATCTGTTATCCAAAATTCACCCCTCAAGGTAAATTTGATAACATGCATCAAATTCTCAAGTCCCAGGCAAATAGATTGAGTCAGGGCAAAAATTTCATGTTTCTAGGGTCCCCTCATATTTTTCTAACTCCCCTGTCCAAGTAGAAGAGAGCAAGTTCTGAGGAAAGGTAAGAAAAATTGCAAAAAACAGGCTCGGGCCAGAAAAAATCATGAAAAATGGCTAAGTCCTAGTCCTCGCAACAGTCAGGACAGTTGGGACAAAAGGGCGCGAACCGGCCGAAAGGCCGCCAGGCGGTCTGCGTAGCATTTGGGACATTTGGAACAAAGGGACGCGTGGGACGCGGAAATCCGAACTGGCCGAAAAATGGAAAAATTTGACTAACTGTTGAAACAGGCAGTCTGGGACATCTGGACAGTTAGTACGTGGAGGATGCAAGTCGGCCGAAAAGACTTAAGGCAGCTCGGAACAGTTGGGCCGAAGGGACAAGAGTACGCGAACCGGCCGGATCGGCCGAAATGAGAACTTTCGTACCGGGACATGCGGGACAAGAGTACGCGAACCGGCTAGTTCAGCCAAAATGGGAAATTTCAGCACTGTGCCAAGTGGGACAGAGGGACGCGCGGGACGCGGATAGCCAAAGGAGCCGAAAGCCAATTAGATCACGCCACGTGTCACCGGCAGAAAAGGGACATGGAAGCCCATTTCGGGCGGTTCGGAAGAATTTGTCCCGCGCAGAACTGGGACATTTGGGACAAAGGGACGCGTGGAACGTGAAAAGCCGAAGCGGCCGAAGGTAGAGAAGAAAAGTCAACGTTTGGCCCGTGAAACTTCAAACGGCCATAACTTTTGACTCTGAGCTCCGATTTTCACAAAATTGGACTTTCTGGAACAAGCATGACGTCCTCTACGCCACAAAAACTGGATTTCTTAATTTTAATGAGGGTAGATATATTTAAATAAAAGAAACATATTCGGCTCCAGCCAGTCAATGCTCATTCCCGTCAAATGACAGAAAATGCCTGCCAGACCCAAAATAGCTGCCCACACTCAGAAGGCCATAACTTTTGCATTTCTCAACGAAATCGCACAAAATTGGTACCGTTGGAATTTTGGTTCCGAGCCCGATGCACAGAAATCAAGAAATTCTAGATTTGATTGGAAATTGATTGAGATTTTTAATAAAACGTGGCCGGGTTCAGAACAGTGTTTTATTTGGTAGCTGAGAGTGCAATTAAGAGGCATGGTCATCATTCTTTCTCTGCTGCAGCACATGGGACAGTATGGGGAGCCTTTTGCAAGTAATTTATAACCATTTCACTCAATTTAATGCCTCTTACAGGTGGTTGAAGGACAGATTTCGGGATTTCCATTTTCCCTTCTCTTTTCCTTCTCATTTTTCTATAAATTGGAGTGTTGGGCTCATTGTAAAAGAGAGAGTTTTTGGGTAGCAAAGCTCTGCCAAAATTGCTTTGTGAAGCCAGTGTGTTGTAGGCCCTTGTAGTGGACTCCTTGCATGGTGATCCAGGCCCTTATCTTGTAATAGATTGAATTGTGCATATCATGAAGCAATAAAATACCAGTTTGTGGATGTATCTTTCCCTACTGTGTTTTCTTGCATTCTTCTTGCCCCTTTGATCTTTCTATAAGAATATTGTGTCTATTTATTATGTTCTTGTAGGGATTCATTATCATTGTGTATGCTTGGAATATTGTTGTGAATGCATTTTGCTAGATCATGGTGAACTGTCATCACCTCTTCTAGTGTGCACTTTCCCTCTGTATTTCACACATTTGGAGACTACTCTCACACCCTCCTTTTCTGGTGTATCACCGCTTTAGTGTAGGCTTTCATTTTATGCATTCTCTCTCCCTGGTCCCTTGGAAATTTAGATTAAAACAGTTAGCTTATCCTGCATTAGAGTAGATTATGGCAGGTAGTTTAGGAGCAAGAACCAGCTTTCTCTGGAGGTCTATCTCAAGTAGCAAGTCCCACAACTTGGAGATAGTACCCATGTTACCCAATCACACCGTGAGTTTAAGTATATGCACTTGTACAAACATAAGGGTGCTGTGATTCGGTGATAACAGTACCTTTGATAAAATTCTAGATGGTTGGTACTATATATAAAATCGCAATCTTGTGATTGTTATTTAATTATTTACTTGATGGGAATCATGTTTTGTTAAATTGGTTATTTCTCCTTATAGGGCCAAGGGCCATTCTTTTTCGATTGTTATACTTTCGTTGTTTTTACTCCTAACTGAAGTATATAGTCTTTTTCCTTGATTGGCATGGTGGAAACTTACTATAACTTGAAGTGTTGATAGTATTTAGAGGTTTGACCCAAATTCTTGCAATAAAGTGCTTCCTTTCATGGTATTGATAGATAACAGTGATGGTGGTTTTGGTGTAGCCTTATCTTGCTCAGTTCTCGCTAACTGACTCTTGTAGAAAATTTGTTGCTGATGGATTTTGCGAGTAGATGAGGGATAGACTAGTAGATTTTTTGTCATCAACCTCAGTTGAGAGGTTCTTTTGCTCGAAACCTTCTTACGTTGTTCAACTATTGCTAACGTCCAGTGGAAAGTTTAGAAGAGGATCAATGTCTTAGTATAATGTATTGTAGACTTTGTCATCTGAACTTTGGAAACCTTGTATTGTTTGACTATCATTGAAATTATAAGAAAATTTGGTTACTGTTGTTGAGTGACTTTGTTGGATTATCGGTATTTTAAGTGTGGATGTAACCTTGTTTTGTTCTAGTGAATGAGTGTTATTAAACTTTACCCTTGAAAATAAATGTTGAGTAAATCTTGTTATGACTTAGTAATAATGCGACATAAGTAAAATAACGTGGGTTGTTTAATACTTATAAAAGTTGAACTAAAAGTTATATTCAAATAAATTAACGTAGAGGTTACCAGCTTGAGAGCAAGGAATTCTTTAAGTAAGCAAAGGCGAGACTATCATTGCAAGTAAAATTATATAACATGATAACCCTAGCTCCTCTAGTGAACATTATTCCTTTTATGGTGAAATTTGTAAAATGACCCTAAGGTGAAATGAACTGTTAGTTGTTAGAAGATGATAAGATTTAATAAACCAGACAAAACAAATTGGAGATCTCACAATCTTTCTCACCGCCATTTGGAAAGTAAATTGTTCTCTTTGGTAATACTCATTTAGCGAAGCCTAAGTAAAATCGTTGATAATTCTGGTTAAGAGCTCTAGCTTCAATTAAATACTGGCAATAACTAATGAGGTCCTAAAGATGTCTTCATCTCGACCTTCTCCCTCTAACCCTTTTCCAAGGCACCTTGTATTTCTTCTCTTAAGTGTGTTGAACTTAAAACCATGTTGTCTTGTGGGCAAGAACGAGTCTTAGTAGCGTTAGTGGTGAACAGATGGCCTTGTGGAATTTAAATACTCCTTTTTCTTGATAAACGAATTAAGCAAATAAAGGCCATAATAGAGAAGAATTAGAACAAATTTCTCTTCAAAGTAAAAGTAAGAACTTAGCATTGTAAGAAGCATTGTACGAATCATATCTAGAGTCTTAGCAAATGAAGTTAAGGATCGAAAGAGGTTACATAAAAATAAATAACCATCAATAATTTCCTCATTGTGGCTTGCCCTATATGTAGGTGTGTTATGTGGTGGTTTCTTATGTTGTTTTGTCAAATAGAAAAGTGAACCATCCTTGGTGGGTGTGAACATTTCCGTGCTACCTTTGTGGTCATCCTTGTATTGAGTTATCCACGGAGTTAGTTATGACCTTGGTCGTGGCATGTCGTGTCGTGTTTGTGTCAAGAAAAAAAAATTATCCTATATTTTACTGTGTTGTTTGTGTATGAAATTATGGGTCGTTTCAATTCCCCTTATAGCAGTATAAATACAAGTTAGCCCATTTATTTCCTCACTTTCTGACCCCTAACACTTATTAATAACTCATCAAAAACACATCTATCAAGCATTAAGCAAGTTGTCTTCTTCTTCCCTATTGAAAGAGCATACACTACATAAACAACTATTGATTTTGTCCCTACCTATCAATTTTCTCCCAAGGCAAACACACACCCAGTTTCAAAGATGAAACAACTATATCGATATTATTACCTATCTCTACCAATTTCAAGTCCATATTAGTCGTCAAAGTGCAGAGAAGGTTGAATGCCCTATCTTCTTGTGGTTTTACTATATTAGTATCTGCTCTAATTGATTAAATATCTTAATCATTTATTGTTATTCAAATATATACATGAATGTTTACTTTAGTAAATATAAATATACATCATTTCTAGATTTTAACTCTAAATTAGATATTAGAGCTTTCTTTCATTTCTAGTTTAAGGTAAAACATATTCTTTGATTAAAATATATATTTTCAATAAAGAATTCTAATACAACTTGTGCAACACTGGTCTACTTCTCGTATAAACAGGTGGGACGATGTGGGTGCTATGAGGAGTAGACATCCTCCGCCTGTTATCAAGGAGTTGCCTTTATGGAGCTATAAATTTAGTGATTATTTTTTAATTTTAATATCTCTTGTCATTAATTAATTATAATACAACATGATTACTACTTCCAATATCAATCAAGGGAAGGGTGAGGGCAATGAGAGGAGGAGACTTCTTTCCATCTATTGTCGGGGAGTTAACTCCACAGAGGTATAAATTTAGGGTTTATTTTCTAATTTAAATATATATTTCTTGTCATTCAAAAATTTTAATACAACTTGATTATTACAAATCTACTTCCCATATCAACTAACAAGAGGATGCGGGCGCTAAAAGTAGTAGACGTCTTTCGTCTACTCCTAATGAGTCACCTCCATGGAGGTATAATTTTTTTATTTCTTATTTAAATTGATTTTAGTTAATTCAAAGGTTATTGGTAATTTAAATTTAGATTATTTTCTAATTTAAATTAATTAAATTATAACGAATGCACACTTATATATGAATCATCACCAGCTACAAAACCATCTCAACCTCCTACAAAGAAAAAAAAAAGTCAATAGCAAAGGTTTATCCCAAATAGCATGAATGACATACTCCACACTAGTTTAAGGGGGAATGATGACGACGATAAAGCTTGCAAATGACCATGTATATAAATGACAACATGTAGACATTAAAGGATGTTCCTAGTAACTACTTCATTTTTTATTTCAACTTATCATTTTGTAAGTTTATGCATTTTTAAAATTATTTAGTTTTAGCATATGATTTTATTAATTTGTTGTTTTCATTCAATTTAATAGTTCACTTCTACCTATTGATTTAAATAATGATATATTAAATTATTTGGGTTTTAGATATTTTATGAAAAGAATAGTTGAATGAACCCAAAAAATAATTTTTACACATTGTCAAATAAACAAATAGAATTATCAATGGAAAACCGCACAAGCTTGGTCAGTCTATATCAGGAAGAGTTTGGAAACACCCAATACAAACAATTTTTTATTTAGGTTTTAGGTATTTAACAAAAAGAATAGTTGAATGAACCCAAAAATTAATTTGTTTACATTGTCATATAGACAAATAGAATATCAATAGAAAACTCCACAAGCTTGATCAATCTATCTCACGAATAGTTCAAAAATACCCACTACAAACAATCAATAATTTTAAAATGTGACTCAAAAGGGTTCATGAGAATAAAGAGGCATATGAGTTTGATCATGATGTGAAAATACAACCCTTAATTTAATATAATTGTTAAAATATTTTGATAATTTTTCATATCTATAATTTGCAACTTTACTATCTACATAATATTGATGAAGAGGAGAAATTTTCAAATCTCCCAAAATAGATAAAGATAATTACAAGGCTCTATGTGACAATTACAACTCTACAAGTTATCTAACCTATTAAATGTTTCAAAAAAAAATTAAATAATTAAATATTTTTTAATATTGTTATCAATGTACAAAGGGAAAATAACCAACCAAAAAGCTTAAGCAATACTAAAAAAAACTTTAGATAATTCACTAACAAATTTCTAAGTTCTATATAAATTATTGTTCAATTACTCTTTTTTTCATATTAATTATTTAGTAAAAATTCATAATATTTTTTTATATAATTGTTTTGGTAAAAAATTATGTAACAAAGAAAGGGTAATGTGTTGAAAAACATGGGATAACGTTCAACATGTGGACCCATGATATTCACTATGAAAAGATAAGATGTGTTTAATTATTTGTCAATTATATAAATTATAAATTAAAATACTTTCAAACTCTTAGCATCGTATATTTGCAGGTCCAACAACAGCATAAAGAGTAGAATGATGGCTAGTCAAACCATGATGACAATGCCCAACTAAGACAATTGGGATGTACCTCTATTTATTGGTTTTAAACTTGTAAGGGACTTTTTATAATTTCTTAAGAAATGTGGTATTACATATTATTGTATAATAAAAAATTAAATTTTAATGCCTTACACATTTCTTTAGTATCCACATTGATTTTTATGCGACGAAGTTATATATTATTTTCAAAATAATGTCTTATATACAATTAAAGCAAAATATGAAGTCATTTTCTTTAACAACAAAAATAATTGACAACACTAATGTGTGAGAGAATATTTTTTAATTTTTTTCATTTTTGTGGCATTGCTAAAATGGCACCAAGTTGGCATAATATAGGCATTATAAAGTGGCTCAAATTTGGCGCAACAATGATACAAAACAAGCACACAGAAAAAGTTGGCTTATTTCATTTTTTCACAAAAAATGGCTGAAACATATAACCTAAGTAGGCACTATAAAATGCATCATAAAACAAGTATCAATGGACAAGCAATCAACTAAGAACCAATAGTTAGATCTAACAACTTTTTACTAAACGGTAAGGGCACCTTGCATGTTACCATTGTTGTCAGCATATTATTGTTCCGAGCCAGTCCCTTAAGCAGCCATTTAATATAAAGATCATGGAATGAGAAGCGTCCTGCTGTTTTAGATGTCACAAATTACCCGTACTTCAGGTCACAAATATCAGACATATCTTACCACAGCCAAATACTTATTCCGTAACTGTGAATACAAAAGTGAGATTGAACTGAATTTTATGAGCAACAAAAACCAACTTCCATCCATCTTATATTCGTTCCGAACGTAACAAATCATCAGCTAAATGCTCAAATAAAATTTTGCATCAATCAAAATGAATTTGACCCTTTACATGAACCAAAAAAATTGAAGATCATCCCTCAAAACATAGTAGATATAAGGTATCGCATAACTCTCAAAAATTGCTCCTCAAAGTCCATACAAGCTAACCTGGACTATTTAGTCACCCCATGCAGGCATGTTATATAATGTTTACAGAGTAGGTTCAAAATATTGTGTTTAATCGTCACAGTATCTGTGCAGCAGTGTTAAGCTTCTCCGCAAGAGTTAATTGTGTTTTTGTGAGGCCAGCTAAGTAGATCACAAGAAGTAGATCCTGCATCAAAACAAATACATCCACTATACAATTTAGCAAAGAAAATATCAACAAAAGAATATGGCAAGCACGCTAGAAAATAAATTATAAATCTCTTCATCACCTAAACTATCGTTGAGTAATAATAGACCAAGTTGAATGACATTATACCTGTATGCTATCATTAAATAGCTTGTCAAATGAATCTGATGACATCTTTGGTATAGCAGCCATTGTGTCCATGAGATATCTCCCAACATTATTATCAGGCGCAATTTGACCGTGCTGAACATTAGAAGAAATTGTCAGCCTACGACAAAACAATATACATGCCAGACAACCCATTTTGGTCAACTATTTAGGTAACTCTAAAGAGAGCACTCACCACTACATCATCAACATATTTGAAGACATCCTCTATTAGAGCAAGTAACCTCTCCATGGTAGCCTCTAGCCCCTCCAGATCATTTGGAAGTTTGTCCACAATTGTTTTCTTCAACAAATCAACTGCCATGTCAACAAATTGTCAATCTCATTTCCAGTTTTTAGACCGCTTAACACAGAAGGAAACAATAATTTGGCTTCAAATTTCAACACAGCAACTGCCATGTAAATGTTAATCTAAAAACACGATTTATTTTCAAATTGAAAGTCTATGTCAGGCTAGGCTAATGTATATAAAATATGATACTAAGAACAACACAATTTAATAATATGTACACATGAGCTTTGGCTGAGCAAAGAATCTTTCCGAGGGCAATTAACATTTAAAAAGGACTTTATGCAAATAACTCTTTGTTACTTCAATTAACATTTAAAAAGGACATGATATGAATCACTCTTTGTAAATTATTGAGCCTTGTCGCTTGCCCATTTTCCTGTAGTATGGTTTTTGTGCATTGCTGACCCTTTCAAACATTCCAATCCTTACCTCCATGTAAAAACTGTAGACCATCCAGGCAGCCAGTTCTAGTAGGACCTTGCAGGAAGTTAAGTCAGTAAGTCCCATTATGATATGCAAGGCATTTGGTTGAGACTGCTAGTGTTCGCGAAACAATCTCACATTGAAGTAGTACAGATGACATGTTTTGAATTATATCGTAAGGGGTTGACAATGTTTGTAGAACAGATTAATTATAAAGTAGATAGTTTACAGGAAAAGTCAACCAAGTTTCTGCAATGTTCAAGTTTTGAATTATGTCGTAAGGGGTTGACAAGGTTTGTAGAACAGATTAATTATAAAGTAGATAGTTTGCAGGAAAAGTCAACCAAGTTTCTGCAATGTTCAAGTCCTAGTGAGATTCAAACTCAGTGCTAAATAGGCCAATAGGTGTAAAAGTCTGAGATATCAATAAAAAAGGCTGACCTTAAATTTGACGTCCCTTTGACTGTCTTAGGGCAGTTTTCTTCTGATTCGGAAAAGGCAGTCAAAAAATCATTATATCTTAGCCATACAGTGGAGTTTGTAACCATTTTTTTCCCTGGGAAAGGTGTTTTTGAGCCCAACACGGGTGGTGTTAGATTGAGGCCCTCTATCATCAATCAGTGGAAAATTTACAAAGAAGGTGATGGATTTGTTGATCAATGTGGAACCCTTCAATGGGTGAGACTATGAGACAAATCCAAGATAGGCACCTCAAGATTGATATCTATCAGCATTTTTCAGATAGATATGTATTTAAGATATCTGTACTAGTTTGAATTTAATGGAATGTTTTCACTCAAGGGGAGTACTTTTCTCGACAGACAAAGGCAAGATAAATAGTATGAATTCCTGCATATGGCAGAGATCTTTGATTAAAATTTATATTATTTTCGGCAGACAGGTTCTTAATTAACTAACACAAACTGGGCTCAAAACAGAAGTGAGAGACATGTGAAACAGAATAAATAAAAAATCGCCACCAGTATCCAAATCAGCTACTAAGCCTGAAGCAATATGGACAGGGCCCATCTAAACCCAACAAACACAGAGACTTATCAAATCAATTTTAATATTTACGGGATGTGAAAAGATGTGAACTCTGATATCTCAAATCTATTTTAACATCCACGGGATATGAATAGATGTGAACTCTGTAATCACTTCTAAGAGTGGCTGTCTATAATTTATTAATTTAAGTTCATGTGCCAATGGGACTGCCCAGGTGAAATGAATAGGCAGCCTATCAGTGTGGATTTTAAGTGCCACACCAATCTCACCAAGGTGAACACATACCATAATAAAATATTAAGGCTATCATTTCCTGGATATTGTGGGAAAAGTATATGCAAAGAAACAAAGGAAATCAAATGCGCATTAAAGCTGAAATGTCAAACACGCGACACACAGTAGTTATGAGCATAAAATGCATCTACTAAAGGTGTGACACTTCATAGTTAATTAAAAAAAATTGACAGTGCATAGTTCTAGATTGTCAAGCCACATACATCCAACCCGTTCAGCCTCAATCATCCGAAGATCTAGTGGAATTTCATGAAATTGTGCTGCCAGCTGTCGATCTCCAAGAGAGAGAATAGTTGAAACGTAGGCCCTGATGCTTCCTTCAATGTCCTGAAATCTTGTATCCACAATCAAATGAACTGGATTTGTCACTTCCCTTGAATAGAAATCTTGAATCAAAGCACTGCTACCACTTACTCCTGAACCTGTCGAATACCTATACAAGACAACACATATTGCTTTGAGAAATTACCCATGTAGATTAAGGGCTAAAGATTGCAACTATTTGTAAAGAACATTGCTCCGAATGTTTTTGATATCTTCTTTCAAAACTCAAAGCGAATTCAATATATTCATGACATGAATAAAAACCGGAGTCAATTCTTGCTCAGATATCTCAAGGCAAAAATGTAGGCTTAATTGCAAAAGTTAGAGAAGCTAAATTCCATCATTCCCAAGAATCAAAACTCTGTTATCTATTTTATGCACAGCATAATAAGTTTGACTTATATTTCATACACATATCAAAAACCCGTATTTGTATTCCAAGAGCAAAAGTTCATTTCTCTGACATCACTTATCTGCTAACACCCTAATAGGTGTTATTAGTAAAGACCCATGTAATCACAGGTATAATATTTTAGTATTTTACACAAATGCTTCGTTTGTTTTTTGGGTGAGAAACTCTCTCAGGACCTTACTTTATATGTAAAGGTACTTGATTGAAACAAGACATTTTATTGTTTTGGCAACGGTGTCATACTATATATTGATGACCTCCCACTATCCCTGATTCTACTTGCTAAGTGTTTATCTTCTAGATATCATCACAAATGCATGAGTGGTCAATTGCTCACCCTCCTTACACTCCTCTTACAAATGAAGGTTTGCATCTTGGTAAACATAAAAGAACTAGTAACATTGGTTCCATTAAATCATGAAGAGTTGATCATGGGAAAAATTTTAACTCAGAGATGACTAATAAAATAGGACATTGTTGCGGTTTACTAATATGATATTTTATCTGAGTTCATTAGATTTCCAAATTTAACAGTTATACATGTAAGCACCTAAGTCACCGCATTCGAATTCAAGTTTGAATTCACCGAAGATAAAATTCGTAAATAATTCGTCGCTAAAAAATTAACGATAAAATTCGTGATTAAATTCAACTACGAAAAAATACTTTATATTTTTAAAAATATAAAATAAAAAATATTACTAAATACAAATATAATAAAAGTAAATATATATATATATATATATAATTATATATATTAAAAATCAAATATAAATATATAATAAAAGTGTAAAAGTAGTATATATATATAAAATATAAATATAACAAAAACGTTAAAATAAAACCTAAACTAAAAAATATATAAAATAAAATTGTAACTTATATATATTAAAAAGCTAAAATAAAACATAAGTTATTTATATTCACCAATGTAAAGTTAAAGTTAAAACCTAATGTCTATTCATGAATCTTCTACTTGTGATGGAATTTTAATTCATATAAACACGAGCCTTCACGAATCTTCCTTTTATAATATCGCGAGGACAGCGCACAATGTCAAAACCAGTCTGAAAAGGCCCACAAAAAACACAGGCTCAAAATGGAACCACAGGCTTCAACTGTAAAAAAAATTCAATGCTGCAGGATTTTTTTTGTAGACGGCAAATAAAATCGCGAATTTCAACGAATTTTATGTCACCGCTTGAGATTCAACGAATTTCGCATTTTTCCCTTGAAAATCGGCGAATATGGTGACTTAGGTAAGCACTAAGCATCAAATAATTATTTTGCTTTGATTTGATATCAAATGTTTTATCTGACCATTGTAATTATGATCAGTTTCAGGTATGGCAAGCCTAAATATCAGAAGGAAGCTACGTCACAAATTAGAGACAAGAAAAGTTGAAAACCCCTCAACAAAAATGACTCAACTGTTAAGGTTGAACTACAGCCCAGATGGATATACCAAGAGATTAAAAATATTGGTTAATATTCACCACTGGGTGGGTGTTGCCCATTGTATTTTTTTCATTTAGTGAATTCTGGTGCGTAAAAAAATGGCTACTGGACCTACCTTCATTTTTATTAAAAATAGTATACAAATATAGCAATAGCCTAACAGGGATACAGGTTTAACTGCCTCACATACTTTACTATTTCATATTCAATTTTCCTGCTCCATAAAGGTTGTATATAGTATGCTGTACTTTGGATTCTTCTCGGCAGAGAGCTTAGGCTTAGGAGAGCTGAAACGGAAAAGGCAGGTTGAGGATTTATTCTTGTATAACTATCATCATCACCTGTTCCTAGAATTGACCATTGCTTAATGATTTGTGTATATTAACCATTTTCATATGGAAGATTTTACACTGCATTCACCATTCTTTTCATACCCGAATAGATCTGTAAGATTGCTTAACTTACAATTATTTTGTCAATTCATGTTCTTAATGCTGCAAATGCAACATGCAGCAGATCTTTGCAGTCCTTTAAGTTCTTCCTGAGACAAACGCTAAGGAGATCTCTTTCGGGAACAGCAGGGCCATATAGTTGATTGGAGATATACACCTGCTGTCCCAAGAAGGGGTCTTTATTCAAAGCATTGGTAGCAGGAATTAGGGGCCAGGGCACTGAAAAAAACTGTATGTTGTAATTTCAATATTCAGACCATAAAATGACAAAAAAAGACTTTTATAAAAACAATAACACCAATCTATCAAGGCAATGAAAAAAATGGTGAATCCTTTAAATTCTTCCTGAGACAGACGCTACAGAGATACCTTTCAGGAACAGCAGGGCTGTATAGTTGATCAGAGATACACATCTGCTCTCCCAAGAAGGGGTCTTTATTCAAAGCATTAGTCGCAGGAAGAGCTTAGGGGCCAGGGCACTGAAAAAACTGCATGTTATATTTTCAGCATTTTGAAAATAAAATGACAAAAAAAGACTTATAAAACCAATCACACCAATCTATCAAAGCAATGAAAAGAAAGTTGAATATGGCATAATATCTTCCCTAAGAAGCCGGTTCCCCCTGCCTCGTACCCAGCCTGGGTACGTACCTGGGACGTGGTACGGGTGTGGTACCCCTTGGTACATCCCAGGTATGTCATACGCCTAGGACGTACCTGGGAGGTACCCAAAGGAAACCCACAGAAAAAACGAGTTTTTAATTTTATTTTTTTACTTTTTCATTTAAAAAAGCAACACAAAAATATAATAAAATACTAATTCTAACACTAAAAAGCAACTTAAACACAAAAAACAAAGATAAAAGACCTCAAAACACAAATGCAAAAACTATCCTCTCTCTATTTCTCTTTGCATACTTACTTTACATTGCTCATCCAAGGCTGAAGCTTCATCAAACTTCATTGCAATTGTATTCCTAAGGTGATTGAGGAGCCCGTTCACTCCCAAGGTAAGTTTTTTAATCTTGAACACCTTCCCCCGCCCCCCCAAGTTGAGGGGTTTTTGTTTTTTTTCTTCTTCTTTTTTGGTGATAGTTTGCATGTTTATTTAAATTGCAGCTACATTTTTACAATCACGATGTCAACTAGTTCTGGGTCAGTGAGTCAAAAGCAATTTCACTTTGAACATGATGAACAATCACCACTTTGGAGGCATGTGACAATTCTAAGTTTGGTTTCAGGTGGTGGGAGGGCTAAATGGAGATGCAACTGGTGTAATGTTATGCACCACAGTTCATAGAGTCGGGTAAAGGCCCACCTATGTCACATACCTAATACAGGTCTTAAAGGATGTAAGGGGGCACGTCTTGCTCCAAAGTCAAAAACACAAATTCTTGAATTTATCAAGGAGCAAAAGGAAGCAAACACAGCCTCTGCCATGAAAATGGGTCACCCTTTGTTAAAAAAGGGACAGGATCAAAGAATCCACCAATGGCACCACCTATTGCTAGCGGTTCCACTGTGGTGGCCCCAAGTCATCCATTTTTGCCATCACCCCCCACACACAAGATGAAGATACTCCTTCAAGCAAGAGAAGTAGAACAAAAGGACCATTGGAGAGGTCTTTTTAACATGAGGTGAGAAGTCTTGCGGATGAGCACATTGCTCATTGCTTGTATGCCAACGGATTGTCCTTCAATGTGGTTAGGTCACTATATTGGAAGGAAATGATAAGAGCAGTGAATTAGGCCCCAAAAGATTACCAAGGGCCAAGGTATGAAAAATTTTGCACCACCCTATTAACCAAGCAGAACAATATGTTGACAATTCATTGCAACTGATTAGGGATTCATCGGCAGAAACGGAGGCCTCCATCATTTTTGATGGATGGAAAGATGCAAGTAGTAGGGCCTCATATCAATGTGGTTGCAATGTGCCCTAAAAGGGCAATGTTTTTTAAGGTTGTTGATTGTGAAGAATGTGTGAAGGATGGGGATTTCATTGCCAACATCCTCATTGAATCCATTGAGGCAGTGGGGCCTCAAAATGTTATCCAACTCATTACGGATAACACAAAAAATTGAAAGGTTGCGGGGATGTTGGTGGAGGTGAGGTATCCACACATGTTTTGGACACCTTGTGTTGACCACTTGCTCAACCTCATGCTTCAAAAGATTAGCAAAAAAAAAGTGTGAATAGGCCAAGTGTCTGCCGAGGGAGAGGAGATTTAGACATTCATCACAAACCGTCACCTCTCCCAAGCCACGTTTAGAAACTTGTCTTCTTTGTAGTTGTTGAAGGTACTTGTAAACTTCTTATTTTTATTTTATTTAGTAAAAATTCTTTTTTATGTTTTAAGTTTGTTTAATACCTAGTATCTACTTGCAGATTTTGTATTTTTACGCCGAAGGCGATCCCCCTATGGGAAAGGCACCTGCGGACATTTCTACGACTGTGTTAAATTTGACGGTTTGACGGTTGTCTTGACGTTTGTGCTTTTCCTCCCTATTTTAGTTTTTCTCTATTATTTTTAATAATTTTGTTTCTAATAATTAACAATTTTAGCTTTTGCTTTTAATTAACAACAATTTTAGCTTTTATTTTTAATAATTTTGTTTCTAATAATTAACAATTTTAGCTTTTATTTTTAATTAGGCTGAGCTGAAAATAGAAATTTCTACTATTTTTAATAGTTTTGTTTCTAATAATTAACAATTTTAGCTTTTATTTTTAATAATTTTGTTTCTAATAATTAACAATTTTAGCTTTTGTTTTTAATTAGGTTGAACTGAAAATAGAAATCTCTGCTATTTTTAATAATTTTATTTCTAATAATTAACAATTTTAGCTTTTGTTTTTAATTAACAACAATTTTAACTTTTATTTTTAATAATTTTGTTTCTAATAATTAACAATTTTAGCTTTTGTTTTTTAATTAACAATTTTAGCTTTTGTTTTTAGTTAGGCTGAGCTGAAAATAGAAAAAAGGAGATCAATAATAGATTGCAAACGTTAGAAAAGAAAGTATATGCATAGAAAAAGGAAGATCAAAAGGAGATTCAGGAATTTAGAGTGACGCAGAGAATATACAGACACGAGAAATAAAATAAAATAGCAGTGGAAGCATGAGAAGTCAGATTGATGTTTCAAACACCTTCTGGATTGGTAAGTTATGCTCCAGACGCCTTTACACAGTTCCTTTAAGAATTTGTGGATGATACCATTAGGGTTTAATCTTTGTTGTTTAAAATAATTTGTTTTTTGTATGCACTAGTCTGGCGCCATACTATATTTGTAGTGTATTCATTTAATTGACAAACATGAATCTAAGTTGTATTATCAACATTTTGAGATCATGTAATTGACAGACATGAATCTGAGTTGTATTATCAACATTGCGAGATCATGTAATTGACAGACATAAATCTTAGCTGTATTATCAACATTGCGAGAGCATGTTTCGCCAAGCAATGGTTGGCAACTTGGTGTTTCATACGTAAAGTTACTTTTGAATTTTGCATGAGATAGTAAGCCACATATCTGATCAACGATACTCTCTCTTGTGATTTGAATGATTGCCTATAAGCAAAGTTGTGTTTCCGTCCCAAATATCCCTGATTTAAAATTAAATAAGTAAATGAAAATTACAATAATCAACCCAAACAAAAAAATGGTTGATTTAAGGGCCTGATACAATTGATGAAATTGGTTATACAACAAATATGGACGTGAATTAGTTTATCTCAATTATTTCTATTTTATAGGGAATAATTAGCTTATCTTATTATTTCTATTTACTAGGTGCTCTTATTTCTATTTACTAGGTGCTCTCAAGCGTTTAATAGTGCTCAATCTAAAAAATAACTTGCTTTCTGGACAAATTCCCAATTCTCTGAATAACTACACAAAATTGCATCACTTATCGTTGTCTAATAATACACTTGAGGGACCAATTCCATTTGAGATATTAACAACATTGACCAGATTAGAACATCCCAAAATCCATAGGAAATATTTCGGCACTTAATTTTCTTCAAAAAGAAGACAACCAATTAAGCAGAATGGTACCCCAGGAATTGGGAATGTTGGGCTTCCTACAACAACTGACGTTTGGCAATAACAATCTGAAGGGAGATGTTTTTTCCATTCTCTTGAATTGTACAAAGTTGCAAACCATTGGGTTGGAATTCAACAAGTTTTTGGGCTCTGTTCCGACAGAAATTGGCTTCAAGCTCACCAAGCTACAAGAACTTGCTACAGCGCATAATCGATTCAGTGGAAGGACCCCACATTTCAGATATTGTACGTGTCCTCCCTAAGGTCCATTCTCAACACTAGTGCCCAACATCGTGTTGACTTCATTCTCAACTAATTTCTTGATGTCTTTACCTCTACCTTTTAGTTTCTTTATAGCCACATCGTTATCTTTCAAATTACCCTGATACACTCTTCCAAAGCTTCCTTGCCCAATTTCGTAACATTGGTTGCAAATCTATGGGTCGACGCAGGCCTCGTAAATGGTGCCACAGGAACAATCACCGACATTGTCTACAACACATCAATGCCACCACCAACATTACCTTTATTTGTTGTTGTCAAATTTGATAGATACAATGACCCATGTTGGGATCCCTCTAAACCGTTACATATTACGATACCCCCTATTTCGCGAGGGAATCGAAGACAATTGCCGATTAAAATGGCCCGGAGATTAACTATCCACAAGTTCCAGGGACTTACTTTGCATAGAGCAACTGCTAACATTGGAACCACTGAAAGGCAGGGTCTGACATTCACAACTTTCTCCAGAGTTCCCTCACTTGCAAATCTATGCATTTCACCTCCTTTTTCATTTGAAAGGTACTCAAAAATGGCGCACATACCAACACTTGGAGCAAGAAGAAAGGAGGAGTCAAGACTACTGTCCCTCAACCCTTTGTAAATACTACCGCTTACTTTGATAGCACCTCCACTACTACTTTACTCAACACTTCTTGTATCCTAAACGACATTGCTGTTCAAGGGGTATCAAATGTATTCATGTGTACCGGAAATAAAATTGCCCACAGTTAAAGGCTACCATTCATGATATAAATATCTTCAAATGTATACGTAGGTCTCAATCATGTATACGCATGTTCTACATTCATTTGATCTCGTGATATAGGATTTGCAACTTTTTATGTAGGAATTTGTAACAAATCTAAATGTACAAATACAACATTTTAATGTAATGTTGCATCTATATCGCTACACTACCACTATCAATCACATGCCTTATCGAGTGTACAATAGACTTCATGTATTCCAACAAAACACCAACCAAACTACCGATGCACAACTACTAAACACGAATTAAATGCGTACCACATCAACTATAAAATAAATTAACTATCGAAAACGGTATGCAAATGTATTCATATACGAATTTGTAACAAGTTTGAAATGTAGAGATGGAACCTTTAAATGAAGTGGCCCATTTATATTTCTACACTTACAAAATCAATCAAACCCCTTAATAACATCAACTACAAAAGTAATAACTATCCCTCTAAATCAAATTACATATATCGTTCGGCATTCACATTACATTATACACATACGATTGCTAGTAGATACTCCTTGTTAATCAATGCCATTTAATTTTTTTTGCTCGATTTATTTACCCAAGGTTCGCCTACATTTTGTAAGATAGTTGTCTAGAGACAATCCTGCTTCCCAACCATTAAAGAGGCACTACAACATAAGGTAATAAGCAACTTGTAGGTTGCCACTGGAAAGATGTCTTATTTTTTTGGGACATTGCCCAAAGACTTTTAAAATATTTTTCCTAACATGATAATCGTTGAAGAAAAAATATGGAATATTTGTTAAGTATGACAGAATCCCATCATGGGAATGATTTTCGAAAAACTTAATCACAAACTTGGACCAAACAAAAGTTTGGGAGAACTATAATGAGTGGCATCGACTGAGTGGTTGAGGAAGATTACAATCGTAATTAGTGGGGGCGAAAGAACAAGATGCCATGATAATAAGAGTTTCAAATAAGTGTATTCTCAAATCCTACTCGATCGGTGGAACCCAATGACCATTCCGCTACATGGTCCGCTATGACATTAACTCCTCGATTTTATAAGAGAGATGAAGCTCTTTTTTGTTGAGCCAAGGAAATTGCAGACATATAGTTGTTGATGTGCAGATGATGTGGGTGGAAGGGTACAAGTTCGCCCAGCAGGGCGTACTGAAGCTGTTTCCCTGCCCTTGAGGTAGACTGTCACCCATGATAACTGACCGAGTTTGGAGGTTTCATCACTTGCTGCTCAAGGTCTAAACTCTCTTCAGTGCCTCATCGACTGGTATGCCATCTTACAGGTAAGGATCCTCCTCTCATCCTGCTGGCACCTCCACGAAACAGTATAAGAAAACTAGCCAATGCTATTGCAAAATCCTGATAAAAACAAGGTCTTGTCAGGAGCCGTAGGGAGCTTATTAAATTTATCACACAAGCATGGGGAGTTCTTATCCGATGATACCTTCAAAGGCTACCTATGACGTCATGAGAAAAATTTTAACATAGGTTTCACAGCCCAACCTTCCTGTCAGACCGAATTCAAGCAGGCATATAACTTCACTGCCACTGCACATTGGCATTGCACAACAATCTAAACGGAGAATAATTCTTCAAGGACTGTGGTATTCCTTTCACTGAAACTTGTGCCATATTCGATGACCACGACCAGAACCAGAACCTTGATTACCATGAGGGGTTGTCGAAGCATTGGGATACAAATACCGAGGACCAGTTGACTTGAATTCTTCACGCTCGCAAAACTAGGCCTTCATTGTGCAATTGACGGTCCAATTCCTGTCCAGGCAATGAAAATAGTTGGTGGGAGTGGTGGACCGCTAGTCCAGAGTCCTCTGGGTGGCCAGCACCAGTTCTGCAGCTTCCCACTTTTAGTGCTCCACATGATGAAAGAAACTGATGATTTTGATGAAGGGCAAAATGTCTGAATATAAATTTTGCAAAATGCTGCACGAGTGTCCACCGTGTCAGGAGAGACACACCATCCAATGCTCGGATTGTAGGAGTCATTTTGTGGCTGTGGAGGTTGCAACCATGTGTATCAATCGCTACACCAACATACTTATATGGTTATTAATGACAAGACGTCTCTAATTTCTGATTTATTAAGGGGTAATTTACCATTTTTTTAGGATGTGTATGGACATGACCCACGGGGATAAACATTGCAATGCCAACGTACCGGAGTAGCCTCGGACCCATACTCATGCCCGCACTGTCATCCTAAAAAGGCTATTTAGTAGGGACCATATAATAGGTGATCAAGGCGAGTCCAAAAGGAGAAGGAAGTCGAATTCTGTTTCTCCTAAGGAGGACCCTTCAGTCAAAATTGTTGATCCTGATATATACCATGCATGTGCCAAGTAACTGCAGACTCCCTTTCTATAGGGCATTTTGACCAGGCCCATTTGGCTAGAACTTTGCAAATGAGGTAAATGCAAATCTGTTTCTATATATGACAGCTTATGACGATGGCATTAGTGTGCTCGTTATTATGCTCTTATGCATATAATGTTGTATCCTTGCATCCCTTCATAGGTGCAGATGAGCTGGTTAGATAGAAAAGAAAACAATAATAAGGATTTAATTAAGTGGGCAAATGCTGGATTCTGGAGGACTTGTGGGGAGTTTGAGGTGGGAAGAAAAACTAGCACTGAGCATTTCTCACCTGATATGTTAATCTCATGCTATGAATAGGGGAACTGCAAGCTTGTAGCTAGAGACGCTTGGTCAAAATCTTCTCCTCGGAAAGAGGAGTCTGGAATGAAGGAGCTCTGCTACAGAGCATTGGCAATGACTGATTGGGATGAATTACATCTCCTTCACGATGTTCGACATAAGTATGAGATTGTAGAGGTTATTACTAATTTTACGGAGACATTTGGAGGAAGTGTGGTTCCTCTTGCTAAGCTTGATGGTTTCAAGACTGTGTATCAGATCTTGACAGATAGGATCTCAGGCAGTCAGATGGGTCAATAAGACGGAGTTTATATAAGGTTCTCACGCATCAGGCTGTTTATCTTCGAAGACTTTTGCATGTCCATCAATCTCTAGGCTTCAATTCAATCTTGTCGCACTTAATGCATGGTTGATGAGCTAATGATCCTTGGGTAGCAATTTCCAATGGATTAACCTGGGGTAAGCAAAAGCATCTTGCATGTAATCGTTAATAATAATTTTACTTCTGGAATGAGAACTGAAATAAGAATGTTTCATATGACAATATGATTAGGTGGAACTGAATGACTGTCGAAAGCAAGTTAAGTGCATTGTACCACTTGCATATTCCCTATCACAATGGTATATGAAAATCAATATTCCTTTCACATGTGCCTAATAGGATCTACTCACAGATAAATTCATCCTTGTGTGAGCTAATTTTGCTTTTCATCATTCAATACAATGATACTTTCGGGATCCATGTTTTTTATTATGACAACCATTTCGTACATTTAAAGAGCATAAGTTTTGAACCCAATAATTCGGGTGCTGCAGGGTACAGTGTTAATTTTTACAAAATAGAAATTCATTATCATCAATTTGCAGATGATTCGTGTGTTTTCAAATGTTACAGTTCCTGAATTTTGTACCTGCAACTTTGTACAGTAACATATTTTCACAACCATTCAGATAAATAATCACTATAATTCAAAGTTTCTGTTCAAAAATCTTTATGTAAATTCTTGTTGAGTATGTGACATCAAGGGTCACAACTTGGTGGAATAGAATGACCGAATGCTCTGTGCATAAACCAATTAATTTACCTGCATTAATTAAAGTTTGATGTAACATATATAAGTATTTTATGAATCCCATGCTACGTGGGCAGTTAAATAAGAAAATAGATACACCATCCTGTTAAAGAAAGGTGACGGTGAAATGTTTTTTTCACGAATCTGTAATTTGTTTACAACTTTCAACTGAGTCAAACTGTGCATCTATATTGAAATGGAAGATTTTTTTAGAGCAAGAAAATTTGTGACAATGTACACGCTAGATATGTTAGATATCTAGAGACTATGCCTCCATTACATAGAAACTTCCGCACTGTGATAATTATCTCCTGAAATGTGGCTTTCAATATTTTTATGCAATTGTTTACTAGTTCACAAGTATATTGATTTAGATTGCACGATGCTTTAAACACTGATTATATCCTGTGCCACCATATGCCGGGTTATAGATGCTGAGTAAAGGACACTAGAAAATTGTGTTCAGGCATAAAAACTAGAAAGATGGTGCAACAAAACGTACTTCGTATTCATTTCAGGACATTTGTGTATGCAAACCTTGATCTTCCCTAGGAAATCATAGCACTTTGCAGCAATCTGAATAAGGCAGAAAGTCGAATAACAAAACAACAGTTTACAGATGATACCAGATAAAAGAAATATACGAAATACCAAACACGCAAGAGACGAATCACCGGATTTATGTACAGGTAAAACACCTAACTGAGTGCTGTAGGGAAACATTCATGGTGCCAAGATATCTTGATGTCTTTTATGTACACTCAAGATGAACACATTAGGTATGCGAACTTGTTATGAGCTGCATTTGAATCTCCACACAGAAACTAGGTCTAGACCATGACCTAATTGGTGAAGGCAGTAATATTTTTCAAACTCGAGCAACCTCCTCTGTAGTGACAATCATTATGATTTGAATGACACTTTGGTATTACAGCATATATATAAAGAACCAGCGCAGTGGGCAATTCACCATTGAAAATGCTTCAGATGAAATAAGAGAAAAGCTGAAAACACCTTAAATAATTGATTTGTTACATAGACCAATGCCTCACAAAGCAAAAACAACGATTTTCCAAGAAAAACCATTGGATCCCAGTCATTCAAGCCCATAAATACAATTTTTGCCCAAATTGTGGAATAAAATATAATGCACCTTGACCTGTTAGATTTACAAGAAGCAAGAATTGACTAGATAATTTTGCATGGCCTAATTTCTAAACACTACCACATTGTTTCACATCCTAATATAACTATCAGGAGCTAAGTCACCCCATTTGAATTCAAGTTCAAAAGCTTGGAGGATAAAATTCATAAGATAAATACAACTTTTGCCCAAATTGTGGAATAACATATAATGCACCTTTACCTGCTAGATTTACAAGAAGCAAGAATTGACTAGAGAATTTTTGTATGGCCTAATTTCTAAACACTACCACATTGTTTCACATCCTAATATAGTTATCAGGTGCTAAGTCACCACATTTGAATTCGAGTTCAAAATTTGAGAGGATAAAATTCACAAAAAATTTGTTGCTAGAAAAATCAAAGATAAAATTTATGATTAAATTCAACTAAAAGGAATATGCTTGTAATTTCACATTTCAAGGTATATCGCAAAAGATCATACTATCTTCATACCTACTATGACCTGAAATCTTAAAAACCTCAAATATGGCCGAGTATGAAACCCTAAAGCCCTGAAATATGGCTAAGTCTGAATCCCCAAATCTGGCTAAGTCTGACATCTGGTAGGACCCTAAAAA
This sequence comes from Taxus chinensis, assembly GCA_019776745.2. Taxonomy (NCBI): domain Eukaryota; kingdom Viridiplantae; phylum Streptophyta; class Pinopsida; order Cupressales; family Taxaceae; genus Taxus; species Taxus chinensis. The sequence goes on along the minus strand of CM034151.1, from coordinate 267,858,144 downwards.
ATTAGAATCTACATTATAGCTCCTAGATGTCTAAAACCACTCTCAAACATCCTGGAAGTATAACTGCATATACATAAAATATAACTTAAAGTCTAGGTTGACATTATACTTAAATATTTATTTTATGTTCATACTAGTTGATAAAATTCACGAATCTGAACAAATTTTTTCCGGTTGGTTTGCACTCGCCAAATTTCAAATTTAATGGATAAAATTCGGTGAAAGCAGTAACTAAAATGAGGACCAGCATGAGCAAGCTGGGAAATCTCGGTTTTATTTTAAATTAGCCTTCAATCTTTGCTAAGACTCTGTACTAGCATGATCATCGCCAGCATTGTAAATTTCAGTTCAAAGTTCAAAGCCCCTAGCGTGATCATCGCCAGCATTGTAAATTTCAGTTCAAAGTTCAAAGCCCCTAATCGTGAGAATCTTTAAGGGGGCATTTGAAATGAGATTGAGGAGAGTGTCAACAAAGTAATTAATAAGAATCTTGACTTCAGGTATAAAACGGATGTACAAATATAATTTAAAAGGCAATGGATGGCAAATGCTACACAAATTCAACCATCCTAGTCTCCTTTACAGGGGCTACATATTCTGGGAAATTAGTTGATTCATAAAACAGTCACATTAACACTGCAAGCACAGGTACAGGATAGAATATAATCACAACCAAAAAGCACAGAGCAGTATTTTTGTGGAAGGTAACATGAACTGACATTAAAAAGGGAGTAATGGCACTATCCTGCACCCGCTTAACAACTCTGTTTCCAAGTGATGATACCTTTAGTGTAGTTAACCTTTTATATACAATTTTTATTCGGCAATTTTTTTCTGTAAAAACCTCCAATTTTTCTCGAGCAGAAAGTGATAAACAAAATCAAAGTAGTTCATGGGACCAGCCACAGTCCAAAAGACACCCAAATTCTTTCCGCAGCAACTGCTAAGAAAAATCTGTTATCTCCCCTCTATGTGACCACTAGGTTAGTTGCCCTAGAGACTAAGGTGGAAAATGTTATCCCAACAATCACAGGAAATTCTTTTCGTTATGTGGTTGTTATAATACTCCTGACAGACAACTACCATAAAATATATTTGTATTGTCGTGCAGTCCGGGGTATACATCTGATGTTAGAAGATACTAGGAAATGTGTGTGCTTTTATGGTCAACGAAAATCCCATAACCATGTAGATTTATAACCATTTATTGTTGTGAACTTGATGGGGTGACATAGAGAAATCAAAGAGCTCTTCAATCGCATTCTCCATGTGCCAATCATGTTATTCATTGGCTTGTCAGACATCCCATCGTCCCAACAAAAGTGTGCAAATCATGTTAATTGGAGTGGAGAAAAGCCAGTCGACCCTTGAATGAAAAAGGGTTGAGTGTTAACCAAAGTAAACTTAAAAGGCCCTTTATCTAACATGTCACAACAGAATTTACCATACATTTTGTTGTTGTGTCCGCAAAACGCCTATAATTCCACAAATGAAATCATGGCACTCCTTGGCCTTTCTCAAGGTAGTCTGGATTTGCGATCAAAACTTTACTTCATCCCTCACACAAATACTTGTTATAAGCACCTCGGCATACCTTGGCTATATTTGCTCCTGCCCCTCTTGTCTTTTCTCTTTTACACCCTTTCACAAATATACCCATTTCATCGTACAAGAAAAACTTTCACTGCAAGTCGCGGGCAGATTATTGTGCGCCTTCCACATATCCTAGTCTCGCGCAATGTACCTTGGCTTTCTCACGCACCCTCCCGATGTTCTTGTTTTCACCCAAAGCGTTTTGCAGTCTCCTCACGTTCAAACACACTTTTGCGCAATTTCATTGCGCAACTATATCGAGAATCTCACTATCCCCTCTATGCTAAGCAGCATTTTCACCCACCAAAACGTCGTGCAAATGCCATCTTTGAGATATACAACCCACTACACATTGCATGGAAGTTTAAGCTCTGACACAATTGAATTGTGTCATGGCACAAATGTATTTGAAAGGATCCATCACCCATTTGGGCAATCTAACATCTAACACTTGGATTCCTAAAGCTTTAGGATTGTGAAGGTAATATGCATGCATTCGCAAAAGGTTAAAGATTGCACAAATATAAGTGTTAGAAGGTCCTTATAGGCATGGATGAACACTTCCCTCGACGCAAATTCGAATCGCACAAATACCCGTGAGCACTTCTCGTGCACATATGTACAATTAGTCACACACAAAGATGAAAGGAACTCGCATGCCATGTTGCGCGTGCACTATAAGTATTCCTCCACTCTCTAACATAGTTACGCACAATTCTAATTAGTTCTCTTTTCATTTTGTGTACGTAGGACACACAATCACGACATCTTTCAAACATCACAAGGATGGATAAGAGCGCAAAGAAATCACAGCAATAAATTAAGCATGCACACTACATAGAACTATAAGGTTAGTATGTTGTGCAATCCTAAAGGTGTGCTAAACGACAAACTAACCGACCATCAACATCAACAAGCCACCATTTCTAACACTACAATATCTAGAACTGACAGCTTATCAGAAGATTCGGATTTTGCCCACTTGCACGCATTGGAAGCCGAAAACACTTTTGAAACACTCCATGACAAGGAAGTAATGACGATGAGTTCGATAAAGCTTGACTTTCTCGATACATTCCATGCCTACCACAAATAAATACCACCAACCAAATTGGATTCATTCATGCTTTTTTTAAGCCTCCAACTACATTTAATGAGGATTTTCTAGAAGGATCTACCATATCTATTTCTTGTTTGCCTTTAAATTTGACAAATCAGCTCAGTAGTTGATCTTTATAACATAATAATTACTCAGCTTGGGCTTTCTCCTAAAGACTTTGTAAAGGTTGAAGAATTTGGAATAGCAGAGCTTTGAAAGTTTTATTTGCACTTGCTTTATCTAAAGGACTAGGCACACCCCATAGTTTGGTTTAGAATTCCATTGTCGATGACTATGTTGAAAATTGATTTTCCTCACAAGATAACTAGTTGATGGTTGTCTCTGGTTTGATTGCGCACCTTGCCTTTGCAAGTTGATTATATCATTTGACAATTTTTAGATGATTTGGTGCAAGTTCCTGACTTTTGCACTCAGAGTTATAGATGTGGGCGCAAAAGTGGAAGGTTAATTTTGAAAAGGGCACATGATAGGATTTAGATATGTGGGGTTACTCATAAGGTTTTGTGTAGGGGCCAGAGTCATTTGATTAGGGACCATCAAGACACGATGATTGAGCGTGAGAAGTGCCAAAGGCTGATTGATTATCTACGACACAAATTGGTTGAATGTGCGACCCATGGGGGAAGGAACGAATGCCAAAGGAGTAGGAAATTGTGTGTACGTTGGCATCTAAGTTATGCTTGGTTTTGCATAGTGAGTTTCCCTAAAGAAGGCAAGGGTCTTGTGCAGCTGAGATCTTGAGGCATCATTTCTTGATCTATTTTGAGAGCCTCTTTATATCCAAGGGCCAAAGTGGTCAAGGTGGTAGGGGCACAACACAAAAACATGGAAATAGGGGAGTCAAGCACTTTGATATAGGTTTGGATTGCCGTGTCTTTTGAAAGTTTTTAGGGGACCTTCACTCACCGATATGGGTTGTGAATGCGCTCATTGAAGTGGCTCATGGGTTCATGAACTTCTCTACGCACATAGCAAATTGATGATATAAGATTGTTGGATCGACAAGAATGGCGAACTGATCAATAAAGGTGTTTTCCAGGTCATTCTAGGAGGTAATGGAACCGTTAGGGAGGCTTAGATACCAAGTGTAAGATCGTTTGTTCATTGCAAATGGAAAGCACCTGTAAGTCATGTCTTCATGACAGATTTACATCCTCCTAAGTTTGTCCCTATGGGCTCGCATATGTTCAACAGTCTGAATGTCACCATGCATGTATCTTTCGTAGATTTTCTTTGGGTTCTTGGGCGTGTCATGGTAAGTGCCTAGAATGGCAAGAGGGTCACTGATATTCCCTAACCATGTTGCCATGAGTGGGACTTGCAAGATGGAGTGACAAAGCGTGAGGCAAATTACTTGCTAAATGAGTTTGCCTCGGAATGGGCTTCCCTTTGTTGGCTTTGCGCTTCTTGTGGGTTGGAAGGTTCAAAAGTTCAAAGTCCCCTTCAACAAACTTTGATTTGGTGATGATTCTTCTAGTTTCCAGGGTAGAAATTTATGATTTGGTAAAGGCACCCTCCTTATAGCACCAAATATGTTGTTCTGCAAAGGTTGCACACTCCTAACACCAATATGTTGTTCTTTGCGGTAAAAGGGGTTGTGTGTGAGCGCAGATAACAATAGGCAAGGCGACACACAAACGGACAAAGCAATGTCTCTCTTAAAAGAAGGGCACATGCACGAAAGAGATGTGGTTGTGTTGTGGATTGCGCATGTAGGGATCTCCCCAAGGTTAACTCTCACCAAGTCTTTGTGGCCATAATATTTGTTGGGAATAACTCAAGGTGGCTAGTGGTGCATGATTTTCGAAGGGTGTTTACTAGTTCAAGCCTAATCATGGAAACCATGGCTTTAGAATCAGTAAAAAAAGAAAAAGCTCAAAGGGTGCTTCAAGCAAATAACAACTGATTAGCATTCAATCATAGCTTAATCGAAGCACAAAAGCGACTGACATGAATGTTCAGTGATTAGTATCACTTATAATCTATATAATGAACTTTGTATGAGGATTACAAGCTTTAGATCCTACTTTGATCCATTTCTAGCAAAGTTTATAAATAAATACAAAAGAGGAGCAGGACAAAGAGAAAAGAGAAATACATAGCAAATTTATAGGGTAAGCTCAAACTCGTTTAAACGCCAAGATCCATTAAAACTATGCCCGTGCTCACACCAATATGCACTTGATCAAGACACAGGTAGGTGCAAGAATCTGAGGAAAAGACTAGGTACCCAAGGGGTGAGCACTATGTCGTTGGACACATAGAAAGTGTGCTCTGACTTTCTCCAATCACCGAATTAGTTGATATTACATTCAATAAACAAAAGGGATCCTTTAACATCCAATTGAACTACAACAAAGCTTACAATTGCTAACTTAGGCTAAATCGTGGAAAGCAAAGTGAGATAAAGCAAGTGTAAATAAAACTTTCAAAGCTCTACTATTTCAAATTCTTCAACCTTTACAAAGTCTTTAGGAGAAAGCCAAAGCTGAGCAATTAGTATGTTACAAAGATCAACTACTGAGCTAATTTGTCAAATTATAATAATAATAATAATATATTATTATTATTATATATCCAAAAATTGTCAAATGATGCAATCAACATGCAGAGGCAAGGCACGCAATCAAACCAAAGACACCCATCAACTAGTTATCCTACGAGGAATTTCAACTTTCAACATAGTCATCGACAATGGAATTCTAAACCAAACTATGGGGGTGTGCCTAGTCCTTTAGACAAGGGCACAAAAAACACTGGTAAGTGTTATCCAAAATAGTGCCCCCTTTGCTATTTTGGATGACTCATCAAATTAAAGGCTAAGGTGGCGTCTTTCTTGGCATAAAGATTCAAAAACGGCTAAGTATAAAAGTTGCAAAGTGTGGTTGCAGAAAACTCAGCGTTCCGCGAATTCTTAGAATCCGCAGAACAAAGCACTAACAATTCCAACCCTCGGCAGATGTAAAGAATAGTCTATCGTGGGTGTGAAAGAAGTTTCAGAGGCCACAAAGCGTTCATGCTCACAAAAGGTCAAATTTTTGCTAGGGATGGAAGTGCCACGCAACACAAAGGTGGGTTTTTGCGGTATGAGAAGAAGTGGCACTTCGTAGGTGGCAAGGTGAATAACCTCGATGCAAGATGAAAGTGTTGCCAGACCTGTAAGGCAGTAAAGCAAACCGAAAATTGGCTAAGTCCAAAAACCGCAAAACACTATCTCTGTATTGTACAAATTTCTCAGTTCGCATAATGAAGAGGGAAAAAGCCTTCGCAAATTTTGTGTGGGCAACAGAATGTGAGTGCAACGAACCATGTGCGAGCAGCCGAGTGCGAAGAGTTAAAGGTTCACAAATGTGCGTAAAGAGTTTCACGGATATGTGGAAGTTATTGTCTCGCGGGTTTCTCAATCCACGGAAACATTCAAATTCAAAGGGTCACAGAACAATATAAAAGTCGTGAGAGAATGTCAAGTTAAAAACCTATGAAAGTCGTTGCGCAACAAAGTTCAAAACCAAAACACATTTGCGTTACGCCAAAGGAGACTGTTTTCGCCATAGCTTTTGATCTAGAGCTCCAATTCATATAAGAAATGTTGGGCTCACTTCATCTCTTCGAGGGTTACATTTTGCAATAAAGAAGTGAAGAGAAAGATGTGGTTTGGAGGAAAACCCATGAAAGCTCAAGAGAAACAGAGAAAACATGCAATTCGCTTGTTTTAAAGCACTCAACCACCTCACCTACCCAATTTAAATGCCCGAACAGCGCCCATGCTCTCGCCTGTGAATTTTGAACGCGTGTTGCAAAGGAAAACGGTGATTTGTCTAAGAAATTAATGGTGACAAGATTTGTGATGGCAGATTTATCTTCACTCATTACAAGTCCAAATTTGAATTTCCCTCTCTCTCTCTCTCTCTCTCTCTCTCTCTCTCTCTCTCTCTCTCTCTCTCTCTCTCATATTCTATAAATGTAAGTGCAAAGGCATATTGTAAGGGTTCTTTTCTGCCGAATTTGCATGCTTTGCCTCGAAGCCATGCATTTTCTTGCCTTCAAACCTCTACAACTTCGTAATTTGCAACAGATTTCTAACCTCTACTCTGTAAACGTGATGAATACTTTATGATTGCAATACATCTATGGTTGTTTTCCCTTCAAATGCTTAGTGTTTGTTATGACTGTTTACTCTCTTGTTTTCATTAAATTTTACTCATTCATCTCCTTCAGAACTCAGTGTTTCCATTAATTCTCTGCATATGCAATTGTTCTGTGTCAATCTAGTCAGATTTGAACCCTATCTTAGTGTTGGTGCATCACCATTCTTTCATTTTGCAGCTTTCCCTTTCTCTTGACCCTAGATCCTATGAGTTATTAGATTTAGTTTCAAATTCAGTTGCATTTTGGGTAGTTTAGGTTAGTTTGTGTTGAGCTAGGAGAGAAGAAACCAGCCTTCTCTGGAGGTTTGTCTTAAAGAGCAATGTCCCGCACCTTGAAGACAATCCCATGTTACCCGAAGTATTTGATCTTCCATGATCGAAACAAGGGCGCTACTTCCGGTCTTTAACAGTAACTCTCCCAATTTTGTCAATTTAACAAACTTGGCATTACCATCCTGGTGGAGTCTGCACAATACCCCAGACCATGTTGAGGTAGACTGCTCGGAATTTTGTGCAGGCTCTAACATTTTCCAAAAGGAGATTAACAATCTTGAGACAGTTCCCGTGCCTGAAGATCCCGCACAAAATACTGAGAGCCACCCTGGGACTGCCTTAGTCTTGGAAACTTATGAATTCCCAATGGAAAGTAATAACGAACCCAATGATAACTTAGAGAAAGTTCATGCTTACCAACAATACTAAGGAGTGTGCAGCTTTTATAGAACAACAGATTTTGATTTCCTAACGTCCCCGAATAACTAAAGAAGGCCAACAAGACTCACTAATACAATAAATAGGAATAGCAATGGCAAGATAGACAAGTAAAGCTACAATTGTTCAATGAAACAAGAGGCTATTAACTTGGGGGGTGAACCCATAACGACTAAATTGTAAACATGTTAGAAAAAACAATGTCACATATTACGAACATTATTCATAACCTAAGTCACAAAGTTTGTGATTTTATTTGGCAAGGATAAAACCAAAAACAATTTTGCCAATCAATTTAAAAACAGAAAATAAAATAAAAATTTTGAAGAATATAAATATGTATTTCATTATTATTTTTTTCAAAATAAGAAATAAATGCACAAATGTCAAAATGGATAAATTGAAATTCAAAACAATTTTTTCGGTCATAAAAAACAGAAAAAGAGTGATTTAAGTTCGAAGAAAATAAAAATGCATTTTTATAGATTTATCTTTTGAAATAGGAAATAGAAGTACAAATAAAGAAGCCCCTTTTACCATAAGAAATTGCAATATACAGCTTAGGACGCTTAAGTTCATACTGAAAATGATATTCCTCAATATATATTAAGACACTTTTAAAAAATATAATTTATGAACAACAATCCATACAAAAAGGGATTGACAAACATAACAGTGTGTATACGTTGAAGGACAAGACAAACTCCCCTCTTGTTGAATTAGAATTAAAAGCAAAGTATTAAAGACTGGAGATGAGACAAGTGAAGGAGTTGAATCTCAATATACCTTGGACAAAGGGTATTTCATTGGAGAAGGTTTGGACAACGCCAGAGTTAATGTTCGTCACTTGCATAGTACCTAAGACTTCGGGACGTGGGGACGGGGGGACAAGGGGTGTAGGGGCAGCGCTTACAGGATGGCAAAAAAAAATCCTAGATTTCATGGACAGTCAGGGGACGGCTATTAAAATAATATATAAATTATAAGTATTAACAATATACAAATAATTTTATTAATTATTAGTAACTGTCCAGGACAGTCCATTATCCACATTTGTGCTCGAAAATTGATGTATTCATATATAGCTCTTGATTTTTATCGTGTCTTTGTAATACAATACAGTGGGGGTTATAGGTAAACATTTTGGTCCATGCCTTGTTGCTCTTATCATCTGCACAGCCTTTCTCTTCATGTAAAATTATACATACAGGCTTTATTAAGTGTTTGGAGCTTCCACATTGAATTTTAATTAAATTTAAATTATATACATACAAACTTTTTTTCAAATAGAAATGAGCGGCTTCCAATAAAAAACTTACACTACAAGGGTACATTAGGACCTTCCCAAATTTAATTCATTTTCATATTTATTCGAGCCCAACGGTGTGGTACAGCTAGATTGAGGCCATTCATTCTCAGACCTTGGGAAATTTGCAGAGAAGATGATCGTGTTATTAATCAATAGGAGACCCCTTCGATGGGGGAAACTATGTAACAAATTCAATATAAGCACCTTCAGATTGATAAATATCAGTGTTTTTCAGAAAGCTACATTTAAAATATCTGAAGAAATTTAAATCTTAGAATTTAAAAAATGAAGAAAAAAAAATGGGGGGGTTGTCTGGACAATTCCTAAAAAGGGGATGTTTTGTGGACATCCCGGAAACGTCCCCTTATTAAGGGGATGTCCCACTTTTTTTGCATAGATGGGTGCCTGTGGGTGTCTTGGATGTCTAGGACAGCTAGGAAATGGGGGATGCATGCCCATGTAGCGTTGGTCATTTGAGAGGCAAAACAAAACTCCTAAGACTCCTCAACAAACTCTTAAAACTTAAGTCCTTGACTCAATATTGAAAAACATAAATCTAGATGCATAGAATATTGCAATTGAAAGCACGAAAATTGCATATTTAATAACTTGAGTGGTTGGACTTGTAGCCACCCTCTTCTAGGATGGGCACAATCTTGGGCTACCAATTAACATCAATATCATATATTGATTGATTTCATAAACATCTGCATCATTGCTTGGGATGGTATGGTCATTTCTATGCTCTTTTGAGGATTTTGTTGGTGGATGTGATCTTATTTCCTTCAATGAGACACATGAGTCCCGAAAAGGAAATCATTATAAATCATAGGGATTCTAGTTTTAGACAGTATTTAATGATTTGATGTGATTCCCATCTTTAGTAGTGTGGCTTGCCAACCAGGATTGCTTTAGGTTTGTTGTCACTTAAAAGTTGTTAACTGAACACACACACACACACACATATACAGTTCCCAACCTTCATTTGAGAAATTTTCATGGTTATCTATAACTTTCTCTCTTTCATCGGGGTTAGCAATACATGTTGATGGTGGTTTTGTAAGGGATGTCATTTTGGTGGGGTCTTAATGTTCATGCTAGAAATGAGGTTCTAATTCATGACATCTAAAAGATGATGTTCACCCTCTGCCAATTGGATGTCCATATTTTTATAGCTTGAATGGTCTAAATAGATAATAGAGGTCAAATAAATAATCATACAGGAAGCATTTTCTTGCAATGGGGGAATTTCATGACCTCTTTATTTTGAATTGGATCTCTTGTTTTCATATTTTTGACATTGATAAGAAACAAATGCATGGGCTAGTGTATTCATTAAATATAATCATATGTACTTTATTAGATGATGACATATAGTCACATTGGCTACTGTGCATTCTTGTCTATTACAAAAATCTCTAAGTACATATTTTTCCTCTTTGAAGCTCCCTTCCTCTAGAAACTTCATTGTACATACTTCACGATGGCTATCGTGTATTCTTGTCTATTACAGACATCTCTGTGTACATATTTTTCCTCTTTGAAGCTCCCTTCCTCTAGAAACTTCATTGTACATACTTTGCAATCTTTATATATATATAAGAGTGCAGCATGTACAGCTTCAGTAATCTCTAAGTTCTTTTCACTGTCACAACTGTGCCCTTTTCAGCTATATGCATAAAATAAAGATAAGATAGATATGACTTTTATGACTTTTACACTTTGGCCTACATGTCCCTTGTCATCCAAATTAAGGGCCTCCATGCATTTGAATAGCTTCCTCTTCTTGGTCTTGACTGATCTAGCAATTACAATGTCTAGTTCATGCATCCAAATTAAGGGTCTCCATGCATTTGAATAGATTCTTCTTGATGGTCATGACTAATCTAGCATTTACAATGCCTTACCCCCTCATCTTCTGAGTTCCATACTTTTGGTTTTCCCACCAACATATCAATTGAGTTTGGCAATTACACCCACAAAATTCAACTTTCTAAGCTTCTACATAATTTTTACTCACTGATGCTACTAGAAAGTAAGTGTTATTTACCTTTTTAGATTGCATTCCTTTGGAAGGAAATGCACAATTCCTTTCCATATACATCTGTAAATCTAATTACACTATATTGGTTTCGATTTGTCACATTATTTGTTGTTGCAATGATAAAAGCAATACCATGGGCAAATATTAAGTTTTTTGTTTCCCACCATCAATGTTAAGCTAAGTCACCACATTCGAATTCAGTGGAGTATAAAATTAGTAAGACATTCGTTACTACAAAAAATTGAGAAAAAAATCGTGATTAAATTCAACTAAGAGATTTACTAATTTATTATTATTAACTAATTTAACATACTAATTTATTATTATTAACTAATTTAATATACTATTTTATTATTATCATTATTATAACTAATTAACTAATTAGTTATTATTATTATAACTAATTAGTTAATATACTAATTTAATATAGTAATTAGTTATTATTATTATTATTATTATTATTATACGAATAATAAATTGGTATTACTAATTGACAGTTGACTTACTATTCTATACTAACTAATATATTATTACCCACTGTCATAAATTCGTGATTATTACTTACCAGTTTATTGACTAGTGAATAATATATATACCTTCTATTTAATATATATTTTTAAATATAACCAATATTTGCTTTAGATATAATCAATCAAAAAAAACAATATTTTCTTAGATATTTATTCGCACATAATATAATATTTGTGAAACGACATGTAAAGCCCCAAAACCCTTGTGCTTTATTTTGCACAAACTAAATCGCGAATTCAAACAAATTTATAGGTCTGCTCCGGCTGATACCGACAAATTTTGAATTATAAATGGCATGTAGTTCCACCGAATGCGGGGACTAGGAGACGACCCAACCCAAACATGCTGTGATAATCATCCTCCAAAAGAACCCAAGGTGGATAAAGCTCTACGCAGGAATTTACTCTCATAGGATGGTCCAAGGGTTTCAGACCAGCAACGTTCAGATTCTCGTTTCAATTTTGAAACACCTTTATTTGATATAGTTCTGATGGAAAAGTGGAAGCATTGCTCTATTCTAGATACGCTTTTTTCGCTCGATTGACCCACTGGCAACGGCTAAAACAGCAGTGTTCAATCCATATGCTATACATAATCAACACCAAACCCACATATCCCATACAAAAAATTCAATACGCCTTACATTCACCACAATACAAAATTAACAAAGCTCACATAAATGCAGATTAAAAAAGCCCACTCACCCCCAATACAAAACCAGCCAGACCCCGCTTATCACATACTGATTAAGCCCACAAACCCCTTAAATCTAAACCAGCTAAGCCCAGGCACAAACTTAATCCCACTCCCAGCAGGCATAAAAAAAACCCCATAGAACTCAGATTAACAGAGTAAACACTTACCATAAAACTAAATCATTTTCCAGAGGGAAGTATGAATCAACCGAATCAAATATATGGTCTTCAATACCAAGAGAATTTGTAAATAGAACAAACACGGAGATACGTTTTGAAAAATCTACCTGATCAGACGATTCGTTGTGAGGAAGCGCAGTATGAATTGCGAATGTCAACAGTGCCATCGGCAGAGACGGAGCCGAGAAGAGTGCCAATAACACGCTCTGCCTGGTCGTTGCGGCGAACGTAGGAGTCGCATATGTTGAACAGCACAGTCGGATGGAGCTTCGCACTCAAGCCCGTTGAGGTCGAAGCTATCTGTAAAACTGTTTGCCCGGCGGCCATTTCTCCTGCACTTCGACTAATTTTTCTCTGTGCGGGGAAAAATTGTTGCCGAAAGTTGAAAAAAAAACGAAGTTTAGGGTTTGGAACAATAACCAGCAATCGCACGCAGGGATGAGGTTTGACGTCCACCCCTGCCCGTCAGTTCAAAATTTTAGAACAGTTTGATGTTTTTACAGGTCTTTGAAATACAGTTTCTCAAAATTATCAACTACACCAAATTTAACAAATAATAATCTGTAAAAATGCAAATGCGTTAAGAATGTATACATAAATGAAATAACAATTTAGAACGGCAGCAAATTATTTACTAGAAGCAGTAGGGTTTTGATTTTACCCCAATGCAAATCCGCTTTTCTTAGGGAAATCAACAATCTAGGCGCATGCATTCTGCAATTACATTATCAATAGGGAAAACCTAAGTACCATGAGAGAAAATTACGTATATAACATACATACCGATTGCAAAGCCCCAACAACGAGATCTGTAACCCTGTTTCCCGATTTCACCTGAAGTAACTTCGATCTCTGTTCATAAAAAATAAACAATCTTGAGTCTGCAAATACACGGGCCTTGATCAATGCATCAAAAAACCGAGAGGGTTAGAAACCTTGTTCTAAAATGAAGCCTGGTAGTTTGTGGAAAATTTGTGCGATGGAGAGAAACATCCGCCGCGCGCAGACTACAGAGAGAAATTTGTGTAGTGTGCATTCCAGAAAGATTTTGAATAAAAGAAAAGATATGTAATAAATGCAACAAATTTATGGACAATATATTATATTTACGCCGAAAGGCGTGAACTATGTGAGAAAGCCCGACCCTTTCTGACAAACAACAAGACATGAACGATCACGATTAGTTGGTCGACGATGCACGGATTATCCTGGACCGTACACGTAGCAGGGAACAGGGTCAAAATTCGTTGATTTATTTTTTAAATCCTCCGGACTGACCAGGGACAGAAAACTTGTAAGGAGGAGACCCCTGCACCATGCGCGACAGAGGGAGAAGCATTCCATGAGTCAGAAATGGAGGACAGGTTCTGCATCCAAAGCAATTAAAATTCCCTGAGTTCAACGAACGGAGCAGAGTCATTTGTGAGTATCGTGGGGATCAGGCTCACCAAGGACCTCATCAAAGTTGCAGTTGAAGGCCTGCGCGCCCACCTAACCTCATTGGCTCCGCTGGTTCTCCCTTATTCCGAGCAGCTAAAATATGTGGGGTCTCTGGTGGTCGTCAATCTTTTGAAGATGGAGATGAAGCCTTACGTTCCAGACTTCTCCAAGGCGTTCGAGCATGTGTGCATTCTTAATACTTACCTACCTACTGTTTAGTTTTGATCTTTTGTGTTTTTTGTGCGCTTCACTGTTTTCCAATTTGTGCGGTACAGAACGCGGATAAAATGTTTTGAAATCTCTCTTCAGATTTGTCGGTGTCGTTTTCCATTTTCTGTTCATTCGCGAAATTATGCGGATATTTATTTTGAAGGATCGGACATTTTCATTATAATAGAACAAACAAATTTATAAATTCGATCGCTCCGAGCCTGAGTTTGTGAATTCGCGTCTGTCTCTACTGGACTTGCTTGCATTGGACGAATCTCTGGATGTAGTTGAAGATTATGCCTAAATTTCGATATATCTTGATGAATTTCGGTTTATTATGGCTGAAATAGCTTGCTGATAAGACGTGAGTAGCGTTGTGCTTTTATTTTCTTGCGTGTATTTGCGCGACGATTCTCTATTTGGGGGGCGTGTGCGCTACTCTATGTCGAAATCGCACCATATCAATGAAATTTCATTTTTCGCTCTGAAAACCGCTTATTGCCGAGCTGGTTTTTCCCGTAAATAGTGGCATCTTTTATTTTTGGCTTTGACAGAATGTTTCGGGGCCGACTATTTTGACAATGCTTTTTGGGTTCTTTCTTGGATTATTCTGAAAAGCCTATTTTCGTGTGCATTTTAGTTTCGAATTTGGCTGATCTTAGCGCGTCTTTCTTGACTCCATTTTTATTTAATTTGCATTTCTTTCTGTTAGTAAATATATGTACAATTTCCTTTTTTTCCTGCTCATTGAAACTTTACTCATAAAATTGGACGCTTATTCTTTATTTGGTTAATTTCGCAGATATGTTTATTGCAAAACAGGTGCGGGTGAAAATCTAGTGGATTTTTCCTAATCGGGATTTGAAGGTGCGACTGAAAATGAGCGGGATAGATCCAAGAATCCACGTACAGATTTGGAAATTTGCATATTTCAGGAGGGAATGACAGTGAAATCGTTCATTTTTATGTCATTTAACTGTGTGTCCTCTCGTCATTTAATATCAGAAGTTGTGTTGAAAAATACAGAGTTAATGGTTAGAGAGCAGAGGGACTGGGTTATATTTAGCCAGATGGCACCAGCTTGTTCCATGCATTTCAATGATGAAATTACCAGTAAGGATATCGTCCCTATTATAAGTTTGAAGCCGGGTTTAGTTGATGCTTGTTGTAAACCAAGGGCGTCTAATTTCAACACAAGCTTCAACATAAGTTTCAGAGAGTTTGGTTTACCCTCTGAAGGAGCATAATATTTCTCACAAGCAGTTGATGGTGTTTTGTCGTATGACGATATCGTCATTTTCTTTTTCATCTATTCCAGAACCAGTCCATTGTGTTTCGCCTGCAATAATTAAGAAAGATTTGCTCAAGGTACCCAGAAATCTTTGTTATGTAAGTTACTGTAATATGCATGTAATATATTTTTTTTGAAAGCAACATGCATGTAATATTATGTAAGTCTTATTTTTTCCATTTCATTTTGAATTCTAGAGTCTGGTAAAGATGAAGACTGTTAGCTCTGTGTCCATTTTTTCAACGGGCCGAGCTAGTGGTGAAAACATATCTTGTTTTCTGCCTTCCCATTCGGTTTCTTCATTCCAAAGAAAAGGCCTAAAGTCTCAGGGGTAACTTTCCATCATATTTTTTTCTATCTAATTTTTTAGGAATTTTCAATTTCTCGTGGGTAATATTCACTTTGAATTTATTTTTTACCATCTCTGCATGTTTATTCCCAGGTGTTGTAGTGCCAGACCTGAGTTTGGAAATGGGCAGGAAAGGATTTTAAGTAATCAGGTTACTGGGCGCCCTAACATTGCTGCAAATTCTCTGGGGGGTCAGATGAGTAGAGGCATAGCTCATCATGAAGTTTGCAACCCTGCAGCGTTCTTTGAAAATGTAAGACCTCATTTCTAGAGATGCTTTATATAGTTCTCGAGTATCTATATATCATGGAAATGTCGAAGTGCTTGAAACATGGTTGATCTCTTCGCATGTAAAATTGTTGTATTGAATTTCAAGCAACCCCTACCTAAGCATTTTTGTGAAAGAAACAACAGCTCATTCTGAGATTCTCTTAAGATCAATGCCATTTAAGTTGTCAGGCGTTCTTTTTTAGTGCTCGTCCTTTTTTTTTTATTCGATTAAATGGGGTGACCTTTGGTTTAGATGCCCTGATAAATGGTTATATCTTCCTTATAATATACCCGAAACTTCCACCCACCTCGTCTGTTGGGATTACGCTGCACTCAGTGAGTTGGATTTGTTATTTTACACAATTTCAGCACCTTATCATGTCTCCTGGGGATTTAAATCTGGGGGTTCTCTTTTAGAAGCCCCAGTATTTTACCACTATTCATCCCATTTCGTGGAGCTCTTACCCTGTTTCAGTTTTAACCTTTTGGGGGTTAAGGGCATACATCGAGAAAAAAAACAGTGCTTTTATAAGGACGCATACAAGAACAAGAATAATTACTTTTTGACTCGATTTTATATTTACACCGAAAGACGTGAATTATGTGGGAAAGCCCGACCCCTTCTGACAAACAACAAGACATGACAAACAACAAGACATTACATCCTTTCTTTGTAGTTTCTGCAATGCAGTGCATTACGGCTACGGGTAACTTAGTGCTCTCCTTGAATTGCCCTGTCAAGGGACTGTATCGCCATGTATTACTAAAGCTAGATCAAATTCTAGCTTTTTCGAAAAATAATAGTCATCTTTATCTATAATTATACTTCAAATGACTCTGGCTGTTTAGCCTTTATGAGGTGGATGTCAAAACAAATGAATTTATTTGATTATTGGTTGATCTCAATCAGGTTTTATTGAGTGAGGTAGTGCTGCTTTGATCTCGAATTTGAGTGTTTTTGAAGCTAATGAAGCCATTTGGCTACAATTTACATAAACTTGCATAATGCTATGGACTGTGAATGAGTATTCCTCTGCCTACATGAGGTTAAAGAAGCGTAAATACTGAAAAAAAGTTTGCTGTTATAAAAAATAGAGCTGCAACAGAGAAAACTAATACAAATTGCATTAATCTAGCTTGCATTACATTTAGTCCAATCTGCCCTCAATGTTGTGCATGGTTACATTTTTATAGTTTTTCTAAAATATAAATCGCCTTCTACCCGGTTATTAGTGCTGCTACCAAGATCTTTGGCTCGCACAAAATAATGAAAATGTATGTTCTGATTCGAAGTTTCTAGGTAGGTAAGGAGAGAATGTTTTGCCAGAACAGAAAGTCTTAGAAACATGTCGGTGAGATTTTTGGTTCTATTGGCCTTTGAAATTTATGTCCGAAGCAATTTCCTTTGAGTAGCAATTTATTGGAAAGAAACCAGATACGGATCATCGCATTTCTCGGTTGTCCAATCTTAAGAACTTTGGTATGTTAGAAGCCTCTGTTCAACATTTTCCTGTAATTGTTGTGTCTTTTCTTCAAATTTCCTTTAATGGGTATCTTGAACTGACTTTGTATTTTTTCTCATGGTTGGGCGGGATACAATTTTTGGTTGGAGATCGCACACTGATTTCAGATGAACCACATAATTTTGAAGAACAACAGATTGTATCTGAAACTTAGTAAATTCTACATGTTCAATACCGAAGAAATATATTGGTAACCTTAACTTCCATCGTCGCTAATAATAGATTGTGGAGTAGTAATTTCAGTTCTGCTGGCGAAAAATGATTATCTTTAAGTAGAATTGTTTTCCGTTATGAAGAATACAGGGTGGTCCTGTGAATAGTCAAGCCACCAAAGACAATAGAGATTAGAATTTTCGTGTAATGATTCCTAACTAACCTATTTCATTGTTCGTAGACTGGAAAAATACAAATGAGTACGTCCAACAAAGGTGGAAGGAGTGCGAGGATTGTCCCGGGGCTCAATGGAATCAGTATTGATGTATTCAATGGAGATTTCAAGGCTTGTGATAGAAGTGTTTCATTTTCTTCCTTTCTCTCTGGAAGTGATTCTTGCCAAGCGGTACATTGACCTTCCATTGAAGCAGGCAGTGGGAATACAAACAATACATTTGTAAAAGGGTTGGAGAAGCGAATCTCTTTCAGCAAGAGCGTGACGAAGGACACTGAGATCAGTATCTTCCGAGTAGAGAATTATTTCAGCTCTGAGCAAGAGAAGAGAACTGACGCAAATTAGGATTCCACAACGCAAAGTTCCAAGCCAAGAGATAATTCCAAAGCCAGAATAGAGGCAGGAAAGGACAAGGTATCGTTCTCTGGTACTCATGATATATATGATTCTGGTAATCGAATTCCCTCTCTTGCATCTTCCATCGGGGCAGTAAATCGCACTTTCAGGCCAGGAGGGGCAACTCCGACAACTTCTTCAAAGGTGAGTTGGAACAACCAGTTAATTTAAGTCACCGGCATCGGCTTCCGGTCTCCATTCTAAACCTTTCTCTTTGCTTTGAAAACTATTCTGCCATCTGTATTATGAAGCTGCACTTTCTGTTATGGAGCTGCAATTCATGTACCTTTTATAATGCATCATACAACTTAATTATTTATAGTCGAACAACTAGGAAAATATAAGATGTAGTCTATAGGAATCTCCTATGGTTGCCTAAGAGCGCCGAGGCAAGTGTAATGGTACTGAAGAACTTCTAAGAGTTTTTCACAATTTATAATTTCCATTTTATCAGTTATAATGTTGTTTTGATTCTCTTCTTGTGTTGAATTCATTTTGTTTTGATTCTCTTTTTACAATTTTTTGACGCTAAATGTAGGCAGGAAAATCTTAAGAAGTTGAGGTTGAAGCAGAGTGTGAGGATGTCAGAAACATCCCTTTGTCTTTTAGATGCATACAGGGTCCAGCCCTTCAAACATGGAAAGCCTTCCACTCATTGAAGTTGCTTGCGACATGAGTTTCAGAAAATATCACAAGCGCACTAGGTGGAAGATTCGTACCCATCCAACTATTGTTTGGGTGTTCCCCAAATTTCAATGCGTTCCATCTAAGGACTTCCCCTCTTTAGAACTTTTATGTTGGTCTGAACTCCTTCTATACAAACCTTTCCGCAACATTTCTACTGGTATTGGTTCAATACCTCAACAAACCATTTCCAATTGGAGCTTTTTCAGATACGATTATCGGCCTTGACATAATGCACGGCGTGGTTCAAATCCGTCACTCACCTCTGACAGAGACACTGAGTCCAAGGCCGAGTCCCCCCCTTCCTGTTGAGCAACTATATGATTGGCAACTGTTGGCTCGATTCCACCCCTTGGAACACTTCTTTCCTTGACATCTTGCAAATGTTGGGCCTTTGTGAATTTGACACCCTCCACAATTGGAGCGCACATCGTATTCCTATTGCTCTGCAGTCTTTTGGCACCACTTTCATTGAAGATAATAAGGCAGACCATATTTTAGCTTCCTTCGTGGAAAGATTTGACCCTCCAGCTTCAGGTTTATCCCCAGAACAACAAGCAACTTTCAACATAGTTATTCAACACCCGCAAGCCTCCAGATTCCCGTTAAAGAAATCAAACCCTTAGAGGGCCAAGCTTTATTGTCTCTTCAAGACTCCCTCAAGCACATCAAATACATTTTAATTGATGAAATGAGTTTCGTTGGGCCACATTTGCTTTCCAGAAACGACTACCGTCTTACGGAGGCTTTCCCGCACTTCAAATATTCAACATTTAGAGGTGGATCTATGATCCTTGTTGGAGACCTCGGTCAACTTCATCCGGTTATGGACATCCCGCTTTATGCCGGCAAGTCTTACGGAGCCACCCTTTGGCGAGAATTCAACATATCTGTCTCCCTTCATTCAATCTTCTCGACAACAACACTCTGATCTAGCACATGCATCATTCCGGAACTTCCTGCTTAACATTCGTAATGTCGTCCCTCTGATCTAGGACTGGGCAACTCTTATTTCAAGATATGAATTGAAGTCCCTTAACTCTCCTATAGCCAGATCAATTTCCGAAAATACCATACATTCTACATCTGGCGATACCAAAGATGATCAGTTGAAGCCCGAGGTTCTTCTCCCAGCCCTCGTCTTAGCTCCTTATAGCGATCATGCAATCATGGTGCCATACCTTCTTTATAACAGTCATGCATGTGTATATCGCGTGTACTTTGTGTCGATAACCCCTTTCGGTTCGTTTTTGTATTATCTGCAACTAGTTTAAACACCATATTTGATCTATGTTTGTTTACAAATATGTTCAAAGTTTCTTCCTGCACTCTACTTCTAACCAGTCTAATATAACTAATGGATTTTTTATACCTCGCTATTATTCTTTTATATTTAATGCTCAAGATCTTGTTGCTTATGTTTTTTTTTCACATTTTTCTTAATTTGACCATATCCCCACCACACTATATAATCTTCTACTCTGATATACGTTAAATTTCATTTTATTATCCATTCTTTTATATTTGCTCCACTACTTTTCCTTTTTTGACTCCTACCATTACTTGCATTTACGAGATATATTGGTTTTTAACACTCTCCACTTTCCTTCAGTTTTACCTCTTCTCTTTCCCTCCTCCATTTCCTTTTCCCTTTTTCATTTCTTTTATCCTTTCTGTCAAATGCATTCTTCTTCTCTACTTCCTTCTCCTTGTTACCCAACCTCTCTTTCGGCGTTATCATCGCACACCTCCAGCCCTCGTCTTTGCTCCTTATAGTAGTCAGGCAGTCGTGATCGAAAACCTTCTTTGAAAAAGTCATGCATGTATATATATTGCATGTATTTTGTTTCGATAACACCTTTTCGTTTGGATTTCTATTGCATGCAACTATTTTAAACATTTTTGATCTACGTTTGTTTACAAATATGTTCTATGTTTCATGCATCGGTCTTCTACTATCCTATCTAATATAGCAAATGTATTTCTTCTACCTCACTATTATTCTTTTATATTTATCGTTCAACATCTTGTTGCTTATATTTTTTTCCCCACTTTTCTTAATTTCACCATATCCCCACCACACTATATAATCTTCTACTCTAAACATATTTGATCTATGTTTGTTTACAAATATGTTCAAAGTTTCATGCTGCACTCTACTTCTACCCTGTCTAATACAACTAATGTTTTTGTTTTACCTCGCTTTTATTCTTTTATATTTATCATTCAAGGATCTTTTTTGGTTGTGTTTTTCATCAAGTTTTACTTATTCTCACTCCGCTTCTTTTCCTTATTTCACTCCTGCCATTGCTTGCTTTTACAGGATTTTTTCCTTTTTAACACTCTCCACTTTCCTTCGCTTTTCCCACTTTTCTTTCCCTCCTCCATTTCCTTTTCCCTTTTACAATTCTTTTTTCCTTTCTGTCTAATGCATTCTTCTTCCCTACTCCCTTCTCCTTGTTCCCCAACCTCTCTTTCGACGTTATCATCGCACACCCTGCGTGCGATTGCTAGTTGGTAACCTAGCCAATAACCAAGCTACACCTTTTATGCCATCATTAACACTCGTTGTTGATATACTTAATATTCGTAATTCTTAGTGTCGATACATAAACTTTATGTTACAAAATTCGACATTATCATGGCACCTCTTAAATGTGCCATCGCTAATATTGAAGTCAATTTAACGGAAGTTCAAGTTAATCCGGATCGAAGGTATAGAAACGCACGGAGCTGCTGATAAGGAAGCTGTTGATAAAGAAATACCAGAAGAGCACGGAGCTGCTGATAAGGAAGCTGCCTTTCCAGAGGCTTGTTAGAGAAATAGCACAGGATTTCAAGACGGATTTGTGCTTAGAGCTCCGCCGTGGCGGCGTTGCAGGAGGTGACTGAGGCCTATTTGGTTGGGCTTTTCGAAGACACCAATCTTTGTGCTATCCATGCCAAAAGGGTCACTATTATGCCTAAAGATGTCCAGCTCGCTCGCCGTATTAGGGGCGAGAGGGCTTAGATCTACATACTTGTTCGCCCTGTGACTTCACACCACCAACCCTGGTGGTATCTTTCTCAACATTTCTTTCTTGCTTATTCAGAGGTCAAAATTTGTAATGGAAACTGTCTTTATTTGAAAAATTTGTCTATGCCAAAATTTCTAAAGGCTGGATGATTCTGTCGAAATATAAATGAAATCATTTGGATTTATTTATGGTTTTCTATGTATCGATAAGGGCAAATAATACATTGAATATATTTTGAAATTGCGGTGAGAGGTAATGAATTCGCTAGGCTTCCCTACAATCATATGCTTAATTTTTTTTGGCGTGCGACGGGCAAAAGGCTACAAAGGCCAATTAGGTCTCACAACTGTTAGTGGCTTGTTAAACTGATTGTAGTCACTTGCTACACGACCCATTTCTCTCTGCCCTTAACTTTGGTTAAGATTTATACTGTTAATCATCACAGGCCTACTGTGTAAATGTATGAAAACGTCTTTGAAGAAATTCTTGCTTATGCGATTTAGATGAAGTATTACATAATTCAATTCGGTAGAAAATATTTGCAGGAGTTCATTTTACGGATGGCTCGACTGGCGAAGCTTGTCTCACGATTTATCTTGAAGGTACCTTCCCGTTTGGGGCTAATGGTCTAATGGATTTGGCAATTCTCTTCTCTTTTAGGAAGTGTTTTTGAGATTGTGCAATGCTATTATTTATTTGAATTGCGATGAATGTTATATTATATGAATGGCTAAATCAAAAATAATATATATGATTAATAGTGTTATTGTGTATATCAAATTTAGTATTTGAAATTTGAAAATTAATGGAATTTTAATTGATCAAGTCTTGTTGAGTTTTTACAGAGCTGTTGAGTCTAAAATGTGACTGCAAGTGGAGTGTAATTGATTGAGTCTTGTTGAGTTTTTAGCGTGTCTTGAGTCTAAAATATAATTATAAGTGGTGTGTTAATTGAGTCTCATTGATGTTTTGCTGGATCATTAGTCTAAAACGTGTCTGCAAGTGAGGTGGAATTGACTGTGTCTTGTTTAGCCCTGAGTCTAAAATGTGGCTGAAAGTGCAATTGATTGAGTCTTACTGAGTTTTTTGGTGAGTTTCAAGTTGAAAATGTGGCTGCAAGTCAAGTGTGATTGATGGAGTCTTGTTGAGTTTTTTTTTGGGTGAGTTTCAAGTCTAAAATGTGGGCTGCAAGTGAAGTGTAATTGATTGAGTCTTGTTGAGTTTTTTTGGTGGGTTCTGAGTCTGAAATGTGTCTGTAAGTGGAGTGTTATTGAGTCTTGTTGGGGTTTTGTCAGGTCCCAAGTCTAAATGCTTGCAAGTGGAATGTAATTGATTATGTCTTGTTGAGTTTTTGTTTAGTCCTGAGTCTAAACTGTGGCTGCAAGTTGAGTGTATTTTGTTGGGGTTTTGTTAGGTCCCAAGTCTAAAATGTGCTTGCAAGTGGGATGTAATTGATTGTGTCTTGTTGAGTTTTTGTTTAAGTCCCGAGTCTAAATTGTGGCTGCAAGTTGAGTGTATTTTGTTGGGGTTTTGTTAGGTCCCAATTCTAAAATGTGCTTGCAAGTGGAATGTAATTGATTGTCTTGTTGAGTTTTTTGTTTAGTCTTGAGTCTAAATTGTGGCTGCAAGTTGAGCGTATTTGATCAAGTCTTGTTGAGTGTTTGCCAAGTCTTGAATTGAAAAATATGGTTGCAAGTGAAGTACAATTTGATAAAGACTTAAGTTTTTGCCAAGTCTTGAGTCTAAAATGTGCCTACAAGTTGAGTGTAAATGATTGAGGTCTTGTTGAGTTTTTTTGCTGGTTCTTGAGTCTAAAATGTGCTTGTAAGTGGGGTGTAATTGATCCAGTCTTGTTGAGGTTTTGCTGAGTCCTAAGTCTAAAATGTGCCTGCATGTGTACTGTGATGAGTTTTTAAACTGTAGCCTTGTAATTTTTTAACAAGGCTTCCATGTTTTAGTCAAGTTGATTTTAATCTATTCTGTATGATGCCATGACACCATGAGTGTATCAAATTGCCCTAAGAATTTAAGTGGACATGAATTCTATGAGAGTGATTTGCAGAGGTATATGTGATATCTTTGCCATGTGGTTGGTGTTTGGAGCCTGTTTTTTTTTTCAAGAAAGGTTTGTAGCTAGATTGATACTATTTGTCACTCACTAGTCAGTGGGGAAATTTTTAGAGAAGTTAATGGAATTTTAAATCAATGTAGTATCTAAAAAATCCAAGGTAAGAATCTAGATTTTTAGATGTAAATCAATCTGTACTCATATTCATGTTCTGGGATTTGTATGAAGAAGCAGAATTAAAATGCATTTTGTAAAGTTTGTATATCCCTGATAACACCCTAAAATCCTTTTGTATGATATCTTCTTAATCTTGTGATTTTTTGCAGGATCAGTTTGGAATCTGCTTCAACAAGTCAATTCAATTCTTGTACAATAGATAGGACAAGTAGTTATTGTTATTACTTCAACCTTGCTAGAAAACATCCCAAGACATTGATAAAAGATAATAATTCATGCATGTAATTAGGAACCTAACTTGGGCATACTGGCTTGCCCTGGGTTGTTCCCTTTCTCTGACCAAAAAATGCAAGTGAAATGTGGTCAATCAAGATATCCCTTTGATCTTGAGCCTTGTGTATTTCATCTGCTTAAATACTTTCTATCTCCTTGATTGATTGTACTATTGCCATGAAATATATGAAGTTAACTTTGAAGCAAAAGTTGAATTGTGCACCATTTTTGAACATCAAGAATAAATTTTGTTTATATAATGAGTTGGTAATACTGTCACTACATATGTACTCCTAAAATGATATATTGTTAAATGTATAATATAGAACCCTTGCAAATATATTAAGCTCAATGTGATCTATATATAATTTAGTAATCTTTTGTGTATATATTCTAACAATAATTTATTTTCTTTAAACTATTTTACGCTAGTAATGTTTTTGTAAACCATATACTAGCAGTATTAATGTATTTAAAAAAGTAACTAACATACCTATATTATATTAATATATGTTAAATATGCCGAGAGGTATAGTTTGCAAGACATTTATACCTCTCGACATATTTTTAAAATGTCATTAACGGAAATGCTAGTCTGCAACATTCTTAGTCAAGCAACGACAAACAGACGTCCGCTCTTCATGATTGGTAGCTTTTCATGTAGGTTAACAAAAGAAATTTGTAGTGATATTTTTGCTACGATGTTTCGAGGGTTATACAAACTCTACCCTTACTCAAGGTTTGCTCATTTTACGAAAAATCAGAGAATTTTGGATTTTTTTCATCTAAAAAAAATACAAAGGTGCATATCATTGATTTTGATGTGGTGGAGCGCTTGTAGTGGCCACCATTAATGGAAGCTCTGGCATCTCAGAAGATGGGATTGGAACTACTTCGAATCAGTGCAGTCAAATGGGAAGACAATGAGGCCAATGGAGTTTCTCTCCACAGTAGGCTCCCTCTGACCTGCAGTTGTAATGTCAATAGCAAGCCACGTCGGCACCACGATGGATTATTTTTGCAGCATGTTAAAATCTCTGGAGGCAGGGCTGTCAGAGGAGGGTTTGGCGAGAAGTGCGATGGAACCTATAATCATCACTCCAAATGTTCAGAGACGGATTCTGAGCAACGTAAAGGGATCAATTTATGGTGAGAAAATGGGCGAGGTTCCGGAGAAAAATAAGGGATTTCTCAAAATTTCAAATCTATTGATCAATCTTCATAAACGTAGACGATCTGCTAATAATTGAAACAATTAAAAGTTTTCCAAAATTGTTGCTGACAAGAATATATAAACAACAATATTTAAGCATTATATAGCATGCAATCCCATGATTTCATCATTGAATTTTTTAAAGATGAACATAAACATAAAAACTTCAATATAATTTTAGATAAGAACATTAATGTAAATATTTTATGTAGAGTGTGCCAAAAAAGATAAAATACAATTTTTGAACAATTTTTTTATAGATCTTTAGTTCCGTCCTTCAACGATTCCCATGCACCTTTATATATATTATTTTATATTTAGAGTTTGCCACAAAAACAACTTATGTGAACAATATAGTGCAAGGAAAGAAATAACCGAGTTGTAGGGATAACACACCCCACAAGTGACCTCCCTCGGTACATTTCCTATGCAAACCATGTGTTCCTTTTTTGGGATTCGTGATTATCAGCAGAAGAAGAGAGAATAACTACTATAGACTTGGACGACTACTAGATATGTGTTGCGCATAGTGTAATTTATGCCCTGTGAGTAAATATGGAAAGTATCCAATCATGAAGAGCGGTCGTCTGTTTGTTGTTGCTTGACTGAGAATGTTGAAGGCTGCCATTTTCATTACCGATATATGGTTGCTTTGGTTGTAGTTCTTGTTCGTGAGCCATATAACGAACTTTGTGTTGATCCTTTAACATTTGGGAGAATTTACACTCTTCTGGAAGAGGTGGAGACTGGAAAAGCAATGGTTCTTACCGTAGTTTTTCAAGAGTTCAAATCCATTGATCAATCTTCATCATCATAGACAATCCCCTAACAATTGAAACAGTACAAAGGCTTCATGCTTCTGCACTTATGCAGACATTTCAAAGATTTTTAACATATACTTACACTTATCAATATGTTTTATATAGATCGGGTGAATCAATGATTTTAAAAGGTTACCAAAATTTTTACTGACAAGAATATATAAACAACAATATCTAAAGATTATATAGCATGCATGAAATATAAAGCCGTGTAATCCCATGATTTCATCATTGTTTTTTTTCAAGATGAACATAAACATAAAAACATCAATATAATTTTAGATAAGAACATTAATGTAAATCTTTTATGTCGAGTGTGCCAAGAAAGATACAAATACAAATTTTGAACAATTTTTTTATAAATCTTTAGTTTCATCCTTCAACGATTCCCATGCACCTTTATAAATTGTTTTATATTTATCATTTGCATCAGAAAAAAATTATTTAAACAACCTAGTGCAAGGAAAGAAACAAGTAAGTTGCAGGGATAACACACCCTATAAATGACCTTCCTCAGTACATTTCCTGTGTAAACCATCCATTTGTATTTTGGCATTCATGATTATCAGGAGAAGAATAGAGAAAGATTGCTATAGACTTGGATGAATGCTAGAAATGTGTTGCACATGGTGTAATTGATGCCTTGTGAATAATAAACTAAATTCAAAATAGCAAAATCCTTGTGAACAATTGTTTGGGGCTCTTCATCTTCATACCTTATATGAACAACGACCTCTGTTATGTTGTCGTCATCATGGGTTGAAAAAACAAAAAAAATTATTGCTCTTAGTTTAGGTACTTTTTAATACCTGTACAAATCAAGAATACATAATAATATTGGCAATTAGGGTAATGAACTAAAAACACTTACGATATTAACTCCAAATCTTTGGATGAGTGAGAATAGTTCAGATGAAACCTCCATTTCTAGCCATGACTCGTATCTGTAAGTAATATCAATCACATTGAAAGTCAATAAAACATGTGTGATATATCACAAGTTTCCCTTGCACATAGATAATAGTGCAAATGTTTGGATTTTTTTAAGATTCTCGCAATACCAAAATAACAATCCAAGGCAAATCGCAGCCGCAAAGACAAACTATTTCTACATTCTGAGACAGGGAAAATCGCATCCTGCACCACAAATAAATTACAAAAGCCACTCCATGCTACAAAGACAACCGTTTCTACATTCGGAGGCATTCGGGAACACCTACACAATAACAATTTCTTTATTCTTGCCATGTGTTTCCCACTTACCTCTCGTTATAAAGATGCCTGCCATTCCACTTTCCTCTCATTACAAATATGCTTGCCAGTCTTGGCTACGGTGAATGGCGATCCTTATCCAACACACACAAACTTGGTGGGGCCCACAGTCTGGGGCAATCACAGAATTAATTTAAAAATATATATATTTTGAATTTGTGATTGGCCCAGACCATGGGCCCCATCACATTTCTGCGTGTTGTTTAAGCCCAGGCACGGTGAAATGGTGAATGGGGAAGAAGTTATAAATGTTTCACTCAATATATGTAAATGTATATGTCTCTCAGCATAATTATTAACAAATGTAATGTAAACATATTCTAATTAATGAACGTAAACAATAAAATGGAAGAAAATGTTATATACACAATGTGTTAAGCATATATACACACACACACACACACACACACACACACACACACACACACACACACACACATATACATATATTATTGATAATCAAATAACTCATAACAAATTAACGAGCTACTATATTGTTAACCATATATTGTACTCTTATTGTTTGCTGGATGTTTGGAAAGTGTTTGAAAAAATGACAGTGCCGACGGCTAACTCGAGGAAACTCTAGTGTTTATTGTGAAAATGCCAATTAAACCTGTGGTGACTGCGTGGAATTGTTTGCTCGGTCCTTGCACAATGCATAAAAATATAAGGATACAAGTAATTGTTATTTCATAGTATCTATTATGTCTGAGGCGGTTCCTAAAAATGCTTGACATTATGTTTATCTGCTAGACATATATCTGGAAGCGGGCGTGAGGGTTTCCATCGAAAAGGTAAGGACAATGATGAAAGCCAAATGATTCAAAAAAAGCACTGGAAGTAGTTGAATAAAAGTCCATAAAAATGTACACACGTTTCGCAAGGACATAACACTCCCACAACATATAATGCATACCAAAAATCAATGAGTTTATGAAAATGCGAAAGGCAACACATTAACAAAGTAACATAGTTTCAACGATCTTTTTAACTTTGAGACCCAAGAGTTAATGGGATTGTGAAAGAAAGATATTCACACTTAAACCATTAAACACAAATATAAGTAAACGAGCAACAATTAAACTAATAAACACTGACTTAGTCCATCAAGCTCAATTAATTTTCGTTTCCTGTCAGACTTGGTGCTATTAGGAAGAAAAGGATGGGTGAGACTCATAAGAGTGGACAATAGCAATAGTACACTACGTCTACTTCGATAATTGTAACTATATATTGATTTTGATTAAGCAAGGAAAAAGTGAAAATGTGTATCGATAAAGTAGGAGGATAGGGTAAAATATGTGCAGCTGACTGTTAGCAAGTGTGAGTTTAAAAATTTGCGTATGCATAATCTTTTATTAATGCGACGCCGCCAATTATAATCTCTTATTATGAATGTAATTCAATCAATTCATTTAATGTACTATCTCAAGTCATTGTAATGTTATTAATCGTATTGGGTTTTTGAGTTCTTTTCTTTTACGTATTCTTTTGGATTATGCTTTGTTTTCCTACTTTTTTGTCTGAATAGTTATTCAAATTGACTATGTGCCTAAATTGTATCTATTGCAAAATTTTAACAATGCCATATCTAGGGCTTATACAAGATTTATGAAACCTAATTGGGATATTAGTTAATCAATTCTACTTTGATAAGGTGGAACTTTGATAGTTTTGGACATTCAAGGTTTTGATTGTTAAAATGATGCACCTAACTAGACAGCTATGTATAATATACATCATACTAACAATGGAATGAAATATTGATGTTTTCCTACTTACAATTATTCATTTATGGTACGAGAGATTAATGGATAATGCATGTTAGAACGGAAGAATCAATAATCCTCGGGGAGATAAAGTAGCCTGGTAAAAGTTGAACACTGCTGGAAGTTTTGCGGCTGCTTAAAAAACTATAAATTTTGTGGAAAAGCAAAGACAGGAAGAAATGGAACCTAGTGTGCATAGCACTTTCCAAGTTTGTTGTGGATGTTGGACATTTTCTAACCAAGCATATAGACAACAAACAATTGCAATAATCTTGAAGATTAAGTGAAGTATGGAGATATTTCATAGAGATTTAGAATTGACTCGAGGGCATGAATGAAGTGTAGGATACATGATTGTGTTAGAGAGAACAAACATCGTGCATGGCTAACAAGAGAGATCTAGCATTATGAAAGATTTAAGTTGTGGGAAATGAGCTTAGAAACCCTGAACTCTTTGACCTAAACCCTCAACCCTTAACCATGAGACATAAATCCTAAACTATAAAGCCTAAACCCTAAAACCAAAATAATAAATCTTAAAACCTAAAACCTAAACCCTATACCCTTAACCCAAAACCCAAAAACCCTAAACCCTAAACCCTAAGCCCTAAACCCTAAACACCAAATCCAAAGCCCCAAGCTCTAACCCCTAAACCTTAAACCAATAACTCTGAACCCCGAACCTTAAGCCATAAACCATGAACAATGAACCCTAAACCCTAAACCCTAGTCCCTAAACCATAAACCTTAAACCTTAAGCCTTGAACCCTACACCCTAAGTCTTAAACCCTAAATGCTAAACTTTAAACCCTGAGCCCTGGGCCCTAAACCTTAAATCTAGATCCCTGAGCTCTAACCCCTAAACCTTAAACCTGTAACTAACCCCTAAACCTTAAACCCATAACTCTGAACCTCGAACCCTGGGTTGTAAACCCTAAACCATGCACCCTAACCCTTAAACCCTGAGCCCTGAGCCCTGAGCCCTGAGCCCTAAACCATAAACCCTAAACCTTAAGCCCTAAATGTTAAATCCTAAAGTTCCCTAAACCCTAAACCCTAAAAATGTTTGTTGCATCTCGAAGGAGGTGTATAGGGAATCTAGCTTTGAAATTGCTATCATAAAAGTGTAAGCCAAAGCAACTATCGAAGCTAAGGAGCCATGACATAGCCCCAAAACCATCTATAGAGCCGATGTAAGTAGGCGGCTGTAAGCGAAGAAGATCCCTGATCACACTGCCTGTATCCTGATCCTGGCGATGCAAACCAATAGGTGAATAGGGTCGCATATCCCCAAAGGGTCCCTCAAGACTGTGTGAATAGCTCTGACAGTATGAGGCCACCCTCTCATGGTGAACAAAAGGGCTACGTGACCTCTCTTGCCTAGGGGTATCGTGCTTTAGTGGCTCCAAATGCGCGTCCTTGCCTATCGGCTCCTCGTCTCCCAACTAGATGTCCTCCTCTCTCAGCTCCTGCGGTGGTGGGAGACGCTGCTACACAACACCGATCAACTACTGGAGAGCCTCTAAGATATGAGGCCTTAGCTCAAGTGCCTGCGTTTTAGGCGTAGGTGAACTACGTCGCAAACCACTAACCGATCATCGTCTTATGGGTGTCATCCTGTGAATGAGGTACGAAAATGGTTATTAAATTAGAATGGTTGCGAAAACGTTGTTAAATTATAATGGTTGAAGACAAGACAAATATTAAAACAAACACCAATTTTGCAAGGAAGAAAAAGAGGAGAAACCATGTTCTACCTCTAAAATGGGGAAGAGAAGAAAGAGATCTCCAAATTCCAAAAGTGTAGTCAACATTGGTTGCATAAAAACAATGAACTCCATAACCTCCTTATTCCTCCAAAGTCATCAAACCCTCCTTATTTCTCCATCCATTCACCAAACTCCTTCTCGGGAGGATTTTCAAACCCAAAGGGTTTCCTCTCCAAGAATGGGGAAGGGGTTCAAACCATATGAAGCACCTTCCCCACCTCAATCCATTCAAAGACCAGGCCAATAATATAACTCCCTCAGATCAGAGTGCATTTTCTTTACTCCTGGGTGTGCTGCATATAGAGCTCGATGAGCCTCTGTAAGGATGAAGCTACATATATCACCTGACTTAGGCACGTAGATGTGCCTATGGAACTGAAGTAAACCATATGTCTCTAATATGCACCCTAAATATTTACCCTCTAATGAACCCTGAGACCCCAATATCTGTCTAATACCCTTATAAAACATATCCTCTGGAAAATGCTCAAGAATCCTGCCTCTCAAATATGACTACAATGTTAATGAAGCAAGCACATGTCGTCGTTTACTAACTGCATCTGCAACAACATTTTCTTTTCCTTTGATATATTGTACCTCCATGTCATACTCACATAGGAACTCCATCCAACGTCTTCGACGAGCGTTGAGGTTTGGTTGTGAGAAGATATGCTGCAAGCTACGATGATCTCTCCTCAAAATGAAAGGTCTACCCAAAAGGAAATGCCGCCAACGCACAAGTGCATGAACAATTACTGCAAGCTCTAAGTCATGAGTAGGGTAATTAAGCTCGTAACCTGTGAGCTTACAAGACTCAAAGGCAATAACTTGATGCTCCTGCATAAGAACTGCTCCCAAACCCTCTAGTGATGCATCATTACAAACAACAAAATCCTCTGTAGGGTCCAGAACTACTAAGATGGGCGCCGTGGTTAACCTTTCCTTAAGCAACTGAAAGGCCTGGTCACACTTTTCTGACCAATCAAACTTCTTCCCTTTTCTTTGAAGAGAAGTGTTAGGGTGAGCAATTCTAGAAAAGTCTTGTACAAACTTGGGGTAATAACCTGCTAAACCCATAAAACTCCACACCTCAGTGACTGATGTGGGTGTTGGCCAGTCCATAATCACCTACATCTTAGAGGGATCTACTCAGATACCCTCACCTAATAAGATGTGACCCAAGTACTGAATCTATGTCTGAAAGAAGCTGCATTTTTCCAAGTTCCCATACAACTTTTGCTCTCTCAAAACTTGAAGTACTTGTCTCAAATGCTCCTCATGTTCCTCCTCGGAATGAGAATATATGAATATATCATCAACGAACACTAAGACAAAGCGATCCAGAAAGGTTCTGAATACTCCATTTATGAGGCTCATGAAGATAGCTGGGGCATTGGTCAAACCAAAAGGGACAATTGTGAACTCATAATGCCCATAACGTGTGCGAAAAGATATCTTATGAATGTCTGCATCTGAAATGCGCAAATGATGATACTCTGACTTGAGATCGATTTTGGAGAAAACTCTCGCTCCCTGCATCTGATCAAATAAGTCATCAATCATGGGGAGCAGATAACGGTTCTTTATTGTGACTTTGTTGAGTTGTCTGAAGTCGACACAAAGTCTGAGAGAACCATCCTTATTTTTCACAAATATGACTGACGCTCCCCAAGGAGATACACTAGGGCGAATGAGACCCTTCTCCAACAACTCCTCTAACTGAATCTTGAGCTCATGAAGCTCTGGAGTCGTCATCTGATAGGGTGCCCTAGAAACTGGTGCAGATCCAAGTACTAAATAAATGGTGAAATCCACCACTTTGTAGGGTGGTATCCCTAGAAGCTTGCCTAGGAACACATCTGTATACTCCCTCAAGAATGCATGATTATCTAAGAGCAAATGCTCTGGAGTGCTCTCTGATCGATCACTGATGGCGATAGCAAAAAACTAACAACCCTTACGCATGCTCTGCTTGAGTTGTTTAGCCGAGATCATACGCAAGGAAATAGTCTTCTCCATCCCTGAAATCACAACTCCACTCCCAAGATCATCCTGACACTCAATGACCTTATTTTTTTAATCCACCTTGGCTTGATGAGCCTCGAGCCAGTCCATACCCAAAACTACCTGATAGGATCCTAAAGGAATAACTCGAAGGTCAAGTGTAGTGGAAAAGACTCCCAAATCAAGTACACAACTCTCCACATACGAGTCCACGACGAGTTTAGCACTAGAGGCCAACTCAACCTGTCAACTATCTGGTTGCCTAGCCACCACTAGCCCACACTAGTCCACTATAGAAGGAGATACAAATGAATCTGAAGCACCTAAATCAAAAAGTACTGAGATAGAAATACCCTTGATAGTACCCGTCGTCTCAATGACTGGCCTGATGCTCGGCCTGGCGGTTGTCAACCGCTGTAAATACACGATGAGCGCGTCCCACGTCACCCACAGTCTGCTTGAATCTAGGAGTTCTCTGCGTATCCATTGTAGTGGGTTTGTGTGGACACATATGCACACAGTGATCAGGGGAGCCACAAATAAAACATCCTCCTGTACCCCTCTGAGGTGGGGTCCCTTCTATACTCTGGTGAACTGGCCCTGTCGGCCCAACTCTAGCGGACTGCTACGAGCGAGTTGGTTGTACCTGCTGAGTACCATGTCTCCTATCCCTGGCTCCACCAAAACCTCCTCTAGAACCACCTCTTTGAAAACCCTGTGTCTATCTAGCCCCCTGCTACTGGTGGCCCTGATGTTGTGGTTGTTGCTGTGGATGCGGTGGAGCCCTTGAAGCTGCTAGTGAAGGCCAGAATCCTCCTCTAGGGGGTGGTGCTATACCCTGTGTCCTCTAACTCTGGAAGGCCTGTATCTTATCCTGAAACTTGCTTTTGTTTCTATCTCGGTGCTCCTGTGCCCTAGTCCTATTTTGCTCAGGTAAGTAGGCCTTCTCAACGACCTTCGCAAGCATGGGAGGAGATAGCATCCTAACTGCTCCTATTATATCTGCATTCAAGCCCCGAATAAACCTATTTACCTATAATCTTTCATTTAGTTGGTAGTCCACATACTACAAAAGATCTAGGAATTTGTTGTCATATTGTGCCATTGTGTCAGAGCCCTATCATAAGTCGTGAAACTCGTCAATCCTCTTCTGTACGAAACGCTCTGACATATAGCGAGCCTTGAATCACTCCTCAAACATCTCCCAGGTCACTATCTCTCAAGTTAGATGGAGCTTCCGCTCCTCATTCCTCCACCAAACACCTGTTGCGTCTCGAAGGATGTGTATAACAAATATGGCTTTGACATTACTCTCATAAGAGTGCAAGCCAAAGCAACTATCCAAGCTAAGGAGCCATGACTCAACCCCAAAGCCATTTGTAGAGCTGTTGTAAGTAGGCGGATGTAAGCGAAGAAGATCCCTAATCACACTGCATGTATCCTAATCCTGGTGATGCAAACCAATAGGTGAATGGGGTCGCCTATCCTGAAAGGGTCCCTCAAGACTATGTGAACAGCTCCAACGGTACGAGGCCACCCTCTTGTGGTGAACGGAAGGGCTACGTGACCTCTCTCGCCTAGGGGTATCATGCTCTGGTGGCTCCAAATGTGCGTCCTCACCTATCGACTCCTCGTCTCCCAACTGGATGTCCTCCTCTCTCGCCTCCTACAGTGGTGGGAGACGATACTGCACAACACCAATCAACTACTGGAGAGCCTATAAGATCCGAGGCCCTAGCTCAGGTGCCTACGTTTCGGGCGTAGGTGAACTACATCCCAAACCCCTAACCAATCGTCCTCTCATGGGTGCCATCCTGTGAATGAGGTACGACAATGGTTATTAAATTATAATGGTTGCGAAAATGTGGTTTAATTGTTTTTTGTTAATGTTATTAAAAAATTATTTACTAATTAGTTAATTACCCAGAGCGTCCGCGTGTGCGAACCTGCGCTCTGATACCAAATGTAATGGCCTGCCTCGGGACACCGGAAACCATACCAAAGTGTCACTAAAAAATTTGAGTAATTTTTTTAAAGTGAAACTAAAGTAATACTAGTGCATGCTTCACTATTCCCCATTAATAATTAATTTATTCAAATTTAATTTACCCGAACTTAAATAAACACTGGCCCAAAATAATTTAATTATTTTATCTTATAATAAGTTACTCATTTCACCATAATAAGTCTACACACCTTATAACTTAACTTATTTCCCCCTTTTGTTTATTAATTTGCCCACACACCCTTCTTTATTTTAATTCCAATTCCCATAAAAATACCCATGACTCAAAGTTTGTAAGATTTAATGTGAGCCCTGGGATAGATCAAATCTTGATCCTAGATTTGACTCATGCCCTAAAGTTGCCCTAAACATCTTTATTATCTTTTCTTTTCTATTTCCTCCTCTCATTTTGTTTTGTTTTGATTTGTTCTTTGCATGTGCAGGTTGAGGAGGAGCTTGGAAATTTGCTCTCATGGAGTCTTGAAGAATAACAATATTGTTTCCTTATTAGTTTATTTACTTCCCTGTTTAGCGATTGTTTTCTTACCCAAATTTTTTCAAGTTATGGTATACAAATACCCACAAATTTTCTTTTGTAAAATTAAGACAAATCTGCTTGAGATTCCAAACCCAGAAAACTAAAACGCAGATTTTAAATGGAATGGGGTTTTGTAGGATGGGAGGGCGGCGGTTTTGGAAGAGGAAGTGATGCGTGGAAGGGGAAGTGGAGAGGGGAATGTGTGGAGGGAGGGATGCATGGTGGACGATGGGATGTTGAGCCGTATAACTGCGCAAGGTGTGGGGAGGATTCGGCCCTCCATAAAAACTTTATCTCCTTACCTAAAATCTCACACAGATATATATATAGTGTGTGTGTGTATACATATACATATATGTATATACATATATACACATATGTATATATATGTGTATATATGTATATATATATACACATATATATACTATGTGTAATATATGTATATACATATATGTATATGTATATATATATGTATATATACATATACATATATACAAAAACAAAATAAAAGCAGAGAGAATAATAAAAAAAGAAGTAAAATAATGAATGTAAACCCACGGCATGTTTTAAAACATTCACACTTTAAAGAAAACAATATATATGTATATATGTATATGTATAAATATGTATATATGTATACATATATACATATCTATAAATATGTATATATACATATGTATATGTATATATGTATACATACATATATATGTATGTATGTACATACATATACATGTACATGTACATGTATATGTATGTATGTACATACATATACATACATACATATATGACATACATATACATACATACATATATGTATGTATGTATACTGTATGTAACATACATCCATATACAGATGTAATGATGACTACATATCTACATATAGTATGTATGTATATGTATGTACTACATCCATATAATATATGTATGTATGTATATGTATGTACCTCCATACATATACATAGATGTATGTATGTACATACATATACATACATAGATATATGTATTGTAGTATATGTAGTACATACATACATATCCATACATGAATGTTATAATATGTATGTATATATATATATATGTAATATGTGGTATATATATATGTATGTAATATAATGTACATACATACATATATATCCCTACTATATATTACAGATATACACATATATACAGTATAATATTCTACTAATACTAGTAATACATACATGTTATGTATATGGTATGTAGGTACATACATATACATACATACATATATCTATGTATGTATATGTATGTACATACATACATATATGTATGTATATACATGTATATGTATGTATGTATGTACATACAATATCACATATTGTATGTATAATGTATGTAGATCCATTACATATATATCATATATGTACATACATATACAGTTATGTATGATAGGTATTTAATACATGTCATCTATTACATACATACATATTTATGTACATTATATACATCACTATCCATACATATATGTATGTATGTATATATATATCTACATATATCAATACATACATACATACTACATATATTATCATATATATATATATATATATATATATATATATAACTATATATATGTATATGTATTAGATATATATACTATAAAATATAGATATAGATATATATATGTATATATATATATATACATATATATAATTCTATATCTCTATAATATATGCTGTAGATATATGTTATGTACAATGTACTACATATATCTACATACATACTATATATATACAGATAATTATATACACACACATATACATCATACATACCATATATATATATATATGTATCTATTATGTATATATACCTAGTATGTATATAATATATGTAGTATGTATGTATACTAAGACATACATACATATATGTATAACATACATATTATAAATATACATACATAGATACATATACATATATAATATGCTTAATCATATATTATCAGATATAATACTATTTTATATATATCTTGTTTTTCTTTAAAGTGTGAATGTTCTAAAACATGTCGTGGGGTTTTACATTCATTATTTACTTCTTTTATTATTATTCTCTTTGCCTTTATTTTTTTTATATTTGTTTTCTTGCATTCCTTTTTATTTTGTTTTTGTTTTTAACTTTCAAATTTCATTTTAATTATTTTTTTGTTAACTTATTTATTTATTTATTTAAGTTTATATATATATATATATATAATTAGATTAATATTTTTGTAGAAATATTGTATAGTTGTATTTGGAAATATATTCTTAAAAAATATATATAAAAATATTTATAACATCTTGTTGTGAATAAAAATTTCCCATTGTAAATAATACGCTTCTTAGTACTTATTTTTTATTTTAATTTTTTGTTATTCAGCAAAAAAATAAAAGGTGAGAAACTCGATGGTTTGTAAAATGGTTTACTCCAATGCCATTTACTCATTAAGGTGATAAAAGAAAAACGTAATAAAATAGTTAAGTAGGGAAGAGGTTTGGAATTTGCCTAAAAATTGTAAGGGAGAACGCACATGTCCGATATAATGTGAATCAACTACTCAATAAGAAATTAGTGAATTCTAAACTAGCATATCGTCTTCCTAGAATCGAAAATGCGACAACACGCATAATTATACACAAATTCACTATAAGTTAGACATAATGATAACGGACATATACCATAGAATCCAAACATGCACTACATTAAACTTTTAACCGTATCTTCAATTAGGTCTAAAATACATCATCATAAACTCTGTCCGCCAACATCAAATGAAAAACTAACAACTTGCTAATAGAGTCAGTTGGCCTAGACCCAAATTGCATCTCATGTCCAAGCAGGTCAAAAATCATAACATATGTCCCAACAATATCAAATCCCTTGTCCAACCATGAAGAAGGAAACCAACAGATAACTGACGTTATAAAATGTGGCATTTAACATCTTCCTCAATCAAATTAGAACTTCCTCCTGGAAGTCACTGAAGAGATAGGATCCTAGCCCTCAAAGGTGTTAGCGCATCCTCCCAGGTAGTTGATGTCTATCATATGTGTTCCCACTACACTCTAACCTGGTCCTAAGTCCTCGACCTCGAAGGGCCCACCCCTGCTCCATTATGCGGACAGGCTCTGTTTCCACTATCCTCCACCTCTCCTGTAATGTCGACTTAATCCAAAACATGAGAAACATCGGTATATATCTACGAAGTAATAGAAACATGAATCCATCGTGCGCACATGCAAGGCGGGGGACAAAGCGAGGCGATAGGCACCTTGACGTGACCTCTCAAAATAGCAAAAGGCCCCACGAAAACGAGGCGATTAGCTTAGAACCCTTCCTAGTCGGATGAATCTTATGCGGAACGAACTCTCAGAAGACTTTGTCCACCCCTGAGAAGTGAACGATCAATCCTTTTGGTGTCTACATATGCCTTCTAGTGTGATCTACCTGCCTCAAGACGTTGTCTAATCAGAATAACTACTGCTCTAAATCTAGTAATAGTCTAGTCCAACAATAATTCCTGTCATCTTAGTCTGTTCCCACTCGACGGGTGTCCTGCAAGGTCGACCCATATAATCTTGGTAGGGAGCCATACCACTGGACCTATGAAATAAGTGTTGTTGTAGGCAACCTCAACTCAAATGTAATAATCTTCCCACTTCCGCTGTCGGGCATCACATACATCCTCAACAGGTTCCTCCAGTACCTGATTAACCGCTCTTTGTTCTGGTGCCCATCTGTCTGTGGATGATATGCTAAGCTGAAATTAATCTGAGTACCAGAGCACTGAAGGAAGTCCATAAATTTGAAGTGAAGGTATCCCTGTCATTGATGATGGTCTTTAGAATCCCATGTAACCTCACATGTCTCCATCAAATACTTTGGCGATGGCCGTTGCATTATAGGTAACCTGATTGGCGAGAAATGCGCAATCTTGGTCAACTTATCCATGGTGACCATAATGTCATCAATGATGATAAAAGACTAGGGAGTTTCGACTATAAATCCATGGAGATCACATCCCATTTCCACCCAGGAATATCGTAGGATGTAAGAGTCCTGCGGGATGAGAATGCTCAGCCTTTGACCCTTTGACACTCAAGGCACGTGGTCAATAAAATCTGCTATGTCCCGTCAAGACCAGCCAGTAATATAACCTCCCTCCGATCCAACGTGCATTTCTTTACCTCCTGGGTGTGTTGCATATGGAGCTCGATGAGTCCTCTGTAAGGATGAAGCTACGGAGATCACGACTTAGGCCGCGTAGATGTCCTAATGCTCATTTACTCTACACCTACCAGAAACTCATCATCACCTTGATTTTCTCACACTCTCCTAGCTTGTCTCGAGAACTGCCTTCAATGAACCATTAATCAATGCCTCTAACAGCTGGATCTGAACTAGGGCACCTTCACATGCTCTCTACCTGTCCACACCACTCTTCTCATGCTATGGATTCTGTATAGTTTCTTCATAACCCACTTGCACCCGATTTGGTTTCTTACACATATTTTATTGGTTTTATTTCTCCTAAACACCCTATATGTGATGGAAAGGTAGATCACATCGAGCACCTTCGATCATTCCATATGGATTTCTTTGATTACACCTCTTAGGACATCTTACTCACCAAACTCTTCCCTATAAGTCTTAAGGATTTTTCACTACAATGGTTCTATGGTCTCCCCACACATTCTGTGTGCTCATTTACAACTTTGGGATAAACTTTCTTATGCATAATTATTTAAAATGTGACAAGGATCAAATGAATATATGAATAATTATGTCCTACGATACAATACCATGCTTACTAAGATGATAAATATCTTAGTTGAAAGTGAATTACAACACCTCTTTAAAAAAAGCATATTTTCTCCTTTGCTAGAATCAGTCATATTTGAAAAATTCTGATTTTTTGACCACCTATGTCATACACTTAAAGAGTGCTAAGATAAGTTGTTACATATGAACAAACTTGTGTACATTTCTAGCACTTCTCCTAATACTTGTAATGCCAAATTTCCAAGAAAATCCATATTTAAAGGAAAGACCAATGATACCAATTTTTTTTCTAAAGATACTATAAATGTTATTGCTTAACCATTTAAGATCCAACTTCAACTCACATGAAAATAATTTAATCATTTACTATATGCCCCACACATTGTATTGAAACAACTGCTTGAATGTAATATCATGTCTCTCCCTCCTCTGTGTGAGGTTGATACAAGCAAGCCTCAAAGTAAAAGTTTTGATGTTAATTCTTAATTCGATTATCATAGATGTATTAGTCACCTCATTGATCAGTGTATCAATATTTATCACATCATTCAAGATATTATCAATTCAAATTCCATTGAATGGGATGAGCCCATTGAATCTTTCAAGCCAACCAATGATATGTCAAATTTAATATCTTCAATGATCCACTTCCTAAGTATGAAAATGACAAATCTGCGTTAGAAGTGCACAACACTTATGCGGTGTCACCACCGCCCTCTTATAATCAACCTTTGGATGCAATGATTGGCATTATCACTCACACATCGTATCCTACACCACTTATCACTTTTGATGACTTTGATATAGATGGCACGTTTATTTCAAATACTTTATCCATATCTATATCTATTAATCAAGTATACATACGAAGAGTTTTGGTTGATCCTCATAAGGAGGTTAATGTTTCTTCTATCACGCTACTTTAATCTCTTGGTATTTTGACATAGAATCTTGCATTTGAAA
This sequence comes from Taxus chinensis, assembly GCA_019776745.2. NCBI lineage: Eukaryota > Viridiplantae > Streptophyta > Pinopsida > Cupressales > Taxaceae > Taxus > Taxus chinensis. Next base: position 267,816,597 of record CM034151.1, on the reverse strand, counting down.
CTTATCCGTGATACCGATTCATTAATTTAGGTATCATATGGTTATATCACTACATCAATTTCATTCTTGGTATTTACTTCTCTTATCTCTTGTACATTACGTTTAGGTCCCCCTTGGTAGTGTGGTCTTAGGGACATTCCATCATTCATTCACCAATGTGTCAAGTTTATTTATAATCAACATGTTTTCACAATTAGGGGTATTCCCTTTAAAGCTCCTTCTCCTAGATTTCCTAGCCATTATTTTATAAAATCTACTCTTATCTTGTTGGTTTGTGAATTAGCACTTTCATGATCAACAGTCAGGGGACAACAATTCCCTCCTCTTTATGGGAGAGGTTCCCTTATTGGAAGCGAGCAACAAAGCTTATATACAAATATACAACTTTCATATTAATGAGGACTTCTGATACTTTGAAATGTTTCATGTCAATATAGATTATCAATACATAGGAATAAAAGAACAAAGAAACTGAAAGGGAAGAACATAACATTACTTTCAGGTAATATAGATGGCAGAATATAACCTTAAATGTACTTAGCAAAAGAGATACATAATAAAATCATTCACATGGGCAACATCAGATATAATTCTATAGACACAAAGTTCAAGAAATCATATCATAAGAACACAAAGTTTCTTAGCATGAAAGATTGATGATTCACAAATTTCAGACAAGAAAACAAAGGATAGTAGATGGAAATAAGAGACAAGGGAAAATATTTTGTATTGATCACTTTAAAATCTATTGCATTTCAAGAGTATCAGATTCTAGCCCTTAACAATGGCATGGAAATCCCATTAAATATCTTACAAAAGCAGTTACATTCGGTTTCAACTTCTTTTAATCTAAAAGATTAAGGACTACTTAAGAAATACACTAATAGAATGTCTTTAACCAAATATTACATCATGGGTTTACAACCCCAAAATATAAGAAGTGTCTTAGGACTTTGAAGTAAAAACATCTGAAGGAGGTTTAGAAGGGCCCACTATCTTTAGAATCTGATGTCTAAATATTTTCGATGCTTCGGCTATCTCCATACACTTTGGTATGGTGGTGTTAGAAGTGGCATGAGTCCAAATTCCAAAGCACTTCTCCATATCCTTCTCAAACTCTGTGTTTTCCAAAAACTCCTTGTTTTCCTCGGTGATAGCTGATTAGAGGGAGTAGACATCTTTTATCTTCTCTTTAGACATTGAATCCTCCTTGAAAAGATCCTATTTGACAAAGGTGCTAAACTGAGCCTTGATCTCCTGTATAGAAAATTGATCACCTGAGTCTTCATTATGGATTTGACAATGAATATCTTGGAAGGAAGACATAACACAAGTCTTGAAAGCTTCTCCTTTTTGCCACATATTTTACAGTTCTCCCACAGCTTCCTCCAAAACTTTGATCTTCCACTCGATACTGAAAACCTAGGTTCTTGACAGATTGTTCTTGGCCTCATCGAATACTTTGCTTGCCAACAAAATTTGCTCAACTGCCTTACTCATCAAACAAAGATCCTGGATGCAGTCACACCATAGCTTCAACTCTTTCTCCAAGTCGTTGAGTGTGTTGGTAAATTTCAACTGTAATTTGGATACCTTCTCATATGACTTGAAGGTCTCCTCAATGAATTTCAATCCTGCCACTGTCATATCATCAACTAATGATTTGATGGCCTTTTCATATGTGGCATGCTTATGAATATATTTGATGGTTTGAACTTCATCCTTTTTGATAACTATGGGAGGGGAGGGGAAAGAGTGGTTAATGGAGTTGGATCCAATACCTTATCTTTTTCCAATAGGGATTTTATAAAATTTGAAATAACTTGGTTATGTTCTTCTAATTTCTCCATAGTTTGTTTACCCTTCTCCACTCGTTCAATGACCCTAATCACAATTTCTCTGAGGTTATGAACCTCACTTTCAGGTGTAGACTCCCCAAGTGGAATTCTTGTGAGCTCCAAGTCAAAAACCAAAAGGTATTTCTCCTCCTTATCCACCTTAGGGTTTGCAATCTCCATGAATTGTTTACCCTGTGAATCTAACACCAGCCTTGAGGTAATATTTTCTTTCTTTTCCGGAGAAGGAGCAGTACCGAGAAAGGCTGCCATAGCATCAAACTTGGGAACTACAACTTGAGAAGTATAATTCATTTTCTTGTTATCAACGAAAGGTTGAACCCAAGCAAAGGAAGAGGAAGAGGTAGAAGGTGCAATGGGTCCAATTACAAGCGAACTTGTTGCACTCAATGTCTACACCATTGATTTCTTCAATGGGGAAATTGACACATCTTCAGAGATATCCTTAGAAGAAGGGTCCTCCAAACCCAGAGACTCAGACATTTGGCCTTCATTCTCCATCTTAGCAGTGTTGACAGGGGCTTCTTTTTCTCAGGCATAACCAAACAAGTATGAGTCATATGACGCATAACCATATTCATAATTGGGAGTGGTGAGAAAAATGTTGAGTGATTGCACCATGATGTCATTGGGAGAAGAGGTATCCTTAGGGGATTTCTTCTCAAAATATGTATTTGTGGTGATTTTGTTACTTTTCTTCTTGAGATACCATACAAAATTATAGTTTGAGTTAAATAAGTAGTTTTCATTTTACGGTTGATCTCATCTTATTTATCTTCTCCAGAATCTAGGAAGTTTATAGGAGTTATAGCAATGAATTAAAGATGACCATTATAAGAAAAAAGGGAGTTAATAGGATAGTTAAATCATAGATATTAAATGCGGGGTACACAAGATAAATGTTTTAAAGATTGAAGTGTGTATAATTTACATTGTTAGAATTGCTCAATGGGATAGTTAAATCATAAATATTAGATGAAGAAGACACACAGAAAATATTCCAAGGCATAAAGTTCATAGACTATAGATTGGCTTGATCTTATTGGGCTCGTATTCATCAGAATCCCAGATGTTTGGAGAAGTTCTAGCATCAAATTCAAGATGACCACAAAGCACGAACCAAGTCAACGTGATTGTTAAAACGTAGATATGAGATGAAGGGAACACAAGGGAAATCTTCCAAAGCATAAAGTTTATAGACTCTACATTGTTGGAATTGCTTAGGTTATTAAGGATTAGTATCAATTTAAACCCTATTAGTGGCTCCTTAAGAAGGGGAATGTGAATCATTGGCATGTCGAGATTGCTATAATAGATATGACCCTCATTCAATGATTCCAAGGGTAAACGTGTAAAATATTTTAAGAGAAAAAAATCATCACTTCCACTTGAATGGTTATAGGGAGTATAGTATTTGTATGTCATATACTGCCCATGGGAGACATTTGTCATTCATTCACAAGCTTGACTGATGTTAAGTGGAGTAGAGGTTATTTGTTAAGTATCCAGGTGACTTTATGAAGTATAAGGTAGTGACACATGTGCCGTAGCCTTCGTCAATGAGGACTCATTTAACATGAACATCATTGTATTTAATTTTTATGAAGAGTGTAGGATTATCGATAAGAAATTATATTTTTCAAAAAGAGCTTGACCTATTGTTGTTTTAGTTTGAATTGAGAGCTCTTCACATTATTGCATGATGTTTTCTTCACAACCATGTAAAGGTGCCTCTTTGCTAATAAATAGGGGTTAAAGAATGTTCATATCTAAAAGTGTATGCATGAGTAAATTGGAGTGTTTAGGAGATTTTCTCATAAGGTCAAGAAAGGGAATTTTTCTAAGGAAACTATATAGTTATGAAATGGGATCAAGTTCATCAAAGCCAAATCATTGCGTGGTGGATTGAAACTTGGGAGGAGAATTTTGGATGATACCGAATTTGGTCTCATAAGGGGTTCAATTTGAGTTTTTATATTTTTTTGCTTGGCATCATCAACCCAGTTGAAAACGTATGATGTTTTTGGAAACTTCATGAATCAAGCTAATGATGTTAGAGAGGTGGTATTTGATATTTTTGCATCATCAACACAGTGAATGATGTCAAAATTTGACTGACTTTTCAATATGATTTTTTTGAGATATAGGATTCACTTGATTAGTCTTATAGGTTTTACAAATATTCATAGGATGAGATTGGATTGTGAACCTCGATTCATTGCATGTAATGACATGTTTCATGCCTTGCATTTAGAATTTTTTTTCAGCGGTGAGAGACATTAGGGTTAACAATATTTTTGATGGTTTTCATTGCTTGGTTGGTTTGTTTTTTATTTTGAGGTTGAAGAGATTGATTTCCATGTTTAGAATGATCTGACAGGGGATTGATGTAAATGCCTAAGTGGGTGTTAGTTTGGTGTATGGCTTCACACTTGGTTTTCATTTCATATATTTTCTGGCATAGAGAAATTCTTGATATCTTTCTTGGGTCATGGCATCATATCGAAGTTATTTCTTAGTAATAAAGTAAATTCTAATCTTAAAAAAGATGACAATTTTCATGAGAATTTCCCCAATTTACATGGAACCAATTGAATTTTGTAAAATTAGGACTTTGCTTAGAGGTTGTTAAGTACATGCATCTTGCTATGGTGGTAGCCAAAATGGATTTCATGTTAGTGCCTAGGAAAAAGCCACATTAGGAGGAGTGTTACACATGATAGGAATCGCTCTTCTTCATTCAAATTTATGGTTGTAAGTATCAATTACAACATCATCAATGTTGCTCCAATTTTTGGGTCATATGATAATTAAAGTGCTTAGTTCAAGAGGTTGAGGAATCTCATATTGCCTCCTGATATGGTCCTATATTTTAGCTTGGTCAAAGGATTCATCCAATGTCTTAGGAGAGAACTAAACTTTATATTGTAGTATCAGTCTAAAGTAGTGGCGTAAATTTTGTAGAGAATTTCTTCAAGCATGTTATGACCGGATTCGTGGGCCAATTATTTCCATTGTTTGATGAGGTTTTGATCTAATTTGTGTTTTAGTTGTTTGTAATTGATAGAGTTGACAAATTGTCTCTGGGTAATTTATGATATTAGAAATACTAATGGACTAGATCATTGACTAAGCCTTTTAACCCAACTATAAAGCTATGCTTGAGTTGATTATACATACTATAAAGCATATCTAGCCAAGGATTTTGCTATTAGTTCGATAGCGGCGTAAGTGTTAGTTTTGAGCCAATCCTTATAGGGGTTACCAAATGCTTTAATATATAAAGTGGGGTTAATGGACCCATCATATGAGATAGTTGGAGTTGTCCCTCCAATGCCCATGGCTGCAATATAATGAGCTAGGAGCTGATTTTGTAATTTTTGAAGTATTTTGTTGTAAATGGGAGGTTACGTGATTAGGTTCCCATTATCATCTATAAGGGGGTAGTGGACATTAATTAAGTAATCCCATTGAATTTGTTGAGGTTATTTAGACATTTGCATAATTTTAGTTTGTAGTTGGGTGTTAGCTGAGGTTTGCATGGGGGCCATTGGATCCAACACCAACATGATCATTTGCATAAGATCTGATGGTATTGGTAATTAGATGAATTGCGTGTTGGCATGCGATTTTTTGAGATTTCATTGATGTAAACAAACCATTATCTCAAAGGAGGAGGATAGATTACATATATAGGCTTGAGCATGGTTTGCAGGTGGTTGTCTAGATCCAATCTAGGTGTTAGGAGGCCTAAAGGAGCATGTAAGTGATTTGAAAAGCTAAGTAAGTCCATGAGGGCATGTAGAGAGGTGAGATATCTTGTCTCGAAGGTGTGTGATTGTTTCTGCGATGAAAAACAAGGCAAGTTCATGGATCATGGGTTGAAACAAGCTCAACTAAGCCTAATTCTAAGACCTAGTACAAGCATAACTTGGAGAATGGAGCAAAGCAAGCTGAAACAGGGCAATACAAACATGACGAGAGTGGTGTAACATGGTAGAGAGCATGTGGAAGGTGCCACAGGTCAAGATCCAGCTATTAAAGGCATGATTAAGGACATTTGGAGGCATGTTCTCAAGAACAAGCTAGGAGAGTGTGAGAAAATCAAGGTGAATGATGAGTTTTTGGTAGGTGTAGAGGTAAATGAGCATTGGGACATCTACGTGCCTAAGTTAGGTGATCTACGTAGCTTCATCCTTATAGAGGCTCATCGAGCTCCATATGCAACACACCCAGGAGTAAAGAAAATGCACGCTGATCTGAGGGAGTTATATTACTGGCTTGGTCTTTGACGGGACATAGTAGATTTTGTTGCAAGTTGCCTTGAGTGTCAGAGGCTCAAGGCTCAGCATTCTCATCCCGCAGGACTCTTACATCCTCACGATATTCCTGAGTGGAAATGGGATGTGATCTCCATGGATTTCATAGTCGGACTCCCTTTGTCTTCTTATCATCATGATGTCATTATGGTCACTGTGGATAACTTGACCAAGGTCACCTATAATGCACAGGCCATCGCGAAAGTATTTATGGAGAACATTGTTAGGTTACATGGGATTCCGAAGACCATCATCAATGACAGGGATACCATCTACACTTCAATTTTCTGGACTTCCTTTTAGGCTGCTCTGGGTACTCAGATTAATTTCAGCTTAACATATCATCCAGAGACAGATTGACAGACAAAGAGTTAATCAGGTACTGGAGGACATGCTGAGGATGTATGTGATGGGCCAGTAGCAGAAGTGGGAAGATTATTTACATTTAGTTGAGTTTGCCTACAACAACAGATTTCATAGTTCCATTGGTATGGCTCCCTACCAGGCTTTATATGGTCGACCTTACAAGACACCCTTGAGTTGGGACAAACTAGATGACATGATTATTCTGGGACCAGCTTATCTACAAGATTTAGAGCAGCATGTTGTTCTGATTAGACAACGTCTTGAGAAGGCTAGAGCACGCCAGAAGGCGTATGCAGACACCAAGAGGATTGATCATCACTTCTCAGTGGGTGACAAAGTCTTCTTGAGAGTTTGTCCGCATAAGATTTCGATCCGCTATTGAAAGGGTTCTAAGATATCGCCTCATTTTGTAGGGCTTTTTGATATTTTAGAGGGCAATGGTCCAGTTGCCTATTGCCTAGCTTTGTCACCCCGCCTTGCACGGGCCCACGATGTATTTCATGTTTATGTACTTCGTAGATATGTACCTGATGTTTCTCATGTTTTGGATCGGTCGGCATTACAGGTAGAGGATGGAGGACAGTGGAGACTAAAGCCTATACACATACTGGAGCACCGGAGGTTGGCCCTTCAGGGTCGAGACTTGGACCAGGTTAGAGTGTAGTGGGACAGATACATGATGAGACATTAACTACCTGGGAGGATGCTACACCTTTGAGGGTTGGATATCCCTATCTCTTCCAGTGACTTCCAGGTGGAAGTCTAATTTTAGTAGAGGGGGATGTAGTGCCCACATTTTTATAACTTCAGTTATCTGTTGGTTTTCTTCTTCATGTTTGGACATGGATTTGATATATGTTGGACAATATGTTATGATTTTTGACCTGCTTGGACATGGATGCATATTTGGGCGCGTAGCTCCAATTTGACTCTATTAGCATGTTGTTAGTTTTCATTCGATGTTGTGGACATTAGTTTATGACGATGTTGTTTAGACCTAATTGAGATACGTTAAATGTTTAATGTAGCTGCATGTTTCGATTCTATGGATATATGTCACTTTATCATTATGTCTAACTTATGGTAAATTTGTGTATAATTGTGTGTGTTGTCACATTTTCGATTCTAGGAAGATGATATGCTAGTTTATAATTCACTGATTTCTTATTGAGTAGTTGATTCACATTTTATTGGACATGTGCGTTTAATGTGTGCAATGAGTGTGTAGGTGACAGGTCATAGGAGAATGTGGGATTCAGGCCAGCTACACAATTTTGCATGAGTAGCCCACGGGGTTAAGTCCTAGCTGTGTTTATTGTATGAGGCCTTAGTATTAGAGTTTATTGTTTTTGGGCACCATGAGTGACCCTCGTTTGTAATGTAATATGTCTTGTAATATTAATCTTGCTTAGGGTGTTTAGTTGTGTTGTAAACTTGTTTTGGGGAATTAATGGCCCCATTTACATTAAGTTTTGAGTTTGTGTAATGATGTAATTAATCAAAAGGGATTAGGGTCACATGTGAACCCTTGGGTGGGCCCCACACCCTCTACCCTTGTGCCCAAATATGTCAAACCCGAAATTGGGCTATTTTAGGCATTTTAAGTGACCCCTTTTTAGTTTGGGAGTTCAGTTAGCATGAAAAAGGGCCCTTAGGCCCTACCCAATAGGTAGGGGGGCTTAATTCTAAGGCATAGAGGGAGTTTCCATCCCATTTTGCCTCTCTTTGGTCACATCCATGTAAGGGGTATGGATATGTGTGTATTGTTAAAAGTTGCACAAGTTTGTTTTGTTGTTCATTTTGAGTAATTTGGGAGAAGAGGGTTAAAAACTATTTTATCATTTCTCTCTTTTATCTTGGGCATCTTTGACTTTGAGGGAAGAGAGGGGTGACACATGTCACCCCCTCATTTGTGAGGATTTTTGTTGGTTCCTCTTCAAATTCTCCCTAACGGGGAAAGAAGAGAACTTTTTTTTTGGAGCTTTTGCTTGGAGGCTTGTGGATTTTGGAGCTAGAGCTTGCTTGGGTCACGAAGTGGAAAGGTTAGAAGTTGGAGAGCTTTTGGAGGTAGGCTCCTTTAGCTTATTTGTGTGTTTTATATCATGCTAGATATTAGTTTTGTTTACTTATAATGTTTGTTGTTGCATGTGGATTTTTATTTGTTGTTTACTTTATTTTTCTCCATCCATCATATGACATGATGGAGTTTTGGAGTTTGTGGGGGAAGAGAGAGGGATTTTTCCCTCTCAATCCTCATGTCTTGATGGGCAAGTCATGTAGGATTTTTGTTCTCCCCTCAAATGGATTGAGGTGGGAAGGTGCTTCATATGGTTTGAACCCCTTCCCCATTCTTGGAGAGGAAACTCTTTGGGTTTGAAAATCCTCCCAAGAAGGAGTTTGGTGAATGGACGGAGAAATAAAGAGGGTTTGAGGACTTTGGAGGAATAAGGAGGTTATGGAGTTCACTGTTTTTGTGCAACCAATGTTGACTACACTTTTGGCATTTGGAGATATATTTCTTTTGTTCCCCATTTTAGAGGTAGAACATAGTTTCTCCTCTTTTTCTTCCTTGAAAAATTGGTGTTTGTTTTAATATTTGTCTTGTCTTCATGTGAATGTAATGTGGAATTGTTTCCCTTAACCTTGTGCAAAGTTGTGGAAGCTAGTCCTCTTTCCCATGGGCTCGGGGGAGGCTAGCATGTCTTCCAACCTTGGAAAGGCATGTAATGATGCCCAAAGGTTGGGTGGTTAATCAAGCTTCTTCTCCTTGTGTTGGATTCTTGGGAACATTTGAATTTGGAGTTCAAAAGGAAGATAGTTGGGAGTCTCTTGTCAACTTGGTTATTCATTGTTTTCTTTATCTTTGGTGAACATCACTCTTTTTGTAACAAAAAAAAAAGGCTATGTGGAAGCCTTCATTTTCTTGTAAACTTTGTTTTTTTTTGTCTAGCTTTAATTGTAACTTGAGACACATTTTTTTGAGCAATCTCCTTTTAATCTTACAAAGAAGCTTGGAACAAGGTTTCTTGGGTAGTTATGTATTTGGGTATATTTTGTATATGTGAACTTCAATCCTTGAAAATGAAATATTGTAATAATTGAATTCTTTAATATGAAATTTGATTGTAATCTCCTTTTTGAAAAGAAAATATATATATTGGGAATATATTTTTCAAGAACAAAATATATACTTCATGTTGGATATCCCTCTTGTTTAAAAATCAGAAATATTTATTTAGCATTGCATTTGAAAAGAAAGTTAACCTAACATGGAGCTTTAAGATTAACATTATATGGAAAACAATATCCTTCTTGCCATGTATCTCTTGTTAAAAAAAAATTAGCTTTATTGAATAGTATGAGATTAGTTTGTTTTCTTTCCCATGTGATTCTTAATGATTTGTTCTTATTAATAAATCATATTAGTATATGTGTTCTCCCTTACAATTTTTAGGCAAATTCCAAACCTCTTCCCTACTCAACTATTTTATTACGTTCTTCTTTTATCACCTTAATGAGTAAATCATTTTAATATAGCTATTTTTCAAACCATTGAATTTCTCACTTTTCATGAATAACAAAAAAATAAAATAATAATAATAATAATAATAATAATAATCTATTACTTTACAAATGGTGACAATTTTATCATTAACACATTTGTTATAAATATATTTATATATATTTCTTATAGTTATATTTCCAAATACAACTATACAATATTTTTAAAAAAATATTAATCTAATTATATGTTTTATCTATAATATTTGATCTATCCCAGGGCTCACATTAAATCTTACAAACTTTGAGTCATGGGTATTTTTATGGGAATGAGAATTAAAATAAAGAAGGGTGTGTGGGCAAATTAATAAACAAAAGGGGAAAACAAGTTAAGTTATAAGGTGTGTAGACTTATTATGGTGAACTGAGTAACTTATTATAGGATAAAATAATTAAATTATTTTGGGCCAGTGTTTATTCAAGTTTGGGTAAATTAAATTTGAATAAATTAATTATTAATGGGGAATAGTGAAGCATGCACTAGTATTATTTTAGTTTCACTTAAAAAAAATTACCCAAATTTTTCAGTGACACTTTGGTATGGTTTCTGATGTCCCGAGGCGGGGCATTACATTTGGTATCAGAGCACAGGTTCGCACAAGTGGACGCTCTGGGTAATTAATTAATTAGTAAATAATATTTTAATAACATTAACAAAAAATAATTAAACCACATTTCTGCAACCATTATAATTTAATAACTATTTTTGTACCTCATTCACAGGATGGCACCCATGAGATGATGATTGGTTAGGGGTTTGGGACGTAGTTCACCTACGCCCGAAACGAAGGCACCTGAGCTAGGGCCTCAGATCTTAGAGGCTCTCCAATAGTTGATCGGTGTTGTGCAGCATTGTCTCCCACCACCGCAGGAGGTGGGAGAGGAGGACATCCAGTTAGGAGATGAGGAGCCGATAAGCGAGGACGCGCATTTGGAGCCACTAGAGCACGATACCCGTAGGCAAGAGAGGTCACATAGCCCTTCCATTCCCCACGAGAGGGTGGCCTCGTACCATCAGAGTCGTTCACACAGTCTTGAGGGACCTTTTCGGGATAGGCGACCTCATTCACTTATTGGTTTGGATCGTCAGGATCAGGATATAGGAAGTGTGATCAAGGATCTTCTTCGCTTACATCTACCTACTTACATTGGCTCTACAAATGGCTTTGGGGTTGAGTCATGGCTCCTTAGCTTGGATAGTTGCTTTAGCTTGCACTCTTATGAGAGGAATGTCAAAGCCATATTCATTATACACCTCTTCCAAGACACAACAGGTGTTTGGTGGAGGAACGAGGAGCAGAAGCTCCATCTGACTTGAGAGACAGTGACCTAGGAGATGTTTGAGGAGCGATTCAGGTCTCGCTATATGTCAGAGCATTTCATACAAAAGAGGATTGACGAGTTTCATGACTTACGACAGTGCTCTGACACGGTGGCACAATATGATAGCAGATTCCTAGATCTTCTGCAGTATGTGGACTACCTGCAAGACGAAAAATTGTAGGTAAACAAATTTATTCGGGGCCTAAATGCATATATAACAGGAGTAGTTAGGATGCTATCTCCTCCCACGCTTGAGAAGGTCGTTAAGAAGGCCTACTTACCTGAGCAGAACAAGACCATGGCACAGGAGCATCGAGATAGAAATAAGAGCAAGTTTCAGGATTGGATACAGGCCTTTTAGAGTTAGAGGACACGGGGTATAACACCACCCCCTAGAGGAGGATTCTGGCCTTCACCAGCAGCTTCAAGGGCTCCACCGCATCCACAGCGACAGCCACAACATCAGGGCCACCAACAGCAGGGGGCTAGACAGACACAAGATTTTCAAAGAGGTGGTTCTAGAGGAGGTTTTGGTGGAGCTAGGGATAGGAGACATGGTACTCAGCAGGTATAGCCAGCTCGCTTGTAGCAGTCTACTAAAGTTGGGCCGGCAGGGCCAAATCACCAGAGTACAGGAGGGACCCCATCTCAGAGGGGTACAGGAGGATGTTTTATTTGCGGGTCCCCTGATTACTATGTGCATATGTGTCTGCACAAACTCACTATCATGGATACGCATAGAGCTTTTAGATTTGAGCAGACGATGGGTGATGTGGGACGTGTTCATCATGTATTTGCAGTGGTTGACAACCGCCAGGCTGAGCATCAGGCCACAGTCATTGAGATGACATGTACTATCAGGGGTATTTCTATCTCAGTACTTTTTGATTCAGGTGCTTCAGATTCATTTGTATCTCCTTCTATAGTGGACCAATGTGGGCTAGTGGTGGCTAGGCAACCAGATAGTTGGCAGGTTGAGTTGGCCTCTAGGGCTCAACTCACCGTGGACTCGTATGTGGAGAGTTATGTACTTGATTTAGGAGTCTTTTCCACTACACTTGACCTCCGACTTATTCCTTTAGGATCTTATCAGGTAGTTTTGGGTATGGACTGGCTCGAGGCTCATTGAGCCAAGGTGGATTACAAAAATAAGTTCATTGAGTGTCATGATGATCTTGGGAGTGGAATTGTGATTTCAAGGATGGGAGTGGAGTTGTGATTTCAGGGATGGAGAGGCCTATTTCCTTGCTTAGGATCTCGGCTAAGCAACTCAAGCAGAGCATGCATAAGGGTTGTCAGTTGTTTGCTATCACCATCAGTGATCGATTAGAGAGCACTCCAGAGCATTCACCCTTAGATGATCATGCAATTTTGAGGGAGTATACAAATGTGTTCCCAGGCGAGCTTCTAGGAATACCACCCCATAGAGAGGTGGATTTAACCATTGATTTAGTACCTGGATCTACACTAGTTTCTAGGGTACCCTATTGGATGACGACTCCAGAGCTTCATGAGCTCAAGATTCAGTTAGAGGAGTTGTTGGAGAAGGGTCTCATTCGCCCTAGTGTATCTCCTTGGGGAGCGCCAGTCATATTTGTGAAAAATAAGGATGGTTCTCTCAAACTTTGTGTAGGCTTCAGACAACTCAACAAAGTCACAATAAAGAACCGTTATTCGTTCCCCAGGATTGATGACTTATTTGATTAGATGCGGGGAGCAATAGTTTTTTCCAAAATCGATCTCAAATCAGGGTATCATCAATTGTGCATTTCAGATGCAGACATTCATAAGACAACTTTCCGTACACGTTATGGGCATTATGAGTTCACAGTTGTCCCTTTTGGTTTGACCAATGCCCCAACTATCTTCATGAGCCTCATGAATGGAGTATTCAGGACCTTTCTGGATCGCTTTGTCTTAGTGTTCCTTGATGATATATTGATATATTCTTGTTCTTAGGAGGAACACGAGGAGCATTTGAGACAAGTACTTTAGGTTTTGAGAGAGTAGAAGTTGTATGGGAACTTGGAAAAATGTAGCTTCTTTCAGACAGAGATTCAGTACTTGGGTCACATCTTATCAGGCGAGGGTATCTCAGTAGATCCCTCTAAGATACAGGTGATTATGGACTGGCCAGCGCCCACATCAGTCACTGAGGTGAGGAGTTTTATGGTTTAGTAGGTTATTACCACAGGTTTGTACAAGACTTTTCTAGGATTGCTCACCTTATTACTTCTCTTCAAAGAAAAGGAAAGAAGTTTGATTCATCAGAAAAGTGTGAGCAGGCCTTTCAGTTGGTTAAGGAAAGGTTAACCATGGTGCCCATCTTAGCAGTTATGGACCCTACAGAGGATTTTGTTGTTTGTAATGATGCATCATAGAGGGTTTGGGAGCAGTTCTTATGAAGGAGCGTCGGGTTATTGCCTTTGAGTCTTGTAAGCTCACAGGTTACGAGCTTAATTACCCTACTCATGACTTAGAGCTTGTAGCAGTTGTTCATGCACTTGTGGCTTGGCAACATTTCCTTTTGGGTAGACCTTTCATTTTGAGGACAGATCATCGTAGCTTGCAGCATGTCTTCTCATAACCGAACCTCGACGCTCGTCAATGGTGTTGGATGGAGTTCCTATGTGAGTATGCCATGGAGGTACAATATATCAAAGGAAAAGAAATGTTGTTGCAGATGCACTTAGTAGACGATGACATGTGTTTGCTTCATTGACACTGCAGTCATATTTGAGAGGCGTGATTCTTGAGCATCTTCCAGAGGATAGGTTTTATGAGGGTGCTAGAAAGATTTTGGGGTCTCAGGGTTCATTAGAGGGTAGATATTTAGGGTGCATATTAGAGACAGATGGTTTACTTTGGTTCCATAGGCGCATCTACGTGCCTAAGTTAGGTGATCTATGTAGCTTCATCCTTACAGAGGCTCATCGAGCTCCATATGCAGCACACCCAGGAGTAAAGAAAATGCACGCTGATATGAGGGAGTTATATTATTGGCCTAGTCTTCAAATGGATTGAGGTAGGGAAGGTGCTTCATATGGTTTGAACTCCTTCCCCATTCTTGGAGAGCAAACCCTTTGGGTTTGAAAATCCTCCCAAGAAGGAGTTTGGTGAATGGATGGAGAAATAAGGAGGGTTTGATGACTTTGGAGGAATAAGGAGGTTATGGAGTTCATTGTTTTTGTGCAACCAATGTTGACTACACTTTTGGAATTTGGAGATCTCTTTCTTCTCTTCCCCATTTTAGAGGTAGAACATGGTTTCTCCTCTTTTTCTTCCTTGCAAAATTGGTGTTTGTTTTAATATTTGTCTTGTCTTCAACCATTTAATTTAACAACATTTCTGCAACCATTATAATTTAATAACCATTTTCGTACCTCATTCACAGGATGACACACATGAGACGACGATCGGTTAGGGGTTTGGGACGTAGTTCACCAAAGCCTGAAACATAGGTACTTGAGCTAAGGCCTCAGATCTTAGAGGCTCTCCAATAGTTGATCGGTGTTGTGCAGCAGCGTCTCCGACCACCGCAGGAGGCGAGAGAGGAGGACATCCAGTTGGGAGACGAAGAGCCGATAGGCGAGGACACACATTCGGAGCCACTAAAGCAAGATACCCCTAGGTGAGAGAGGTCACGTAGCCCTTCCGTTCACCGCGAGAGGGTGGCCTCGTACCATCGGAGTTGTTCACACAGTCTTGAGGGACCCTTTGGGGATAGGCGACCCCATTCACCTATTGGTTTGCATTGCCAAGATTAGGATACAGGCAGTGTGATTAGGGATCTTCTTCGCTTACAGCCACCTACTTACACCGGCTCTATAGATGGCTTTAGGGCTAAGTCATGGCTCCTTAGCTTGGATAGTTGCTTTGGCTTACACTCTTATGAGAGCAATGTCAAAGCCAGATTCCCTATACACCTCCTCCGAGACGCAACAAGCATTTTTAGGGTTTAGGGACCTTTAGGATTTAACATTTAGGGCTTAAGGTTTAGGGTTTATGGTTTAGGGCTCAGGGCTCAGGGTTCATGGCTCAGGGTTTAGGGTTTAAGGGTTAGGGTGCATGGTTTAGGGTTTACGGCTCAGGGTTCATAGTTATGGGTTTAAGGTTTAGGGGTTAGTTACAGGTTTAAGGTTTAGGGGTTAGAGCTCAGGGATCTAGATTTAAGGTTTAGGGCCCAGGGCTCAGGGTTTAAAGTTTAGCGTTTAGGGCTTAAGAATTCGGGTGTAGGGTTCAAGGCTTAAGGTTTAGGGTTTATGGTTTAGGGACTAGGGTTTAGGGTTTAAGGTTCATTGTTCATGGTTTATGGCTTAAGGTTCGGGGTTCAGAGTTATTGGTTTAAGGTTTAGGGGTTAGAGCTCGGGGCTCTGGATTTGGTGTTTAGGGTTTAGGGCTTAGGGCTTAGGGTTTTGGGTTTTGGGTTAAGGGTATAGGGTTTCAGTTTTAGGTTTTAAGATTTATTATTTTGGTTTTAGGGTTTAGGCTTTATAGTTTAGGATTTATGTATCATGGTTAAGGGTTAAGGGTTTAGGTCAAAGAGTTAATGGTTTCTAAGCTCATTTCCCTCAACATAAATCTTTCACAATGTCAGATCTCTCTTCTTAGCCATGCACAATGTTTTTTCTCGCTAACACAATCAGGTATCCTACACTTCATTCATGCCCTCGAGTCAATTCTAAATCTCTATGAAATATCTCCATACTTCACTTAATCTTCAAGATTATTGTAATTGTTTGTTGTCTATATGCCTGGTTAGTAAATTTCCTGCAGCCATGGCAAACGTGGAAAGTGCTATGCACACTAGGTTCCATTTCTTCCTGTTTTTCCTTTTCCACAAAATTTATAGTTTTTTAAGCAGCCGCAAAACTTCCAGTAGTGTTCAACTTTGACCAGGCTACTTTATCTCCCTGAGGATTATTGATTCTTCTGTTCTAACATGCATTATCCATTAATCTCTCGTACCATAAATGAATAATTGTAAGTAGGAAAACATCAATATTTCATTCCATTATTAGTATGATGTATATTATACATAGCTGTCTAGTTAGGTGCATCATTTTAACAATCGAAACCTTGAATGTCCAAAACTATCAAAGTTCCACCTTATCAAAGTAGAATTGATTAACTAATATCTCAGTTAGGTTTAATAAATCTTGTATAAGCCCTAGATATGGCATTGTTAAAAGTTTGCAATAGATACAATTTAGGCGCACAGTCAATTTGAATAGCTATTCAGACAAGAAGTTAGGAAAACAAAGCATAATCCAAAAGAATACGTAAAAGAGATTTTAACATGCCGCAAAAATAATCCATCGTGGTGCCGACGTGGCTTGCTGTTGACATTACAACTGCAGGTCAGAGGGAGCCTACTGTGGAGAGAAACTCCATTGGCCTCATTGTCTTCCCTTTTTACTGCACTGATTCGAAGCAGTTCCAATCCCATCTTCTGAGATGCTAGAGCTTCCATTAATGGTGGCGACTACAAACGCTCCACCACATCAAAATCAATGATATGCACCTTTGTATTTTTTTAGACGAAAAAAATCCAAAATTCTCTGATTTTCCGTAAAATGAGCAAACCTTGAGTAAGGGTAGAGTTTGTACAACCCTCGAAACATCGTAGCAAAAATATCACTACAAATTTCTTTCGTTAACCTGCATGAAAAGCTACCAATCATGAAGAGCGGACGTCTGTTTGTTGTTGATTGACTGAGAATATTGCAGACTGGCATTTCTGTTAATGACATTTTAAAAATATATCGAGAGGTATAAATGTCTTGCGAACTATACCCCTCGGCATATTTAACATATATTAATATAATATAGGTATGCTAGTTACTTTTTTAAAGACATTAATACTGCTAATATATGGTTTACAAAAACATTACTAGCGTAAATAGCTTTGCAATCGGTATGTATGTTATATACGTAATTTTCTCTCATGGTACTTAGGTTTTCCCTATTGATAATGTAATTGCAGAATGCATGCACCTAGATTGTTGATTTCCCTAAGAAAAGCGGATTTGCATTGGGGTAAAATCAAAACCCTACTGCTTCTAGTAAATAATTTGCTGCCGTTCTAAATTGTTATTTCATTTATGTATACATTCTTAACGCATTTGCATTTTTACAGATTATTATTTGTTAAATTTGGTGTAGTTGATAATTTTGAGAAACTGTATTTCAAAGGCCTGTAAAAACATCAAACTGTTCTAAAATTTTAAACTGACGGGCAGGGGTGGACGTCAAACCTTATCCCTGCGTGCGATTGCTGGTTATTGTTCCAAACCCTAAACTTCTTTTTTTTTCAACTTCGGCAACAATTTTTCCCCGCACAGAGAAAAATTAGTCGAAGTGCAGGAGAAATGGCCGCCGGGCAAACAGTTTTACAGATAGCTTCGACCTCAACGGGCTTGAGTGCGAAGCTCCATCCGACTGTGCTGTTCAACATATGCGACTCCTACGTTCGCCGCAACGACCAGGCAGAGCGTGTTATTGGCACTCTTCTCGGCTCCGTCTCTGCCGATGGCACTGTTGACATTCGCAATTCATACTGCGTTCCTCACAACGAATCGTCTGATCAGGTAGATTTTTCAAAACGTATCTTCGTGTTTGTTCTATTTACAAATTCTCTTGGTATTGAAGACCATATATTTGATTCGGTTGATTCATACTTCCCTCTGGAAAATGATTAGTTTATGTAAGTGTTTACTGTTAAATCTGAGTTCTATGGGGTTTTTTTTATGCCTGCTGGAGTGGGCTTAAGTTTTGTGCTGGGCTTAGCTGGTTTAGATTTAAGTGGGTTTGGGCTAATCAGTATTTGATAAAGCGGGTCTGGGCTGGTTTGTATTGTGGGTGATGTGGGCTTGGTTTAATCTGCATTTATGTGAGCTTGGTTAATTTTGTATTGTGGTGATGTAGGCTTAGTTGATTTTTTGTATTGGGATATTGTGGGTTTGTGTTGATTAGTATAGGCTGATATGGATTTGACGCTGCTGTTTGTAGGCAGTTGCTGTGGGTCAAATCGAGCGAAAAAAGCGTCTCTAGAATAGAGCAAGCTTCCACTTTCCATCGAACTATATCAAATAAAGGTGTTTTCAAATTTGAAACGAGAATCTGAACGTTTCTGGTCTGAACCCCTTTGAACCATCATCAGGAGTAAATTCTGACGTAGAGATTTATCACTTGGGATTCTTTTGGAGGATGATTATCAACAGCTGTTTTGGTTGGGTCGTCTCTATAAGAAGCCCCAGTGGGAACCCCTTTGAACCATCATCAGGGGTAAATTCTGATGTAGAGATTTACCATTTGGGATTCTTATGGAGGATGATTATCAACCGCTGTTTTGGTTGGGTTGTCTCTATAAGAAGCCCCAGTGGTAATCCCCTACATCAAAATGTTTCCCTGGTGATGGGTCAAAGGTTTAGATCCAAAACGTTGAGGTTTTATTTGATTTAATAGTGTGTCTTCATTAATAGTGACAAGTGCTAATGATTGCCGCCCTTCAACATTTGCAAGCTGAGTTATAGTTTATGAGTCAACTTTATAGCTAAAGCTAAGCCTCCACTTTGGATCTTTTTGCTCCATGCCTCCACACACATATTCTCTCTGTTTATATATCCATGTAAGCCTTGAGGGTTTAGGATTTAGGATTTGTCTGTATGTTATAGCTTCTTTAAGTTGGAAGGCTGATGCTTTACCAGATATGACCTCTTGGGCTGGCTTCTTGCAGTTTGTACTCTTTTTTTTACAATAAGTAATTTCAATTTTGTGGAGAGTGACAGCCATTCCTGTTAAGGTCCAATTAATGCTGAAGTTTGCTGCATTCTACCATTGCCAGTTTTAAGTATTACATATCTACTTAATTTATCCAGTGTGGAAAGTGATTACAAGACTGCTCTGATTTTAGCATATTTTTGCCAAAAAACGTCATTCTTAATTAAGACCACTTCAGGTGTGTATAGGGCAGGGCCATACTTGAATCTCTCATTCTTGTTCTCTATTATTATTTTGTCTACCCTTTTTTCGGAGTTCTATTGTGCATATTTTGCAAGCAAACTGAAAAAAGATAATCTCGTATATGAGGATCCCTTACAAGAAGATTTCTGTCACCTCTGTTAATGGTTAGCACTTAGCAGGGTAGGTTGGATGTAGGGCCTGTACACTCCTAAGTGAGCCAAGAGAAAAAAGCATAATAGTTCAATGGCTTAAAGAAATAATTGTTTCATTGGTACTTGTAGTTCCTAATTGCCAGATCTGAGGTTCTTGTTGGTTATATTGGAAGGTCCAGGGTGCCCTGGTAGAGGGGAATGTCATGTCACATACATGTTATTGACTACAGAAGCTAACAGGCGTTTGGTGCCTCGTAAGGCTGAACTAGGAAGAAAGAAGGAAGCAATCAATGTGGTGGATCTAGAAGTTGCTGAAGAGCCTACAGTCGAAAGGAACTACTTCCCGAAGGTATACAGGCAAACATATCTGATCTTGATAATGGAAGAAAGTGGTGAATGACATTTTTGAGCCTCCATAGAAGTTTCAATAACACTAACCCTATAATAATTGGGATACACTAAAGATATAGTATTCCTTACACTCTCTAGCTCTCGAAGAGAGCTAATACAATTGATCATAATCTCTTGTAAAACATAATGAAATGTCTCAAGTTGTAACTACCAGGAAGAAATCTGCGACTGACCAAGCTTTAGGGGATCTCTAGGCCGTGTCCTAAGATTCAAAAGGCAATTGAGGCAAATAAAACACTGAAAACGTGCTAGGACTGGCCAGTGACGTGAAAATAGAAACGAGGAGCTGTACAATGTAGAATGGTTTGCCATTTAAAAAAAAAAGACCAGTTAAGAGAAAATATGTTAAAAAAATATTTTCTTAAATTATGAGAAAATGAGAATCAATCAAGTGAGAAGATACTTAACATCTAAGTCACTGCATTCGGTGAACTACATCCATTTATTTCGAAATTCGTCAAATCAGCGGGCAGACCTATAAATTCGTTTGAATTTGCGATTTAGTTCGTGCAAATCAAAGCACAAGGGTTTTAGGGCTTTACAAGTCGTTTTGCAAATATTATATTATATGTGTGAATAAATATCTAAGCAAATATTGGTTATATGTAAAAATATATATTAAATAGAAGCTATATATATTATTCACTAGTTAATGAACTAGTAAGTAATAATCACGAATTTATGACAGTGGGTAATAATATATTAGTTCTTATAGAATAGTAAGTCAATTAGTAATACCAATTTATTATTCCTATATTATTAATAACAACTAATTAGTATATTAAAGTAGTATATTAACTAATTAGTTATAATAATAATAACTAATTAGTTAATGAGTTATAATAATAATAACTAAATAGTATATTAAATTAGTTAATAATAATAAATTAGTATATTAAATTAGTTAATAATAATAAATTAGTAAATCTCTTAGTTGAATTTAATCTCAAATTTTTTCTCAAAATTTTGTAGTAACGAATTTCTTACAAATTTTATACTACACGAATTCAAATGCGGTGACTTAGCTTAACATTGATGGTGGGAATTTGGAAACAAAAAACTTAATATTTGCCCATGGTATTGCTTTTATCATCACAACAAAAAATAATGTGACAAATCGAAACCAATATAGTGTAATTAAAATTACAGATTTATATGGAAAGGAATTGTGCATTTCCTTCCAAAGAATGCAATCTAAAAAGGTAAATAACACATACTTTCTAGTAGCATTAGTGAGAAAAAAATATGTAGAAGTTTTGAAAGTTGAATTTTGTGGGTGTAATTACCAAACTCAATCGATATGTCGGTGGGAAAACCAAAAGTATGGAACTCAAAAGATGAGGGGGTAAGGCATGGACTAGACATTGTAAATGCTAGATTAGTCATGACCATCAAGAAGAATCTATTTAAATGCATGGAGACCCTTAATTTGGATGCATGGGCTAGACATTGTAAATGCTAGATCTGTCATGACGAACAAGAGGAAGCTATTCAAATGCATGGAGGCCCTTAATTTGGATGATAAGGGACATGTAGGCCAAAGTGTAAAAGTCATAAAAGTCATATTTATCTTATCTTTATCTTATGTATATAGCTGAAAAGGGCACAGTTGTGTGAAAAGAACTTAGAGATTACTGAAGCTGTACATGCTGCACTCGTATTTTTATTATATATATATATATATATATATATATATATATATATATAAAGATTGCAAAGTATGTACAATGAAGTTTCTAGAGGAAGGGAGCTTCAAACAGGAAAAATATGTACATAGAGATGTCTGTAATAGACAAGAATGCAAGTAGCCAACGTGACTATATGTCATCATCTAATAAAGTACACATGATTATATTTAATGAATACACTAGCCCATGCATTTGTTTCTTATCAATGTCAAAAATATGAAAACAGGAGATCCAATTCAAAATAAAGAAGTCAAGAAATTCCCCCATTGTGAGAAAATGCTTCTTGTATGATTATTTATTAGACCTCTATTATCTATTTAGACCACTAAAGCTATAAAAATATGGTCATCCAATTGGCAGAGGGTGAACGTCTTCTCTTAGACATCATGAATTAGAACCTCATTTCTAGTATGAACATTAAGGCCCCACCAAAATGACATCCCCTAGAGCAAATTAATGTGACATGTCAATGTATAGATTCAAAAACCACCATCAACATGTATTGCTAAGCCTGATGAAAGAGAGAAAGTTATAGATAACCATGAAAATTTCCCAAATGAAGGCTGGGAACCATATATATATGTTCAATTAACAACTTTTAAGTGACAACAAACCTAAAGCAATCCTGATTGGCAAGTCACACTACTTGAGATGGGAACCACATCAAATCATTAAATACTGTCTAAAACTAGAATCCCTATGATTTATAATGATTTCCTTTTCGGGACTCATGTGTCTCATTGAAGGAAATAAGATCACATCCACCAACAAAATCCTCAAAAGAGCATAGAAATGACCATACCATCCCAAGCAATGATGCAGATGTTTATGAAATCAATCAATATATGATATTGATGTTAATTGGTAGCCCAAGATTGTGCCCATCCTAGAAGAGGGTGGCTACAAGTCCAACCACTCAAGTTATTAAATATGCAATTTTCGTGCTTTCAATTGCAATATTCTATGCATCTAGATTTATGTTTTTCAATATTGAGTCAAGGACTTAAGTTTTAAGAGTTTGTTGAGGAGTCTTAGGAGTTTTGTTTTGCCTCTCAAATGACCAACGCTACACGGGCATGCGTCCCCCATTTCCTAGCTGTCCTAGACATCCAAGACACCCACACGCACCCATCTATGCAAAAAAAGTGGGACATCCCCTAAATAAGGCGACGTTTCCGGGATGTCCACAAAACGTCCCCTTTTTAGGAATCGTCTAGACAACCCCCTAATTATTTTTTTCATTTTTTAAATTCTAAAATTTAATTTTCTTCAGATATTTTAAATGTAGCTTTCTGAAAAACACCGATATTTATCAATCTCAAGGTGCTTATATTGAATTTGTTACAAAGTTTCCCCCATCGAAGGGGTCTCGTATTGATTAATAACACAATCATCTTCTCCGCAAATTTCCCAAGGTCTGAGAATGAATGGCCTCAATCTAGCTGTACCACACCATTAGGCTTGAATAAATATGAAAATGAATTAAATTTGGGAAGGTCCTAATGTACCCTTGTAGTGTAAGTTTTTTATTGGAAGCCACTCATTTCTATCTAAAAAAAAGTTTGTATGTATATAATTCAAATTTAATTAAAATTCAATGTGGAAGCTCCAAACACTTAATAACGCCTGTATGTATAATTTTACATGAGGAGAAAGGCTGTGTAGAGTAGATGATAAGAGCAATAAGGCATGGACCAAAATGTTTACCTATAACCCCACTGTATTGTATTACAAAGACAAAATAAAAATCAAGAGCTATATATGAATACATCAATTTTTGAGCACAAATGTGGATAATGGACTGTCTTGGACAGCTACTAATAATTAATAAAAATTATTTGTATATTGTTAATATGAAAGATCCCTAGATGGATCCTCCTTACGGTATACTGATTTTTAATCAATCAAAAACAGCAAATACAGATTTCTGTGTATTTTTCATCACTTTACTAGTGCAGATCTGGAAAGTGCGACTAGGGTTAAAGCAAAATGTCAATGTAAAACACGCCCAATAAAACTATTCTCTGATTTCTAATGACTGCCCAGATTTTTAGGGCTGAATTACACAGAAAACTGAAACTTATCACAAACTGGAATAGCCCAGAAAATCAGATCTGAGATCTGTTAAAATTCAGACTAAAGAAGACCTTCAAATGTACTTCAGAAATGATAAAATGTACAGCAATTAGTCTACAGTCTGATGACAAACATTTGACAAATATCTTGGATAAAAATACCTCTGAACATGCTGCCAAAACTGCTTACAATGGACTGATCGAACTGCTGGTTGCAAATCACTGGAAAACACCTTCAAATCCTTTTACACACACGGCTGAACTGACCCTACAAGTCTGATGAAGAACACTAGGAATTTCTGAGTGAAATCCCCTCTCAATCTCCTGGGGTTTTCGTCCGCAAGAGATAAATTCACAAGGGTTTTCGTCCTTGGAATTTCTGGTAAAAGCTCAGAGCTCTTAGCAATGCAAAGATGATAATAAAAATCTGGATGATCTCTCTACAAGTCGACTTGTTTATTTAAAGGGAGACCAGCCAACCACCACCTCCAAAACAGCCAATAAAAATTGTTTCATTCTCCTATGCTGGGCACATTTTCCTTTTGGGGTTGATTGGCACATTTTCCAAAAATTGACTCCCTAAGGTAAGTCGCACTTTCTCTTTTCTAATACAATTATTTTTAATTGTATTTTTGACATTTTAATTTATCATTATACTTTATTATTTATTATATGTGCTTTTTCATGATATTTTTTTTTTTTTGAAACAATAGCACAATATAATAAAATAATAAAAATAAGTCACCCTAAACTTCCCTTTGGCCGTCGGGTAGACAAAAAGGGCCAAAGGTCTTCGCCCAAGCTCACGCAGGTAGAGGGGACATTACATAATACTTATAATTTATATATTATTTTAATAGCCGTCCCCTTACTGTCCATGAAAGCCAGGATTTTTTTTGCCATCCTGTAAGCTCTGGCCCTACACCCCTCGTCCCCCCGTCCCCACATCCCAAAGTCTTAGGTAACTATGCAAGTGACTAACGTTAACTCTGGCGTTGTCCATACCTTCTCCAATGAAATATTCTTTGTCCAAGTTATATTGAGATTCAACTCCTTCACTTGTCTCATCTCCAGTCTTTAATACTTTGCTTTTAAATCTCATTCAGCAAGAGGGGAGTTTGTCTTGTCCTTCAACTTGTACACACTGTTATGTTTGTTGATCCCTTTTTGTATGGATTGTTGTTCATAAATAATATTTTTAAAAAATGTCTTAATATATATTGAGTAATATCATTTGCAGTATGAACTTAAGCATCTAAACTGTATATCGAGGAACGTCATTATGAACTTAAGCATCCTAAGCTGTATCTTGAAAGCTAAATCTATAAAAATGTATTTTTATTTTCTTCGAACTTAAATCACTCTTTTTCTATTTTTTATGACCAAAAAAATTGTTTTGAATTTCAATTTATCCATTTTGACTTTTGTGCATTTATTTCTTATTTTGAAAAAAAATAATAATGAAATACATAATTATATTCTTCAAATTTTTTATTTTATTTTCTGTTTTTAAATTGATTGGCAAAATTGTTTTTGGTTTTATCCTTGCCAAATAAAAGCACAAACTTTGTGACTTAGGTTATGAATAATGTTTGTAATATGTGACATTGTTTTTTCTGACATGTTTACAATTTAGTCGTTATGGGTTCACCCCCCAAGTTAATAGCCTCTTGTTTCATTGAACAATTGTAGCTTTACTTGTCTATCTTGCTATTGCCATTACTATTTAGTGTATTAGTGAGTCCTGTTGGCCTTCTTCAGCTATTCGGGGACATTAGGAAATTAAAATCTGTTTTTCTGTAAAAGCTGCACACTCCTTAGTATTGTTGGTAAGCATGAACTTTCTCTAAGTTATCATTGGGTTTGCTATTGCTTTCCCTTGGGAATTCACAAGTTTCCAAGACTAAGGCAGTCCCAGGGTGGCTCTCAGTATTTTGTGCGGGATCTTCAGGCACAGGAACTATCTCAAGATTGTTAATCTCCTTTTGGAAAATGCTAGAGGCTGCACAAAATTCCGGGCAGTCTACCTCAACATGGTCTGGGGTATCGTGTAGGGTCCAACAGGATGGTAATGCCAAGTCTGTTAAATTGACAAAATTGGGAGAGTTACTGTTAGAGACCGGAAGTAGCGCCCATGTTTCGGTCATGGAAGATCAAATACTTCAGCTAACATGGGATTGTCCTCAAGGTGCGGGACCTTGCTCCTTGAGACAAACCTCCAGAGAAGGCTGGTTTCTTCTCTCTTAGCTTAGCACAAACTAACCTAAACTACCCAAAATGCAACTAAATTTGAAACTAAATCTAATAACTCACAGGATCCAGGGTTGAGAGAAAGGGAAAGCTGCAAAATGAAAGAATGACGATGCACCAACACTAAGATAGGGTTCAAATCTAACTAGATTGACACAGAACAATTGCATATGCAGAGAATTAATGGAAACACCGAGTTCTGAAGGAGATGAATGAGTAAAATTTAATGAAAACAAGAGGGTAAACAGTCATAACAAACACTAAGCATTTGAAGGGAAAACAACCATAGATGTATTGCAATCATAAAGTATTCATCACGTTTACAGAGTAGAGGTTAGAAATCTGTTGCAAATTACGAAGTTGTAGAGGTTTGAAGGCAAGAAAATGCATGGCTTCGAGGCAAAGCATGCAAATTTGGCAGAAAGGAACCCTTACAATATGCCTTTGCACTTACATTTATAGAATATGAGAGAGAGAGAGAGAGAGGGAAATTCAAATTTGGACTTGTAATGAGTGAAGATAAATCTGCCGTCACAAATCTTGTCACCATTAATTTCTTAGACAAATCACCATTTTCCTTTGCAACACGCCATCAGAATTCAGAGGCGAGAGCATGGGCGCCGTTCGGGCATTTAAATCGGGTAGGTGAGGTGGTAGGGCACTTTAAAACAATTGAATTGCATGTTTTCTCTGTTTCTCTTGAGCTTTCATGGGTTTACCTCCAAACCACATCTTTCTCTACGCTTCTTTATTGCAAAATGTAACCCTTGAAGAGACGAAGTGAGCGCAACAATTCTTATATGAATTGGAGCTATAGATCGAAAGCTATGGCGAAAAGCAGTCTCCTTTGGCGTAGCACAAATGTGTTTTGGCTTTGAACTTTGTTGCGCGACGAGTTTCGCAGGTTTTTTAACTTGACATTCTCCTGCGGCTTTTATATCGTTCTGTGACCCTTTAAATTTGAACGTTTCCGCGGATTGAGAAACCCGCGAGACAATGACTTCCGCATATCTGTGAAACTCTTTATGCACATTTGCGAACCTTTAACTCTTCTCACTCGACCAATCGCACATGGTTCCTTCCACTCGCATTCTGTTGCCCACACAAAATTTGCAAAGGCTTTTTCCCTCTTCATTCTGCGGGCTTAGAAATTCCTGCAATACTGAGATAGTGTTTTGCGGTTTTTGGACTTAGTCGATTTTTGGTTTGCTTTACTGCCTTGTGGGTCCGACTACACTTTCATCATGCATCGAGGTTATTCACCTTGCCACTTGCGAAGTGTCACTTCTTCTCATACCGCAAAAACTCACCTTTGTGTTGCGTGGCACTTCCATCCCTAGCCAAAATTTGACCTTTTGCGAGTGCGAACGCTTTGTGGCTCCAAAACTTCTTTCACACCCATGACATGCTATTCTTTACATCCCCGGAGGGCTGGAATTGTTAGCGCTTCGTTTCATGGATTCTGAGAATCCGCGGAACGCTGAGTTTTCCGCAACCACACTTTGCGGCTTTTATACTTAGCCGTTTTTGAACCTTTATGCCAAGAAAGAAGCCACCTTAGCCTTCAATTTGATCAGTCATCCAAAATAGCAAAGGGGGAACTATTTTGGATAACACTTACCAATGTTTTTCGTGCCCTTGTCTAAAGGACTAGGCACACCTCGATAGTTTGGTTTAGAATTCCATTGTCGATGACTATGTTGAAAGTTGAAATTCCTCGCAGTATAACTAGTTGATGGCTGTCTTTGGTTTGATTGCGCGCCTTGCCTCTGCAAGTTGATTACATCATTTGACAATTTCTGGGATATATAATAATAATAATAATATTATTATTATTATTATTATAATTTGACAAATCAACTCAGTAGTTGATCTTTGTAACATACTAATTGCTCAGCTTTGGTTTTCTCCTAAAGACTTTGTAAAGGTCGAAGAATTTGAAATAGCAGAGCTTTGAAAGTTTTATTTGCACTTGCTTTATCTCACTTTGCTTTCCACGTTTTAGTCTAAGTTAGCAATTGTAAGCTTTGTTTTAGTTCAATTGGATGTTAAAAGATCCCTTTTGTTTATTAAATGTAATATCAACTAATTCAATGATTGGAGAAAGTCAGAGCACACTTCCTACGTGTCCAACAACATTGTGCTCACCCCTTGGGTACCTAGTCTTTTCCTAAGACTCTTGCACCTCCCTATGTCTTGATCAAGTGCATATTGGTCTGAGCATGGGCATAGTTTTGATGGATTTTGGATTTTAAACGAGTTTGAGCTTACCCTATAAATTTGCTATGTATTTCTCTTTTCTTTTTGTCTTGCTCCTCTTTTGCATTTATTTATAAACTTTGCTAGAAATAGATCTAAGTAGGATCTAAAGCTTGTAATCCTCATACAAAGTTCATTATATAGATTAAAGTGATACTCATCACTGGACATTCATGTTAGTGGCTTTTGTGCATCGATTAAGCTATGAATGAATGCTAATCGAACTTTTTCTTTTGTGACTGATTCTAGAGCCATAGTTTCCATGATTAGGCTTGAACCAGTAAACACCCTTCGAAAATCATGCACCACTAGCCACCTTGAGCTGTTCCCAACAAATATTATGGCCACAAGGACCTGATGAGAGTTAACCTTGGGGAGATCCTAGCATGCGTAATCCACAACACAACCGCATCTCTTTCGTGCATGTGCCCTCCTTTCAAGAGAGGCATCGCTCTTTCCGTTTGCGTGTAGCCCTGCCTAGTGTTATCTGTGCTCACACACAACCCCTTTTTACCGCAAAAAACAACATATTTGGTGTTAGGAGTGTGCAACCTTTACAGAACTACATATTTGGCGCTATAAGGAGGGTGTCTTTACCAAATCATAAATTTCTACCCTGGAGACTAGAAGAATCATCACCAAATCAAAGTTTGTTGAAGGGGACTTTGAACTTTTGAACCTTCCAACCCATAGGAAGCGCAAAGCCAACAAAGGGAAGCCCATTACGAGGCAAACTCATTCAACAAGTAATTTGCCTCACGCTTTGTCACTCCATCTCGCAAGTCCCACTCATGGCAACATGGTTGGGGAATATCAGTGACCCTCTTGTCATTCTAGGCACTTACCATGACATGCCCAAGAACCCAAATAAAATCTACGAAAGATACGTGCATGGTGACACCCGGACCGTTGAAGAACATATGCAAACCCATAGGGACAAACTTAGGAGGATGCAAATCCGTCATGAAGAGGTGGCCTGTAGGTGCTTTCCATTTGCGCTGGACAAACGATCTTACACTTGGTACCTAAACCTCCCTAAAGGTTCCATTACCTCCTGGAATGACCTAGAAAACACCTTTATTGACGAGTTCGCCATTCCCGTCGATCCAACAATCTTTTACCATCAATTTGTTATGCGCGTAGAGAAGATCATGAACCCATGAGCCACTTCAATGAGCGCTTTCACAACCCGCATCAGTGAGTGAAGGCCCCCTATAATCTTTCAAAAGACACGACAATCCAAACCTATATCAAAGTGCTTGACTCCCCTATTTCCATGTTTTTGCGTTGTGTCCCTACCACCTTGACCACTTCAGCCCTTGGATATAAATGATGCCTCAAGATCTCAGTTGCATAAGACCCTTGCCTTCTTTAGCGCAACTCACTATGCAAAACCAAGCATAACTCAGATGCCAACGTACACACAATTTCCTATTCCCTTGGCATTCGTTCCTTCCCCTATGGGTCGCACATACAACCAATTTGTGTCGTAGACTAACAATCAGCCTTTGGCACTTCTCACGCCCAACCATCGCGTCGTGGTGGTCCCGAATCAAATAACTTTGGCCCCTATGCAAAACCTTATGAGTAACCCCACATATCTAAATCCTATCATGTGCCCTTTTCAAAATTGACCTTCCACTTTTGCGCCCACATCTATAACTCCGAGTGCAAAAATCAGGAACTTGCACCAAATCATCCAGAAATTGTCAAATGATGTAATCGACTTGCAGAGGCAAGGCACGCAATCAAACCAGAGACAACCGTCAACTAGTTATCCTGTGAGAAATTTCAACTTTCAACATAGTCATCGACAATGGAATTCTAAACCAAACTATGGGGTGCGCCTAGTCCTTTAGATAAAGCAAGTGCAAATAAAACTTTCAAAGCTTTGCTATTCCAAATTCTTCAACCTTTACAAAGTCTTTAGGAGAAATCGCAAGCTGAGCAATTAGTATGTTACAAAGATCAACCACTGAGTTGATTTGTCAAATTTAAAGGCAAACAAGAAATTGATATTGTAGATCCTCCTAGAAAATCCGCATTAAATGTAGCTGGAGGCTTAAAAAAGCACGAATGAATCCAATTTGGCTGGTGGTATTTATTTCAGTGTGGTAGGCAGGGAATGTATCAAGAAAGTCAAGCTTTATCGAACTCATCGCCATTACTTCCTTGTCATGGAGTGTTTTAGAAGTGTTTTTGGCTTCCAATGCGTGCAAGTGGGTGAAATCCAAATCTTCTGATAAGCTGTTAGTTCTAGATATTGTAGTGTTAGAAATGGCGGCTTGTTGATGTTGATGGTCGGTTTAGCACACCTTCAGGGTTGTGCAACATACTAGCCTTATAGTTCTATGTAGTGTGCGTGCTTAATTTATTGCTATGATTTGTTTGCGCTCTTATCCATCCTTGTGATGTTTGAAAGATGTCGTGACTGTGTGTCCTTCATCCTACATACACAAAATGAAAAGAGAACTAATTAGAATTGCGCATAACCATGTTCAAGAGTGGAGGAATACTTATAGTGCACGCGCAACATGGCATGAGAGTTCCTTTCATCTTTGTGTGCGACTAATTGTACATATGTGCAGGAGAAGTGTGCACGGGTATTTGTGTGATTCGAATGTGCGTCGAGGGAAGTGCTCATCCATGCTTAGTGAGGACCTTCTAACACTTATATTTGCACAACCTTTAACCTTTCGCGAATGCATGCATATTACCTTCACAATCATAAAGCTTTAGGAATCCAAGTGTTAGATGTTAGATTGCCCAAGTGGGTGATGGATCCTTTCAAATACATTTGTGCCATGACACAATTCAATTGTGTCAGAGCTTAAACTTCCATGCAATGTGTAGTGGGTTGTATATCTCAAAGATGGCATTCTCACGACGTTTTGGTGGGTGAAAATGCTGCTTAGCATAGAGGGGATCATGAGATTCTCGGTATAGTTGCACAATGAAATTGCGCGAAAGTTTGTTTGAATGCAATGAGATTGCAAAACGCTTTGGGTGAAACAAGAACATCGTGAGGGTGCGTGGGAAAGCCAAGGGACATTGCGCGAGACTAGGATATGTGGGAGGCGTGCAATAATCCGCCCGTGACTTGTAGTGAAAGTTTTCCATGCAGGAGGAAATGGGTATATTTGTGAAAAGGCATAAAAGAGAAAAGACAAGAGGGGCAGGAGCAAATATAGCCAAGGTATGCCGAGGTGCTTATAACAAGTATTTGTGTGAGGGATGAAGTAAAGTTTTGAGCGCAAATCCAGACTACCTTGAGAAAGGCCAAGGAGTGCCATGATTTCATTTGTGGAATTATAGGTGTTTTTGCGGAAACAACAACAAAATGTATGGTAAATTCTGTAGTGACATGTTAGATCAAGGGCCTTTTAAGTTTATTTTGGTTAACAACTCAACCCTTTTTCATTCGAGGGTTGACTGGCTTTTCTCCACTCCAATTAACACGATTTGCAACTTTTTGTTGGGATGTGGGATTTTCTTTGACCATAAAAGCACACACGTTTCCTAGTATCTTCTAACATCAGACGTATACCCCGGACTGCACGACAATACAAATATATTTTATTGTAGTTGTCTGTCAGGAATATTATAACAACCACACAATGAAAAGAATTTCCTGTGATTGTTGGGATAACATTTTCTAACCTAGTCTCCAGGGCAACTAACCTAGTGGTCACATAGAGGGGAGATAACAGATTTTTCTTAGCAGTTGCTGTGGAAAGAGTTTGGGTGTCTTTTGGACTGTGGTTGGTCCCATGAACTACTTTGATTTTGTTTATCACTTTCTGCTCAAGAAAAATTGGAGGTTTTTACAGAAAACAGTTGTATATAAAAGGTTAACTACTCTAAAGGTATCATCACTTGGAAACAGAGTTGTTAAGCGGGTGCAGGATAGTTCCATTACTCCCTTTTTAATGGCAGTTCATGTTACCTTCCACAAAAATTACTGCTCTGTGATTTTTGGTTGTGATTATATTCTATCCTGTACCTGTGCTTGCAGTGTTAATGTGACTGTTTGATGAATCAACTAATTTCCCAGAATATGTAGCCCCTGTAGAGGAGACAAGGATGGTCAAATTTGTGTAGCATTTGCCATCCATCGCCTTTTAAATTATATTTGTACATCTATTTTATACCTGAAGTCAAGATTCTTATTAATTACTTCGTTGACACTCTCCTCAATCTCATTTCAAATGCCCCCTTAAAGATTCTCACGATTAGGGGCTTTGAACTTTGAACTGAAATTTACAATGCTGGCGATGATCATGCTAGGGGCTTTGAACTTTGAACTGAAATTTACAATGCTGGCGGTGATCATGCTAGTACAGAGTCTTAGCAAAGATTGAAGACTAATTCAAAATAAAATCGAAAACTCTAAATAGATTTCCTAGCTTGCTCATGCTGGTCCTGATTTTAGTCACTGCGTTCACCGAATTTTATCCATTAAATTCGAAATTTGGCGAGTTTAAACCAACCGGAAAAAGTTTGTTCGGATTCGCGAATTTTATCAACTAGGATGGTAATAGGCCAAGTCCTGTTATAATTGTACAAAATTGGGAGAGTTTACTATGTTAGAGACGCGAGTAAGGCGCCCATGTTCGGTCATGGAAGATCAATACTTCATCTAACAGGGATTGTCCTCAAGGTGCGGGATCCTTGCGCCTTGAGACAAACCTCCAGCGAAGGCTGGTTTTCTTCTCTCTTAGCTTAACAAACTACCCTAAACTACCCAAACACTAAATTTTGAAACTAAATCTAATAACTCACAGGATCCAGGGTTGCAGAAAGGGAAGCTCAAAATGAAAGACTGGGGAACGAAAAATTGCCACAACACTAAGATAGGGTTCAAATCTAACTAGGATTGACACAGAACAATTTCTAGGCAGAAATAATGGAAACACCGATTTTCTTAAGGAGATGAATGAGTAAAATTAATGAAAACAAGAGGGTAAACAGTCATAACAAACACTAAGCATTTGAAGGGAAAACACCATAGATGTATGCAATCCTAAAGTATTCATCCCGTTTACAGAGTAGAGGTTAGAAATCTGTTGCAAATTACGAAGTGTAGAGGTTTGAAGGGCAAAGAAAATGCATGGCTTCGAGGCAAGCATGCCAATTTGGCAGAAAGGAACCCTTAAAATATGCCTTTGCACTTACATTTATAGAATATGAGAGAGAGAGAGAGAGAGGGAAATTTAAATTTGGACTTGCAATGAGTGAAGATAAATCTGCCGTTCACAAATCTTGTCACCATTAATTTCTTAGACAAATCACCATTTTCCTTTGCAACACGCCATCAGAATTCAGAGGCGAGAGCATGGGCGCCGCTTCGGGCATTTAAATCGGGTAGGTGAGGTGGTAGGGCACTTTTAAACAATTGAATTGCATGTTTTCTCTGTTTCTCTTGAGCTTTCATGGGTTTACCTCCAAACACATCTTTCTCTACGCTTCTTTATTGCAAAATGTAACCCCCTTGAAGAGACGAAGTGAGCGCAACAATTCTTATATGAATTGGAGCTATAGATCGAAAGCTATGGCGAAAAGCAGTTCTCCTTTGGCGTAGCACAAATGTGTTTTGGCTTTGAACTTTGTTGCGCGACGAGTTTCGCAGGTTTTTAACTGACATTCTCCTGCGGCCTTTTATATCGTTCTGTGACCCCTTTAAATTTGAACGTTTCCGCGGATTGAGAAAACCCGCGAGACAATGACTTCCGCCATATCTTGTGAAACTCTTTATGCACATTTGCGAACCTTTAACCTCTTCTCACTCGACCAATCGCCACATGGTTCCTTCCCACTCGCATTCTGTTGCCCACACAAAATTTGCCAAGGCTTTTTCCCTCTTCATTCTGCGGGCTTAGAAATTCCTGCCAATACTGAGATAGTGTTTTGCGGTTTTGGACCTTAGTCGATTTTTTGGTTTGCTTTTACTGCCTTGTGGGTCCGACTAACTTTCATCATGCATCGAGGTTATTCACCTTGCCCCTTGCGAAGTGTCACTTCTTCTCATACCGCAAAAACTCACCTTGTGTTGCGTGGCACTTCCATCCCTAGCCAAAATTTGACCCTTTTGCGAGTGCGAACGCTTGTGGCTCCAAAACTTCTTTCACACCCATGAACCTGCTATTCTTTACATCCCCGGAGGGCTGGAATTGTAGCGCTTCGTTTCATGGATTCTGAGAATCCGCGGAACGCTGAGTTTTCCGCAACCACACTTTGCGGCTTTTATATTAGCCGTTTTTGAACCTTTATGCCAAGAAAGAAGCCACCTTAGCCTTCCAATTTGATCAGTCATCCAAAATAGCAAAGGGGAACTATTTTGGATAACACTTACCAATGTTTTTTCGTGCCCTGTCTAAAGGACTAGGCACACCTCGATAGTTTGGTTTGAATTCCATTGTCGATGACTATGTTGAAAGTTGAAATTCCTCGCAGTATAACTAGTTGATGGCTGTCTTTGGTTTGATTGCGCGCCTTGCCTCTGCAAGTTGATTACATCATTTGACAATTTCTGGGATATATAATAATAATAATAATATTATTATTATTATTATTATAATTTGACAAATCAACTCAGTAGTTGATCTTTGTAACATACTAATTGATCAGCTTTGGTTTTCTCCTAAAGGACTTTGTAAAGGTCGAAGAATTTGAAATAGCAGAGCTTTGAAAGTTTTTATTTGCACTTGCTTTATCTCACTTTGCTTTCCACGTTTTAGTCTAAGTTAGCAATTGTAAGCTTTGTTTTAGTTCAATTGGATGTTAAAGATCCCTTTTGTTTATTAAATGTAATATCAACTAATTCAATGATTGGAGAAAGTCAGAGCACACTTCCTACGTGTCCAACAACATTGTGCTCACCCCCTTGGGTACCTAGTCTTTTCCTAAGACTCTTGCACCTCCCTATGTCTTGATCAGTGCATATTGGTCTGAGCATGGCATAGTTTTGATGGATTTTGGATTTAACGAGTTTGAGCTTACCCTATAAATTTGCTATGTATTTCTCTTTTCTTTTTGTCTTGCTCCTCTTTTGCATTTATTTAAAAACTTTGCTAGAAATAGATCTAAGTAGGATCTAAAGCTTGTAATCCTCATACAAAGTTCATTATATAGATTAAAGTGATACTCATCACTGGACATTCATGTTAGTGGCTTTTGTGCATCGATTAAGCTATGAATGAATGCTAATCGAACTTTTTCTTTGTGACTGATTCTAGAGCCATAGTTTCCATGATTAGGCTTGAACCAGTAAACACCCTTCGAAAATCATTGCACCACTAGCACCTTGAGCTGTTCCCAACCAAATATTATGGCCACAAGGACCTGATGAGAGTTAACCTTGGGGAGATCCTAGCATGCGTAATCCACAACACAACCGCATCTCTTTTCGTGCATGTGCCCTCCTTTCAAGAGAGGCATCGCTCTTTCCGTTTGCGTGTAGCCCTGCCTAGTGTTATCTGTGCTCACACACAACCCCCTTTTTACCGCAAAAAACAACATATTTGGTGTTAGGAGTGTGCAACCTTTACAGAACTTACATATTTGGCGCTATAAGGAGGGGTTCTTTACCAAATCATAAATTTCTACCCTGGAGACTAGAAGAATCATCACCAAATCAAAGTTTGTTGAAGGGGACTTTGAACTTTTGAACCTTCCAACCCATAGGAAGCGCAAAGCCAACAAAGGGAAGCCCATTACGAGGCAAACTCATTCAACAAGTAATTTGCCTCACGCTTTGTCACTCCATCTCGCAAGTCCCACTCATGGCAAACATGGTTGGGGAATATCAGTGACCCTCTTTGTCATTCTAGGCACTTACCCATGACATGCCCAAGAACCCAAATAAAATCTACGAAAGATACGTGCATGGTGACACCCGGACCGTGAAAGACCATATGCAAACCCATAGGGACAAACTTAGGAGGATGCAAATCCGTCATGAAGAGGTGGCCTGTAGGTGCTTTCCATTTGCGCTGGACAAACGATCTTACACTTGGTACCTAAACCTCCCTAAAGGTTCCATACCTCCTGGAATGACCTAGAAACACCTTTATTGACGAGTTCGCCACTTCCCGTCGATCCAACAATCTTTTACCATCAATTTGTTATGCGCGTAGAGAAGATCATGAACCCATGAGCCACTTCAATGAGCGCTTTCACAACCCGCATCAGTGAGTGAAGGCCCCCTATAATCTTTCAAAAGACACGACAATCCAAACCTATATCAAAGTGCTTGACTCCCCTATTTCCATGTTTTTGCGTTGTGTCCCTACCACCTTGACCACTTCAGCCCTTGGATATAAATGATGCCTCAAGATCTCAGTTGCATAAGACCCTTGCCTTCTTTAGCGCAACCTCACTATGCAAAACCAAGCATAACTCAGATGCCAACGTACACACAATTTCCTATTCCCTTGGCATTCGTTTCCTTCCCCTATGGGTCGCACATACAACCAATTTGTGTCGTAGACTAACAATCAGCCTTTGGCACTTCTCACGCCCAACCATCGCGTCGTGGTGGTCCCGAATCAAATAACTTTGGCCCCTATGCAAAACCTTATGAGTAACCCCACATATCTAAATCCTATCATGTGCCCTTTTCAAAATTGACCTTCCACTTTTGCGCCCACATCTATAACTCCGAGTGCAAAAATCAGGAACTTGCACCCAAATCATCCAGAAATTGTCAAATGATGTAATCGACTTGCAGAGGCAAGGCACGCAATCAAACCAGAGACAACCGTCAACTAGTTATCCTGTGAGAAATTTCAACTTTCAACATAGTCATCGACAATGGAATTCTAAACCAAACTATGGGGTGCGCCTAGTCCTTTAGATAAAGCAAGTGCAAATAAAACTTTCAAAGCTTTGCTATTCCAAATTCTTCAACCTTTACAAAGTCTTTAGGAGAAATCGCAAGCTGAGCAATTAGTATGTTACAAAGATCAACCACTGAGTTGATTTGTCAAATTTAAAGGCAAACAAGAAATTGATATTGTAGATCCTCCTAGAAAATCCGCATTAAATGTAGCTGGAGGCTTAAAAAAGCACGAATGAATCCAATTTGGCTGGTGGTATTTATTCAGTGTGGTAGGCAGGGAATGTATCAAGAAAGTCAAGCTTTATCGAACTCATCGCCATTACTTCCTTGTCATGGAGTGTTTAGAAGTGTTTTTGGCTTCCAATGCGTTGCAAGTGGGTGAAATCCAAATCTTCTGATAAGCTGTTAGTTCTAGATATTGTAGTGTTAGAAATGGCGGCTTGTTGATGTTGATGGTCGGTTTAGCACACCTTCAGGGTTGTGCAACATACTAGCCTTATAGTTCTATGTAGTGTGCGTGCTTAATTTATTGCTATGATTTGTTTGCGCTCTTATCCATCCTTGTGATGTTTTGAAAGATGTCGTGACTGTGTGTCCTTCATCCTACATACACAAATGAAAAGAGAACTAATTAGAATGCGCA
This sequence comes from Taxus chinensis, assembly GCA_019776745.2. Taxonomy (NCBI): domain Eukaryota; kingdom Viridiplantae; phylum Streptophyta; class Pinopsida; order Cupressales; family Taxaceae; genus Taxus; species Taxus chinensis. The sequence continues at coordinate 267,778,890 of CM034151.1, read as the reverse complement.
TAACCATGTTCAAGAGTGGAGGAATACTTATAGTGCACGCGCAACATGGCATGAGAGTTCCTTTCATCTTTGTGTGCGACTAATTGTACATATGTGCAGGAGAAGTGTGCACGGGTATTTGTGTGATTCGAATGTGCGTCGAGGGAAGTGCTCATCCATGCTTAGTGAGGACCTTCTAACACTTATATTTGCACAACCTTTAACCTTTCGCGAATGCATGCATATTACCTTCACAATCATAAAGCTTTAGGAATCCAAGTGTTAGATGTTAGATTGCCCAAGTGGGTGATGGATCCTTTCAAATACATTTGTGCCATGACACAATTCAATTGTGTCAGAGCTTAAACTTCCATGCAATGTGTAGTGGGTTGTATATCTCAAAGATGGCATTCTCACGACGTTTGGTGGGTGAAAATGCTGCTTAGCATAGAGGGGATCATGAGATTCTCGGTATAGTTGCACAATGAAATTGCGCGAAAGTTTGTTTGAATGCAATGAGATTGCAAAACGCTTTGGGTGAAACAAGAACATCGTGAGGGTGCGTGGGAAAGCCAAGGGACATTGCGCGAGACTAGGATATGTGGGAGGCGTGCAATAATCCGCCCGTGACTTGTAGTGAAAGTTTCCATGCAGGAGGAAATGGGTATATTTGTGAAAGGCATAAAGAGAAAAGACAAGAGGGGCAGGAGCAAATATAGCCAAGGTATGCCGAGGTGCTTATAACAAGTATTTGTGTGAGGGATGAAGTAAAGTTTTGAGCGCAAATCCAGACTACCTTGAGAAAGGCCAAGGAGTGCCATGATTTCATTTGTGGAATTATAGGTGTTTTTGCGGAAACAACAACAAAATGTATGGTAAATTCTGTAGTGACATGTTAGAATCAAGGGCCTTTTAAGTTTATTTTGGTTAAACTCAACCCTTTTTCATTCGAGGGTTGACTGGCTTTTCTCCACTCCAATTAACACGATTTGCAACTTTTTGTTGGGATGTGGGATTTTCTTTGACCATAAAAGCACACACGTTTCCTAGTATCTTCTAACATCAGACGTATACCCCGGACTGCACGACAATACAAATATATTTTATTGTAGTTGTCTGTCAGGAATATTATAACAACCACACAATGAAAAGAATTTCCTGTGATTGTTGGGATAACATTTTCTAACCTAGTCTCCAGGGCAACTAACCTAGTGGTCACATAGAGGGGAGATAACAGATTTTCTTAGCAGTTGCTGTGGAAAGAGTTTGGGTGTCTTTTGGACTGTGGTTGGTCCCATGAACTACTTTGATTTTGTTTATCACTTTCTGCTCAAGAAAAATTGGAGGTTTTTACAGAAAACAGTCTGTATATAAAAGGTTAACTACTCTAAAGGTATCATCACTTGGAAACAGAGTTGTTAAGCGGGTGCAGGATAGTTCCATTACTCCCTTTTTAATGGCAGTTCATGTTACCTTCCACAAAAATTACTGCTCTGTGATTTTTGGTTGTGATTATATTCTATCCTGTACCTGTGCTTGCAGTGTTAATGTGACTGTTTGATGAATCAACTAATTTCCCAGAATATGTAGCCCCTGTAGAGGAGACAAGGATGGTCAAATTTGTGTAGCATTTGCCATCCATCGCCTTTTTAAATTATATTTGTACATCTATTTTATACCTGAAGTCAAGATTCTTATTAATTACTTCGTTGACACTCTCCTCAATCTCATTTCAAATGCCCCCTTAAGATTCTCACGATTAGGGGCTTTGAACTTTGAACTGAAATTTACAATGCTGGCGATGATCATGCTAGGGGCTTTGAACTTTGACCTGAAATTTACAATGCTGGCGGTGATCATGCTAGTACAGAGTCTTAGCAAAGATTGAAGACTAATTCAAAATAAAATCGAAAACTCTAAATAGATTTCCTAGCTTGCTCATGCTGGTCCTGATTTTAGTCACTGCGTTCACCGAATTTTATCCATTAAATTCGAAATTTGGCGAGTTTAAACCAACCGGAAAAAGTTTGTTCGGATTCGCGAATTTTATCAACTAGTATGAACATAAAAAAAAAATATTTAAGCATAATGTCAACCTAGACGTTAAGTTATATTTTATGTATATACTTCCAAGATGTTTGAGAGTGGTTTTAGACATCTAGGAGCTATAATGTAAATTCTAGTTTTTTAGGGTCCTACCAGATGTCAGACTTAGCCAGATTTAGTGTTTCAGACTTAGCCATATTTCAGGGCTTTAGGGTGTCATACTTAGCCATATTTGAGGTTTTTAAGATTTCAGGTCATAGTAGGTATGAAGGTAGTATGATCTATTGCGATATACCTTGAAATGTGAAATTACAAGCACATTCCTTTTAATTGAATTTAATCATAAATTTTATCTTTGATTTTTTTAGCAACAAATTTCTTATGAATTTTATCCTCTAAATTTTGAACTCGAATTCGAATGTGGTGACTTAGCTCTTGATAGCTATATTAGGATGTGAAACAACGTTATAGTGTTTAGAAATTAGGCCATACAAAAATTCTCTAGTCAATTCTTGCTTCTTGTAAATCTAGCAGGTCAAGGTGCATTATATATTATTCCACAATTTGGGCAAAAGTCGTATTTATCTTATGAATTTTATCCTCCAAAATTTTGAATTTGAATTCAAATGGGGTGACTTAGCTCCTGATAGTTATATTAGGATTTGAAACAAAGTGATAGTGTTTAGAAATTAGGCCATACAAAGTTATATTTTATTCTACACTTTGGGCAAAAATTGTATTTATGGGCTTGAATGACTGGGATCCAATGTTTTTTCTTGGAAAATTGTCGTTTTTACTTTGTGAGGCATTGGTCTATTTAACAAATCAATTATTTAAGGTGTTTTCAGCTCTTCTCTTATTTCATATGAAGCATTTTCAATGGTGAATTGCCGACTGCGCTGGTCTCTTTATATATATGCTGTAATACCAAAGTGTCATTCAAATCATAATGATTGTCACTACTGAGGAGGTTGCTTGAGTTTGAAAATATTACTGCCTTCACCAATTAGGTCATGCTCTAGACCTAGTTTCTGTTTTTAACTAAATGCAGCTCATTTGGAAACCTATTGCATTTGAATGCACAGAAATGACATCAAGAACTTGGCACGACTCTTACTTACAGAAATAAGAAGGTGGTTCACCTGTACAGAACTTGTGATTCGACCCTTTTTCTTTTGATTTGGCTTCAGCTGGTATCATGTGTGCAGTGGTCCAGGGATAAGAATATTGCCTTTGCAGATTGCTAAGTGCATATTGAGGGAAGAGAATTACATCACTGTCCTGAAATGAATAAGAAGTGTTTTGTTGATTGTTGTTGATGTGTTTTGTTGATGGGCGAGAGTAGTCTAATGGACGCATTAAACCTGGCATATGGTGGCACAGGAATGCTCAGTGTTTTAAGCATCTCCAATCTAGTTCAACCTCCTGACATAGAAATGAAGTACAATAAAGTGATGTCAGGCATTCAAATTATGTAAAGAGTGGATAACCTCATATGCTCTGATCAATGATTGTGATCTTCCACCTAAATTGCTTGGGATATTGCAACCTTATGAGTCTTCCGGTTCCCCATCGCCTTCCCTTGCCATTACAACATAACCATTTGCACACATTATGCATGATTATTATGGTTAAGAATATTAATCACATTTTAGGGATTATCTATTTTCTTGTGTTTTTAGCTCGGTCTTGAAAAACTATTGGTTGATAAAACTGGATCTATGTTAATATTACAAAGCCGCATTCTTTTCTTATATGGCTGTGAATTCCGTTTCAAGTTTTGTTTTAACAAAGTTTTTACCCTTTTGTCAAATACCCATTCAAGAAATTAATAAAGACTTTTGTCAGCACCATGCTCAAGTCTATTTTTAATAATATTACAAATAATAGTTAGTGTGACTCGTTCTACATATTTCAGTCTAGAGAAGGGAGAACTATCATTGTTTCAATTCTATGCATTTCATCTGCTTCATTTACTAAAAGCAATGTCGAACATGCAGGTTGCAGTGGATATTGATTACCATCGTAATATGTACGAGTTGCATCAGCGAGTGAATCCAAAAGAAGTCATTGTTGGATGGTAAATTTGCTCACACATGTTTTAATTTATCTTTGAGTAATTCTATTAGGCACATGGTAAATAATATTGATTTTTATATACCATTCTTATAGGGAATATGCAAATATAAATGCACTTAATTGCTTTCGACATATTTAACTGCACTGATAGGAATGGTAGAGAAATATCTATTGTTATATTATGTTTATTTATAATGTCTTCACAAATCCATGCCTTCCTCAAACTCGGAAATCTCTACTCAAGGCTTATTAGTCATCAACCATGCATTAAGTGGACGAGATTAAATTGAAGAGTAGAGATTGATGGACATGCAAAATTTTGAAGATAAACAGTCTACGCCTGGATTATATCTATTAATTTTTCATATTAAGCCATATAATATCTGTCAAGATCGATGGACCAAGAGATTTTAATCAGCAGTCAAGATAAGATAAGATAAAGATAAATATATTAATGTCCAACGAATGACCACAAAAGTAGTTCAATGGGACTGCAGACTAAACAATATACAAAGTGCGAGCGGGGACAACTCAAAACGAGTTCCCAAAAACAGAAAAGAAGAGAAGACCAACATATAATGAAACCCGAAGCAATGCCCCCATAGGCGTGGGGCAAATGGGGCAAAGGCAAAATGAGGACCAAGGTCTAATCAGGAACGGTAGCCACACCCCTCCTAACATTAGAGGGCCGACGAAAAGATGCTTCCTGATGGACCTGACAAACCCGAAGAGAGGGGCAAAAACCTCCTCCCTGCTGAGATCTGAGAGACTGACGCGACGGCCATGGGGGCGAATGGAGCCGGACTGCCCTCTGGTATGTGTGGTGCATCCGATTCTGCTGGCGGTGATCGAGGTAAGTGTGAAGGTCCAACCGGGGACAAACTGATCTATGCACTATATCTAGGTCAGAAAGGCTCCGTCGCTTAGTTCCTCCACTAGTGAGTAGAACCGGAAAGAAGGCTGTAATTCGTCTCATGGGGATGACTCTCGAAGGGGGATGAAGAATCTGGTCTCGGAACAACAAAGACTCACGGATGTAGAGGGCAAGACACCGCTGCGATATATATCTAAAGAAGACCGGGAGAGTCTGAATCCCTCTGAAGAGATAGTGAAATCGTCCTCTGATCTCATAGTATATGGGGCAGCGGAAGATGAAATGAGTCTCTGTCTCCACCTCTTGAAGGCTACAGAGCCTACAAAGTCTATCATCCCGATCAATGTGGTGATCAGTCTCGCACCGAAGGTCTGTGGGAGCCGACTCGAAACTGACCTAGAGGTATACGGAGGGCATGCATCCAGTGGCGAGAGGTGTACTGAGGTCGGATGATGAGTCCATCTTTGATTTCAAGAAAGTGCTCTCCATAAAAAGACATCTTAGGGCGCAAACCCCTAGGGGGTTTCACCCAAGTAGTTTGAATGAAGCTCTTGTAGATATCCTCCCGGATGGACCTGTTCAACACTTACTTGGCGGGCAAGAGATGATTGGGAGCATTTAGAGAATACTGGAAGGGGGGAGACGATCAATCTGGATACCAAGTGAGTCCAACAAGGCAGAAGTCTCGACAAACCAACAGCGGCCCACAGGTTGGGCAATACTCACAGAGGAACAATAGGCGAGATATGGACACCTGTCCTGCTCACCGGGGAGATCACCAAACTTCCTGATATGGTGAAGAAAGGATGATATGTCAAATATAGTCTCCAAACGGAAAGGTCGGGCTCCGAACTATGCCAAAATAATATGTTGGGGGACTGTCTGTTTGCATCTGATGAAACAACGAAGGAGGAGAGTCTGAATCCTCTCAGCGGAAGCCCAATCTGTGTCCAAAAGGGAGGGGCCCCAGACAATAGACCCATAGAGAACAGTGGGACGGATGAGGGAGGTCATAAGAAACATCTTGGAGGAGACGTCTTGGAAGTGGTGCCGAAAACACTGTCTTTCGAGAATGGCAAGAGATTCATACCCTTTGTTCACTCTCGGCTGAAGAGCATGCCCCATACTGAATTTAGGCCCTGAAAACTGGACTCCCAGGTAGGTGTATGTATTAGTAATTTCAACCTCTTGCCCCTTGAAGAAGAAATGGAGGTGTGATGTCCGCAGCCCGTTGAAGACCATGACCTTGGTCTTAGCCAGGTTGATCGTCAAATGCCAAAGATCACAGAATAAAGCAAGTGCATCAAGCTGTCTCTGAAGCCCCTCAGGGGAATAGCCGAGTAAAACAATATCGTCAGCAAATAGGAGAATAGAAATCAAGACGCGGTGAAGAAGGCAACCGTCCCCCTCCTGAATGTGATCCCGAAGAAAAGATTCCAGCTCATCAATGTAAATGCCAAAGAGGGTAGGAGACAAGGGGCACCCTTGTTTAACCCCATTGATACTCCTGATGGGATCAGACAATCCATGTGCAGTACGAAGACGCCCAAGGATGGACTCATAGAGGCGCATGATGGCAATAATAAGAGTCGCAGAAATACCAATGTCTCGGAGTCGCTGGAAGAGGGCCATGCGAGGTACGGAGTCAAAAGCTTTTCGAAAGTCTACAAAACAACAATGGACTTTCGAAGAGAAAACAATCTAAAGCTATCATCACTTGGGTGATATGCTTTCGATAATTAATGTCACCTAGTGAAGGAGATTTAATTCTGTCTTTGGTCATTCCTTGCTGTGTAGCACGCTCCTTCATTCCAACTCCTCTTTTTGAGTAGAAATGTACTATGCGCCTCTAAATACAAGATTGCAGTAGAATTATTCTGCAGAAATTAATAATCAGGTAATAAATGCACAGGATGTTGTCTCCCATGTTCAAATTGCTGATAGGAGATAGGAAATACATCATGGGATTATATATTAAAGTCCAATAAATTTTAGCTGTGTGTGGGGAAAAATCTCAAAATTGATATAAACATAGACAAAAGTACAAATTTATGCATCTTGCATTTTAAAAGCACACTAATGCCTTTGTACTAGGCTATCAAAATTGAAACAAATTTGCATTGATAGTCTTGGGTATGTCCATACAAAAAATCTATAAAAAATAAATAAATAGAAATTATAGCCTAAAAAATAAGAAATTAGAGACATTTGTCATTAATAACCATATAATATGCATATAAAAAACAAAATAACCACAAAAATGAAAATATTATCCGAATGCCAAATGTCATAATAATCAAATATCTCAAATGTCATGTGCTGATCATAATTAATTACATCAAAATTAATATTCATAGTCATCTTGCTCTTCATCGAGAGCATCAATATCAACATCATGTGGTGCACTAGAACCACAAGGACTACCACTCCCGACTACCACTCTCACTAGCTCCACCACTCCCACCAACTATATTATGCCTCCCAGGAGAGTCAATTTCAAAAAATGACTAGTGTGAAAGGGAAGAATTCAAGTCAACATCCTCGGGATTTATATCCCAATGCTTCGACAACCCCTCATTGTAGGCTTCTTGTGGGAGATCCGCAAGTTCGTGTATGTAGACCAAGTCCTCGGCCTTTTTTGCTTTGAGCTTGTTGCCTTCTATTGCCCCCTATACTAAAACTTATAAAAAGGATAAAAGTCAAGTTTTAAACAAAAATTAGTGGATGAAGTTTTGTATGTGCTCCAATTTGTCGGGATTTATATCCCAATGCTTTGACAACCCCTCATTGTCATCATGCTTCTTGTGGGAGATAAGCGCAAGTTCGAGTGTATGTAGACCAAGACCTCGGTCTTTTTTGCTCCGAGCTTGTTGCGCTTTTGTGAGTGGATGAAGTTGTATGTGCTCCAATTCCGCTCACAAGAAGATGAACTCACAACTTAATTAAAATTTATAAAAGGTAAAAGTTAAAATTCAAATTTCAAACAAAAATAAATTAAAAAACTTAAAAAAATAAACTTACCTGTGACAAGACCTTGATTGCAAGATTTTGAACGGTTGGTGTTGTTTGGCCATGGAGGTGCCACCACATATGCACATCCTTCTTGTATTTTTCCTGCATGGCACCAAGGCTTTGACCTTGGGAGGTGATGAAACTCCCAAACTCGGTCATAAATGTGTCTTCTACCACAGGACCGGGAAAAAGCTTGGCTAATGCCAACTTGAACCCTCTGGCCACTTCCACGTCCCTATATGGTGCCACCCTCCTCGGCAAAGAAAGGATCTTTGTGCTATAAAATCGAGGAGTTAATGCAAAGGCAAGGAGATGTAGCGGGGTGGTCATTTTGTTCCACCGATTGATGAGGATTGAATGCACTTCTTTGAAAAGTTTCTCCTCAATATCTTGCTCCTTTGCACTAATGATGACTTTTATCTTCTCAATCATTGAGTCGATGTCGTCATATACTTCTCCCAAACATGGATGATCCATGTTTGTGAAACGAATCATGCTCATGATGGGCTCTGTGATACTCAACAAATAGTCTACACAACCCCACCAATCATCATCTAGGACCATATTTTTCAATATTTGGATCCGCTCTTTCCTTGACTCTTTCCATGCAACCCACATGTTGCTGATGACCATGCGTTGTAGTGCCTCTTTCACCTTCACAAGTCATCTCAAGACGATTGTGTGAGAGGCGAACCTTGTCTCAACAACCTATTAAAAAAATAAAACAAGAGAAAATTAAAAACTTATGAAAATAAAAAATCTACAAGTAGATACTAGGTATTAAACAAATTTAAAACATAAAAAAAATTACAATTTACTAAATAAAATAAAAATAAGAAATTTACAAGTACCTTCAGCAGCTCCAAAGAAGAGAAGTTTCTAAACATGGCTTGGGAGAGGTTATGATTTGTGATGGACATCTGAATCTCCTCTCCCTCGACATAAACTTGGCCCATCCATGGATGTTTTTTTGCCAATCTTTTAAAGCATGAGGTTGAGCGAGTGGACAATGCAAGGTGTCCAAAAAATGTGCGGATACCTCGCCTCCACCAACATCCCCACAGCCTTGCAATTTTTTGCATTATCCGTAATGACTTGGATAACGTTTTGAGGCCCCACCGCCTCAATGGATTCAATGAGGATGTTGGCAATGAACTCCCCATCCTTCACACATCCCTCACAATCAACGACCTTAAAAAACATTGCCCCTTTAGGGCACACTACAACCACATTGATAAGAGGCCTATTGCTTGCATCTTTCCATCCATTAGAAATGATGGAGACCCCTATTTCTGCCCATGAATCCCTAATCGGCTTCAATGAATTGTCAACATATTGTTTCTGCTTGGCCAATAGGGTGGTGCAAACTTTTTCATACCTTGGCCCATGGTAACCTTTTGGGGCCTCATTCATTGCTCTTATCATTTCCTTCCAATATGGTGACCTAACCACATTGAAGGACTATCCGTTGGCATACAAGCAATGAGCAATATGCTCATCTGAAAGATCTCTCGCCTCATTTTGAAAAGACCTCTCTAATGGTCCTTTTGTTCTACTTCTCTTGCTTGAAGGAGTATCTTCGTCCTGTGTGGCGGGTGATGGAAAAAATGGATGTGTTGGGGCCACCATAATGGAACTGCTAGCAGTAGGTGGGGCCATTGGTGGCTTCCTTGATCCTGTCCCTTTCTTTAACAAAGGGTGACCCATTTTCATGGCGTAGGCTGTGTCTGCTTCCTCTTGCTCCTTGATAAATTCAAGAATTTGTGTTTTTGACATTGGAGCAAGACGTGTCCCCTTACATCCTCTAAGACCCATATTAGGTATGTGACATAGGTGGGCCTTCACCTGACTATATGAACTATGGTGCGTAATATTGCACCAGTTGCATCTCCATTTAGCCCCCCACCACCTGGAACCAAACTTAGAACTATCACATGTCTCCAAAGTGGTGATTGTTCATCATGTTGAAAGTGAAATTGCTCTTGACCCACTGACCCAAAACTAGCTGACATTGTGATTGTAAAAATGTAGCTGCAAGTTAAATAAACATGCAAACTATCACCCAAAAAAACCAAATACCCTGCAAAAAAAAAGTTCAAGATTAAAAAACTTACCTTGGCATTGAATGGGCTCCTCAATCACCTTAGGAATACAATTGCAATGAAGTTTGATGAAGCTTCAACCCTAGATGAGCAATGGAAAGTAAGTATGCAAAGAGAAAAAGAGAGAGGATAGTTTTTGCATTTGTGTTTGATTTTGTGTTTTGTGGTCTTTTATCTTTGTTTTTTTTGTGTTTGATTTGCTTTTTAGGGTTAGAATTGCTTTGAATAAAGACCCCTTCTTGGGAGAGCAGATGTGTATCTCTGATCAACTATACAGCCCTGCTGTTCCTGAAAAGTATTTCTCTAGCGTCTGTCTCAGGAAGAATTTAAGGGATATTCACCATTTTTTTCATTGCCTTGATAGATTGGTGTTATTGTTTTTATAAAAGTCTTTTTTTTGTCATCTTATGTTCTCAATATTGAAAACACAACATGCAGTTTTTTCAGTGCCCTGGCCCCTAAGCACTTCCTGCGACCAATGCTTTGAATAAAGACCCCTTCTTGGGACAGCAGGTGTGTATCTCCAATCAACCATATGGCCCTGCTGTTCCCGAAAGAGATCTCCTTAGCGTTTGTCTCAGGAAGAACTTAAAGCACTGCAAAGATCTGCTGCATGTTGCATTTGCAGCACTAAGAACATGAATTGACAAAATAATTGTAAGTTAAGCAATCTTACAGGTCTAGTCGGGTATGAAAAGAATGGTGAATGCAGTGTAAAATCTTCCATATGAAAATGGTTAATATACACAAATCATTAAGCAATGGTCAATTCTAGAAAAACAGGTGATGCTCTATTTGTATACTATTTTTAATAAAAATGAAGTTAGGTCCAGTAGCCATTTTTTTACACACCAGAATTCACTAAATAAAAAAAATACAATGGGCAACATCCACCCAGTGGTGAATATTAACCATTATTTTTAATCTCTTGGTATATCCATCTGGGCTGTAGTTCAACCTTAACAGTTGAGTCATTTTTGTTGAGGGGTTTTCAACTTTTCTTGTTTATAATTTCCGATGTAGCTTCCTTCTGATATTTAGGCTTGCCATACCTGAAACTGATCATAATTACAAGGTCACATAAAACATTTGATATCAAATCAAAACAAAATAATTATTTGATGCTTAGTGCTTTACCTAAGTCACCCCATTCGCCGATTTTCAAGGGAAAAATGCGATATTCGTTGAATCTCAAGTGGTGACATAAAATTCGTCTACAAAAAAACATCCAGTATCATTGATTTTTTTTTACAGTTGAAGCCTGTGGTTCCATTTCGAGCCTGTGTTTTTTGTGGGCCTTTCCAGACTGGTTTTGACATTGTGCGCTGCCCTTGCGATATTAAAAAAAGAAGATTCGTGAAGGCTCGTGTTTATATGAATTAAAATTCCATCACAAGTAGAAGATTCATGAATACACATTAGGTGTTAACTTTAACTTTATATTGGTGTATATAAATAACTTACGTTTTATTTTAGCTTTTTAATATATATAAGTTACGATTTTAGTTGATATATTTTTCAGTTTAGGTTTTATTTTAGCTTTTTAATATATATAAGTTACAATTTTAATTTTATATATATTTTTAGTTTAGGTTTTATTTTAACGTTTTTATTATATATATATATTTTTTATATAATACTTTTACATTTTTATTATATATTTGTATTTGATTTTTAATATGTATATATACTTTTTATTATATTTGTATTTAGTAATATTTTTATTTTATATTTTTAAAAATATAAAGTCTTCTTTTGTAGTCGAATTTAATCACGAATTTTATCTTTGATTTTTTAGCGACGATTATTTTACGAATTTTATCTTCGGCGAATTTGAACACGAATTCGAATGCGGTGACTTAGGTGCTTACATGTATAACTGTAAAATTTGGAAATCTAATGAACTCGGATAAAATATTATATTAGTAGACTGCAACAATGTCCTATTTTATTAGTCATCTCTGGGTTGAAAACTTTACCATGATCAACTCTTCATGATTTAATGGAACCAACGTTACTAGTTCTTTTATGTTTACCAAGAGGCAAACCTTCATTTGTAAGAGGAGTGTAAGGAGGGTGAGCAATTGACCACTCATGCATGTGTTATGCTATCTACAAGATAAACACTTAGCAAGTAGAATCAGGGATAGTGGGAGGTTATCAATATATAGTATGTACACCGTTGCCAAAACAATAAAATGTCGTGTTTTAAGCAAGTACCTTTACATGTAAAGTAAGGGCCTGAGAGAGTTTCTCACCCCCAAAAAAAACGAAGCATTTGTGTAAAATACTAAAATATTATACCTGGGATTACATGGGTCTTTACTAATAACACCTATTAGGGTGTTAGCAGATAAGTGATGTCAGAGAAATGAACTTTTGCTCTTTGAATACAAATACGGGTTTTTGATATGTATGAAATAGAAGTCAAACTTATTATGCTGTGCATAAAATAGATAACAGAGTTCTGATTCTTGGGAATGATGGAATTTAGCTTCTCTAACTTTTGCAATTAAGCCTACATTTTTGCCTTGAGATATCTGAGCAAGAATTGACTCCGGTTTTTATTCGTGTCATGAATATATTGAATTCGCTTTGAGTTTTGAAAGAAGACATCAAAAACATTGGGAACAATGTTCTTTACAAATAGTTGCAATCTTTATCCCTTAATCTACATGGGTAATTTCTCAAAGCAATATGTGTTGTCGTGTATAGGTATTCGACAGGTTCAGGAGTAAGTGGTAGCAGTGCTTTGATTCAAGATTTCTATTCAAGGGAAGTGACAAATCCAGTTCATTTGACTGTGGATACAAGATTTCAGGACATTGAAGGAAGCATCAGAGCCTACGTTTCAACTATTCTCTCTCTTGGAGATCGACAGCTGGCAGCACAATTTCATGAAATTCCACTAGATCTTCGGATGATTGAGGCTGAACGGGTTGGATGTATGTGGTTTGACAATCTAGAACTATGCACTGTTGATTTTTTTAATTAACTATGAAGTGTTGCACCTTTAGTAGATGCATTTTATGCTCATAACTACTGTGTGTTGCGTGTTTGACATTTCAGCTTTAATGCATATTTGATTTTCTTTGTTTCTTTGCAAATACTTTCCCTCAATATCCAGGAAATGATTGCCTTAATATTTTATTATGGTTATGCGTTCAACTTGGTGAGATTGGTGTGGCACTTAAAATCCACACTGATAGGCTGGCTATTCATTTCACCTGGGCAGTCCCATTGGCACATGAACTTAAATTAATAAATTATAGACAGCCACTCTTAGAAGTGATTACAGAGTTCACATCTATTCATATCTTGTGGATGTTAAAATAGATTTGAGATATCAGAGTTCACATCTTTTCGCATCCTGTAAATGTTAAAATTGATTTGAGAAGTCTCTGTGTTTGTTGGGTTTAGATGGGCCCTGTCCATATTGCTTTAGGCTTAGTAGCTGATTTGGATACTGGTGGCGATTTTTTACTTATTGTGTTTCACACGTCTCTCACTTCTGTTTCGAGCTCAGTTTGTGTTAGTTAATCAAGAAGCTGTGTGCCGAAAATAATAAATTTTTTAACCAAAGATCTCTGCCATATGCAGGAATTGATACTATTTATCTTGCCTTTGTCTGTCAAGAAAAGTACTCCCCTTGAGTGAAAACATTCCATTAAATTCAAACTAGTACAAATATCTTAAATACATCTATCTGAAAAATGCTGATAGATATCAATCTTGAGGTGCCCATCTTGGATATTTCTCATAGTCTCACTCATTGAAAGGTTCCACATTGATTAACAAATCCATCAACTTCTTTGTAAATTTTCACTGACTGATGATAGAGGGCCTCAATCTAACACCGCCCGTGTTGGGCTCTCAAACATCTTTCCCAGGGGAAAAAAACGGTTCCAAACTCCACTGTATGCCTATGGCTAAGATATAGTAATTTTTTGACTGCCTTTTCCGAATAAGAAGAAAACTGCCCTAAGACAGTCAAAGGGACGTCAAATTTAAGGTCAGCCTTTTTTATTGATATCTCAGACTTTTACACCTATTGGCGTATTTAGCACTGAGTTTGAATCTCACTAGGACTTGAACATTGCAGAAACTTGGTTGACTTTTCCTGTAAAATATCTACTTTATATTAATCTGTTGTTCTACAAACATTGTCAACCCCTTACGACATAATTCAAAACATGTCATCTGTAATACTTCAATGTGAGATTGTTTTGCGAACACTAACAGTCTCAACCAAATGCCTTCCTATCATAATGGGACTTACTGACTTAACTTTCTGCAAGGTCCTACTAGAACTGGCTGCCTGGATGGTCTACAGTTTTTACATGGACGTAAGGATTGGAATGTTTGAAAGAGTCAGCAATGCACAAAAACCATACTACAGGAAAACGGGCAAGCGGCAAGGCTCAATAATTAACAAAGAGTGATTCATATGATGTCCTTTTAAAATGTTAATTGAAGTAACTAAGAGTTATTCGCATCAAGTCCTTTTTAAATGATAATTGCCCTCAGAATGATTATTTGCTCAGCCAAAGCTCATGTGTACATATTATTAAATTTTGGTGATCTTAGTATCATATTTTATATACATTAAGCCTAGCCTGACATAGACTTTTAATTTGAAAACAAATCATTGTGTTTTTAGATTAACATTTACATGGCAGTTGCTGTGTTGAAATTTGAAGCCAAATTATTGTTTCCTCCTGTGTTGAGCGGTCTAAAAAGTGGAAATGAGATTGACAATTTGTTGACATGGCAGTTGATTTGTTGAAGAAAGCAATTGTGGACAAACTTCCAAATGATCTGGAGGGGCTAGAGGCTACCATGGAGAGGTTACTTGCTCTAATAGAGGATGTCTTCAAATATGTTGATGATGTAGTGGTGAGTGCTCTCTTTAGAGTTACCTAAATAGTTGACCAAAATGGGTAGTCTGGCATGTATATTGTTTTGTCATAGGCTGACAATTTCTTCTAATGTTCAGCACGGTCAAATTGCGCCTGATAATAATGTTGGGAGATATCTCATGGACACAATGGCTGCTATACCAAAGATGTCATCAGATTCATTTGACAAGCTATTTAATGATAGCATACAGGTATAATGTCATTCAACTTGGTCTATTATTACTCAATGATAGTTTAGGTGATGAAGAGATTTATAATTTATTTTCTAGCGTGCTTGCCATATTCTTTTGTTGATATTTTCTTTGCTAAATTGTATAGTGGATGTATTTGTCTTGTTGCAGGATCTACTTCTTGTGATCTACTTAGCTGGCCTCACAAAAACACAATTAACTCTTGCGGAGAAGCTTAACACTGCTGCACAGATACTGTGACGATTAAACACAATATTTTGAACCTACTCTGTAAACATTATCTAACATGCCTGCATGGGGTGACTAAATAGTCCAGGTTAGCTTGTATGGACTTTGAGGAGCAAGTTTTGAGAGGTATGCGATACCTTATATTTACTATGTTTTGAGGGATGATCTTCAATTTTTTTTGTTCATGTTAAGGGTCAAATTCATTTTGATTGATGCAAAATTTTATTTGAGCATTTAGCTGATGATTTGTTACGTTCGGAACAAATATAAGATGAGTGGAAGTTGGTTTTTGTTGCTCATAAAATTCAGTTGAATCTCACTTTTGTATTCACAGTTAAGGAATAAGTGTTTGGCTGTGGTAAGATATATGTCTGATATTTGTGACCTGAAGTACGGGTAATTTGTGACATCTAAAACAGCAGGACGCTTCTTATTCCATGATCTTTATATTAAATGGCCGCCTTAAGGGACTGGCTCGGAACAATAATACGCTGACAACAATGGTAACATGCAAGGTGCCCTTACCGTTTAGTAAAAAGTTGTTAGATCTAACTATTGGTTCTTAGTTGATTGCTTGTCCATTGATACTTGTTTTATGATGCATTTTATAGTGCCTATTTAGGTTATATGTTTCAGCCATTTTTTTCATCCAGCAATTCATGGACATAAATATGATTTCTATTGATCTTTACCTAAGTGCTTGTAGTTTTGTCTTTCAAGCTTTTACCCCCAAGTGCTTATGGTTTTTTTTTCAAGCTTTTAGTCATTTGTAGGTGGATCTGAATGATTTTCATTGTGAAACGGAATATTACAAATTAGTGTTTTGATTTAAGAAATCATAGCTTATGAGCATGTTCAATATAAATCTTTATGAAAAAATAATTTCAATTATGCTTTATCATAATGAAGTCTTCCGTGCTTATAATCATATTGAATCCGGTAGGCATACAGGATGCTTATAATGTCTGGTGCATTGAATTCCACTTATTGGAAAAAAAATTGTCTACATTTTTTGATATACATTTTCAAAACTCTTGCAAATCACATTGTATAAAACTTATCATTGGCATTGTTTAAAGTTGCCACATGTGTATTGATAGATTAAGTGATGAAGTTGGATTTTGTTGGAGTTGCGCTTTATAAAAATGTTACTCATTGCATAAGGATATTTAGTAATTAAATTGTGGGAATTAAAACAAAATAATCCTGGGAATATATTTTGGAGATTCAAATTATTTAATTTCTGGCTTAGAAGGCAAATTTGTTGAGTATCCCAAGATGTTTTTATTTTTAAAATCATTGTATGTCGAGGGCGATATGAGGATTTTGAAAGCCATTTCCAAGATTGGCAAAGGAGTGCAAGTGGAGGTTACATGATTTTAGGGATGTTGAATGTGGAGGAGCTAATAGATTGGCTCGCTAAGATGGAAGAATTTTTTGAGCTTGAGCATAAAGTGAGGATTGTGCAACTTTGTGGTGGAAGTTTGCTCAATAGGAGTAATAGGAAGGCTATGTGTTTGATTACTCATTGGTTGAGGATGGTTGTGAAGTTGATTATGAGATTTTTGCATGGTGATCATGTATGGAAGAGGAGGTAGAAGTTGCAACAAAATGAGGTTAGCATGAAATAACGTGTGAAGGAATTTACAAAATCACAATTTGGGTCAGCCACAATGAAATGAGTGAAGAACTTGGTATATCAATGGATTGTGTTGGGTGATTCAAAATGATATTAGCATAGTGAAATTATAAAGGATGAAGGTGTGCCAATATGTTGAAAGAGCGGAGGAGAAAATGACTTAGAGACGAAGCGTTGTGAGATTCAAATAAGAGCTCAACTATGTTAAAGAATTGGTGGTGCATGAGCAAGAGAATGAAATAAGGTGCAATCAAAGTGAAATTGCAACAAACCAAAGGGGCTAGTTTTTTGAGAGCGTAAGGTAGCTTTCATAGAGGAGAGAGGTTCAATGGAACATGCTTTTGACATGGGTGCCTTCATGTGCATTGTGGTGGTGAGAAAAGGGAGCATTGGAATCTTACAAGTTGTTCAAGTGGAATTATACTATATAAAATGCCATTTGTACCACAAATTAGGTCAATTGTGTGTCATCTTCCGATACTTTTGGGTGTTTTGAATTGTGAAACTTTGGGGAATTTGTGTTGTCATGGCTGATGCAAAGGTGGTGAAAAAAATGAAGTAAGCCAACTTTTTTTATTGTGTTAGTTGTGTCATTGTTGCACCAAATTCGAGCCACTTTATAATGCCTATATTATGCCAACTTGGTGCCATTTTAGCATAAGCACAAAAATGAAAAAAATTAAAAAATAATCTCTCACACACATAATAGTGTTGTGAATTAATTTTTATTGTTAAAGAAAATGACATTATATTTGCTTTAATTGTTTATAAGACATTGTTTTGAAATACAAATAAAAATGCTAAAATAATATATAACTACTTCTCGTAAAAATCAATGTGGGTACTAAAGAAATGTGTAAGACATTGAAATTTAATTTTTGTTATACAACAATATATAATACCACATTTCTTAAGAAATTATAAAGTCCCTTACAATTTTAAAACAAATAAATTGAGGTACATCCCAATTGTCTTAGTTGGGCATTACTCTCATTGTCATCATGGTTTGACTAAGATTACTAGCCATCGTTCTACTCTTTATGCTCTTGTTGGACTTGTAAATATACGATGATAAAATTTCAAGTACTTCGTAATTTCTTAATTTATATAAT